>PVHY01000114.1:0-57322 GCA_004024945.1 Uropsilus gracilis | reverse complement strand
ATCCATTTTGAGTTTATTTTTGTACATGGAGTAAGGGAGATTTCTTGGCCCATTTTTTTGCATGTCTTAGTCCAATTTTCCCAGCACCATTTATTGAAGAGGCTATCCTTGTTCCAAGGTAAGTTTTTCACACCTTTATCAAAGATTAGTTGACTAAAATGTGTGGTTTTATTTCAGGGCACTCAATTCTGTTCCATTGATCTGACTGTCTGTTTTTGTACCAATACCATGCTGTTTTAATATCTCAGTTTTAGATGCACTACACATAACTTTCTCAATTAGAAATAGCAAAATATTTTTATTATAATGATGTTTAAAGACAAGATTTTCAGGGAGGAAAAAAAAAAAAACAGCCAGCCTCCTCTTTTCATATTCTTTCCTCTCATCTTTTCCTTCCTTTTTTTTGAACAAACATTTAAGAGTGATTAATATATACACATTACCTGGCCTCTCCTTCCAAAGTGTTCTGTTGTATCTATCTATCTATCTATCTATCTATCTATCTATCTATCTATCTATCTATCTATCTATCTATCTATCTATCTATCTATCTATCTATCTATCTAGCTATCTAGCTAGCTATCTAGCTAGCTATCTAGCTAGCTAGCTATCTGTCTGTCTTTCTATCATATATCTAATTTTTCTTACATCCTTGTTGTATATAGAACTATGGAGTAGTTCTGCTACCATATCTTCCATGAAATGTCACCATATTCCTTTGTGTTCTTCCCTCCCTCTTTTTTCCCCTCTCTCACCCTGACCTTTGCTGTACACTTCAGTTCTATGGTCATCTTGTTTGTTATGCTGTCTGAATAAAATGGTTTTCAAGGATTTGCAGGAACAATTTTGCCAACCCTGCTTCCAAGAACATTTGGCAAAGTTTAGAAATAGTTTTGATTGTTACAATTCAGATATATGTATATGTGATGGAGGATAGTTTACTTCTGGCTTCAGTGATGAGGCCTTGGGATGCTGCTCAAGGTTCTGCAGGACTCAGGGGTGACCCTGCAGCAAGAAGTTATTTGGCTCCAGGATTAACTGTGCTGAGGTTGAGAAACCTGGCTTGCAGGTAACCCAGATTTTCTACCACAAGGCCACTGTTTATAGCAGAACACTTCTTCCTTGTCACTCTTCTTGATGAAATTGGGACAAAATGGGCAGCAGCCTCCAATTAACAAGCCACAGGAAAAAAGCAGCATTTTTAAAATGCAGTCCACCCCCCAACTTCTTACCAGATCCATCTCACCCATGCACATCAGTTGCCAAACTCATAAAGCAATTTAAACAACAGGGTTTTATGCACAAGGAAAATTAACCAGGAAAATGAAAAGTCCTTAGTGTCACAAGTGGCCAGTTATTTCATCTCAAGTACCATTTAGTACAAAAGTCCCAAACACATGTCCAAGATGGTGCCCCTCCAAACCTACAGGCACCCTGCAAAGTCCAGTTCTTCTCCAGCATCTTCTCTTTGTGTCTTCTCTCTCCAGTGTTCCAAACTGTGGCTTCTCCCAGGCTCTTCAAACTTTTCCAACAGATGTTGATGCAAACTCGGCTTTCCAAATATGCCACCTTGCTGCAGCTTCATGCACTTCCTTTACCAGGCATGTCTTTAGTGAAGTCTGGCCAAATTCACCAGGCCATCCTTCAGCAGCCCCTGGTTACCTTTGGTCTGCCATTCTGGCATCTGACTCCAGTTACTTCTCTGCTGGCTACTCTCCCACTATGGCTTCTTGCCACCATCAGCTCACTCTTCCAGGGAGCTTTCCTTGGTCAGGCCATGTAGGTCTGTTCTATCAGTCCACATTCTCATCTCCTCCCTACCTCTCTCTTCGCTTATCCCTTTTATCCACCCTTTCCATGCTCATGACTTCTTCTCATGGGTCTTTATCTCAGACCACACCCACCAGAGTATTTTGGCTGCCAATACTATTTTCTACTGCATCACTACTCCTGTAATCATTGAAAATTTTAAATTTTAAATTTTGAAAATTCTAAATCCCAATTTTAAAAGCTCTATAGAATCACCTTTCCTTGATGGTTCTTCCTAGCCCTGGATTTAAGAATCTTTTCTCCTGAACCCCACATTGTGTCTTCTTCACCTTTCACAAACCTCTGATCCAAATTTTGCCCCCATGAATCCAGTGCCCTAGAGTGGAAATTAGGGAAAGTCTATGAATCTCACTGATGCTTAATTTTATCATTTTCCTAACAAAAGGGGATAGTTACTTCTCTAACACCCTTTACAGTTTCACCTTTTTCATTTCCTCCTTATTGATAGTGCATGAGCCCTGTCCCTACATACCCATTTTCAGATGAAGTCCTGCCTCTGAAAGATGCTTGCTGTAACTTGTCATGCCAGCACTCACTGTCATCCATTAAAATTCTTTTCATAATAATTATAGGACTCTAGATCAACTTTTTTGAAATTGAAAAAAATCAAAGAGGAGACTAAGAAGTTATTGATAGATACACAGTCTACAGTAGTTTAAATATGAATATTCAAAGTGGTTACAAATATCCTGAGAGTGCAACATCTCTATTTTATTCCAGAATTTTAAGTCCTTTAATCCAAGTGGAATTTAAAGCACTGTCCTGCCACTTATCCCTATAATCTACCTGCTCAGCATGGTTTTGTGAACCTTGGAAACAACCTACATATTATGTAAATAATGAGGTATAATATCATAAAAAGTGAGATAATTATATACCTTTTTAAAGATATAACTAAATTGTTTACATTTTTAATCAAAGTAGCAGTAGATTTCAGCTTTATGTTTAGTCAAAATAGAGATTTGGGAAATAGGAGTTTTTTATAACTTGTCAGTCTATTTTTAATTTTTTAATAAATCATCCCATGATTAACTATATCATCTCTTTCAATTAGCTGCACCTCATAGTGTTCTTCAGAAACTCTAATTATACCTTAGATTATCATTCAGAACACCTGCTCTTGTGGGTTTCAGTAATTTCAGCCCTGAATATCTTGACAAGGAGAGCTATAATCATTGAGAATTTTATGGTTTTTAAAAAGTATCCTGTGCCCCACCTTTCTAACTATCTATTGCCTGTTCTATGTCATGACTTTTTGCTCACTGAAGCTATTGTCCATCACCTTTCATCCTGGGTGACTAGTTTAGGGAAATATGGATATTTAATCTGAAAGTCAGAAGCATAAAGAAGTGTTCTGTTCCCATTCTCACTTTATGTTTATATGATTTATAATCTCTCACTTCTACATACTGGAAAATAAAAAGAATCAATCTGGTTATGGGATTCTGAGAAAGTTCATTCTCCTACCTAATGACATCAATTAGACCAGATTGCCAAGCTCTGAATGAGATAACCAATACCATATTCCTACTGATGTTTTATTTTAACATAACTCATTTAAATATAAATGCTCATTTATACATTGTGTACATATTCTGCTTATTACTCTATGTGACCAGTAGTAATACCAAAAGTCTGTTACACAAACAATCCCCCATTAAGATTAGACTTCTGCAATCAAAACTGACAAATATGAGGCATTTGTGATAACATGGATGAACCTAGAGGGAATCATATTAGCAGAAATAAGTCAAAAAGAAAAAGACAGACCATGTGATCTCACCTATAGATGGGATATAGAAATAACCAAAAGGCCAGGAAAAAGTCAAAATAAGCTGACAGCAAAACTGGGTCAGGCAGTTAGGGAGAGAGAAACTGGGGAAGGCAGGAGTATGAAAAGATTGAGATGAAGATTCACTGGTATTAGGAGAACTCTGGGGAATACAATGATGCAATATATACACATATATACTTAAATATGTAAACAACAAAATAATTTTTTAAAAAGTTAGACTTTTATTGTCACTCTTGTTCATTCATAACTAACAATTGCTAAGTTGCAATTTTTTTAACTCTGTTGACATGTCAAGAATCACCTAGAAACATGGCCCTATTAATTTTCTTTGGTGACTTTAAAGAAGTTTGATAAGTACATATTGTAAGCCACCTCCTCTCAGCTGAAAAGTTGGCTCCAATGTTTTGTGTACTCATCAAGCAGGTCTGACTATAAAGGGATCTTGTATTCAGCAGGACTGAGGATTTCTTGCACCTTTATAATTATTTAGATGTGAATAAATTTGATGATGTCACTCCCATCTAGTCTACCAGTACTCCAACTCTCTTGTCCCAAATGCTGCATTATCAAGCTAAATATATATCTTTTACAAATCTCAGTTGATATTTTGCTGTGCTTGTCTTAAAAACTGAAGTTAACCAATTAGTATAATTAGAGAAAAAGATTTTGAATTATATGTACCAGGTGCAATATGAAAAACAACCAACACTTGAAGTGTTATCAGGTGAGATATTATGCATGCACCATAGGCCATGAATCCAAAATTTTGAATTTCAATGACAGTGACTCCTAGTAGAGGACAACTTGTAAAATACTTCTAATGCTCTAATAGCACATTAAATGTACAATAACACATTAGAGGTACAAGATGCACTTGACCTAGTTTTGACTGACTACACAGGGCAGCAACTACTGAATAAAACTCCTGTCTCCTTCCTTGTACTCACTTTTTATTCCTGCCATAAGTATCATTAAAACAGATTAAGTTTTATTTTAGTTTTACTTGACAAATATATGGCTTTGATGCCATCAGTAAAAATGCTTTCAATTTTTTTTTAAGATAGCAAGTAGTATCTCACCCCTCAGGGTATAAACCTAGAGTCCATTCATTTTAATGCCAAAAGCTGCATTAGCGACATTTGCAAAAATTAAATCCCAGTAGTGCAAAAACTTTGAATTAAGCAGCCACCCTTGATCTCTGGGGGAGGTGATTTGTCATTAGGTTTATCAGAGTGGCTCTGGAGCAAGTTAGAAAAGCATTTTTCTTTAATGCAAGATGGGTGAGAGTCCATATGTGATTGAAAATAAGTTCATTTAGTCCAGTTAAACAACTGGGATGACAGAAAACTGATATAGGGTCACAGACCATCAAATTTAGGAGTCTCTTGGAACACTGAGAGAATCTTTTTGTAAAATAAAGAAATAAGTAACTTTCCATAAAGAAACAGATGTAAGAGCTTATTCTTATAAGGATATATGTTCTGTCACCAAAAGTTAACAAATTCAGGTTCAGTCAACATAATGGGGATTACAGAGAAGATGTTACAAACTACTGCATTCTGTGCTATAACTTTTTCTAAAAAACACTAACTTAACTGAGGAAGTAATTTGCACCCACAAGATATTTTCTAGGAAAAACAAATTTCTTTGGTGTTTCAGCTTTCTGTCAATTCTTCTCATCTGCCCCCTCCACATTTCTTTTCATTTTTAAATAAAAAGTTTATTGTGAAGAAACCTGAGCTAAATAGAATAATGTAATGAACCACATATATCCATTAGCAATTATAATTTTGTAATCATAATTAAACTATAAAATCTTGTGTCATAAATTCTTCACCCTTCATTTTATGAAGTATTTTTTTTTCATTGTGGTAACATTGGTTTACAGTAACTTTTACTAACTATTGAGAAAATTTAGCCACAGTTGAAGCAGCCCTTGGAGACTGACTGTGGCTGACAGGAATGGGTTGTGTCAAGGAGCTGATGGAAATAAATACATCACTAGGCTTTGAATGTTAGAGGAGCTTCTCAAGGAGCTAGGTGAAGATGGGAATAGACTGTCTGTGACTCTCACTAGTGATAAGCACACATCCCATCAGCTGTAGTAGAGCAATCTGTGTCTTCAAAGTCACATAGCTGAGGTCAGAACCTATCTTTTCCTTCCTTCCCTATATACCTCAAAGATGGAGAGACACTGGTAACTAATCAAGATAACTAATCAAGAGTTAATCTCTACATTGGTAGAACAAGGGAAATATGGATTTGCTGTGTCCCCCAAAAATCATTTGCAGAGAGGTTGTTCAACTGAAAGAAAAGGATGGAATTTTTTTTAAAGAAACATAAAAAGCTGGAACTCTGTGGTCTTAGTTCTATTCTCTTATCACAGGTCAAAAATCAACAGTATTTTGGGAACAAGTAACTTTTCACTCAACTATTTTAAGTTTCAAAGAGAAAAGATTGTGAAAGAGAATTTGAAATCAACCCAGTGTATTTCAATACACCTTGTCCACCACCTCAGTGGTCAAGGAGAAAGGATATTGTTGAAAGGACATACAACTTATAATCAAAACCTAAATATGAGTTCTAATTAGCCAATTAATGGTGATTTGGGGTTGTCATACAAAACTGAGTCTTTTTTTCATTATTCACAAAATGAAAATGATAGTCTCTGTTATAAAATTGTTCAGTGCATTGGATGAGATGATGTATGTGGAGGAAATCATATGAATAAAAATATGATCACTTTAGTTATAATGCTCCTTTTCACCCCTGCAAGAGCAAAGCTGAATATATTGGTAATGCATAGATTGATTGAGGAAAGAGTTTTAAAAGAGCAGGGATTATTTGCTAATGATTTTAGAGAAGGGACTATGTGAAGACTTTTTAAAGTCAGCTACTTTGTTATTCAACAATTTTCCATTTTTATATAGAGTATTTTTTCATATTTAATTCCCTTCTAAAAGCAACTAATGTTTCTGTAGATCATTTGTGATCTACTGAAAACAAGGAATTGTTTTATTTTCTCAGTGCTTCCAACTTCTCTTTGTTACGATAAAAGTTCAGATTTATTTATACCCTGCCTCTGTTCGACGGTATATTATTCAAGGCTTTCAACAGACTGTAATGTAGATCTCCTTCCGTTTTAACAACATGCTTATCTTGTTACCCCAAAATGTTTCTGGATCACAAATGGTCCCTGAGACCATGTTGTTTTGAGGGGTAATTAAGGTATTAAGGCTACATGATAGAAACTGGCTCTCAGCACTGGTGTCACCATGCTTGTGTAAAAAAGTCTGAGTTCAAAGACTGAATTGAAAATCTTCTTTAGTCTTAAAAACAAATGTTGCAATTTCTTTAATTCACTTTGTGTTATAGCTCAGTTTAATTGTATTTGTTTCTACACTTTCACGCTAGTGAAATACATGCCTTGAAAATTTTTGGTACTAAACTTTAATTGCTAAATTAAAATTTTCTTTAAAAGGAAAGTAATTGAACACAATTATAATCAATGGAAGTTGAAGTCAATGGAATGATAATAGTAATTAGCTTGAAAGTCCAATTTTCTCATATTTAAAAAAGTAAGTTCTCACAATGTTACCTATTTTGTAGATGAAGACGTAAAAGGTGAGCCTATGTAAGCAATTGAGTCAGTTTCTGGCACATGAAAGGTATTCAATCAATGTAGCTATTCCCTTCCTTTTCTATAAATGTCTCTCACATAAAGTCAGAGGGATTTTTGTCTCTGCATTCAGTAGTGAGCCAACAGAAGGATACTGAAGACTTCTCAAAGGAAATAGACTGTGTATTTTGTATCACAGTAAATATTGGTCTCAATCTTTTTTCTTTATTCAAAGGTATCTGAGAAATTTTAAGTTAAATGGTCTGAGCTGGAGTAGACATTCTATTTTTAAAACCTCTACAATCGATTTTAATGTGGACTTTCTGTTGAGAGTTTCTAGAATCTTCTTTCCTAAAGGGTATGTTTGTTGTTTAAAATTACATTTATGCCACATTTCTAATTATTTATTTGTGTACATTCAATAACATACTATCTAACAGTACCATGTGGCAACAACTGAGCTAGGCACAGCTGTGGACAAGAGATGGAATTTGATTTATAACCTCAAGGATGATTAGCAAGACCCAAATGTTAAATTATGAGAAAGAGATTCTACTTTAGTCATATAATTCACATGCAAAAGAGTTTAGAGAAGGAAACTTAGCCATCACCTTGCCATGGATCCAACAGCAACTTGCTTTTTCTATTGCCAAACACACAGTGCATTTTATTTACAAATTATCAATCTTTTGCTTTCAAAAAGCCAATCTTTCCAGTAGTTTCTAGTTCCTAATAGTTCCCAGTGCATCAGACCTCAGACCATTGCCAAAGACCTCGTCCAAATCTGAGATTCTCAGACTGGAGGATGCCCGAGTTGTAAATATGAATTTCTCTGTACCCTAAATTATATTGCTCCCAACAAACAATTACTTAATATTTAATACCCATGACCTAGTTCCCCAGTCTATAAAACTGGGCAATAATATTTATCTACATTTTATGATTTAGTATTCAATATTTAGATGGCATTTTATATTTTTAAGGGGCCTTATAATCATTAGTTAGTTTTTCCTAACTAGCTCTGTCTGCCTTACAGTGATGGCATCAAAATTAATGAGTTAATGTTGGCAGATGCTTCTGAAGATGGGAAACCTTTATGCCATTGTACAGTAGCTTTTTTGGACATTATGAGGTTTCTCAAGGTTCCTTGTGCCAAGAGCAGCCCAGGCATACAATGCTCCTAATCCACCTTTGTAGACAGTTTACCAACACAATCAGCAGTGATGGCACAGAGAATATCCTAGATGTATTTATGTCCTGTGAGAAAAGTCCTTTCCAAAAACACTATACCAGGTGAACAAAGTAGATCATTATTCCTGAGTATACAAGTATTTAACAGGCAGGTCTTCCTAACAACACTGAAATATGCATGGAGCCATGCATATTGTTTTTTAATCATTAAAATTATTTTTTTTATTTTATTGATTACACACACATATATTTTATATCATTGTATATCCTGAGGTTCTCCCACCACCATGTCACCTGTGAACTGTCATCTTAAACTCTTATGGAGCCAAGGACTTTGTGCAGTAAGTGAGGTCAGTAGGAAATGAAGAATTGAGAATGCCTGTTTTAGAGACTGTAAAAAGTACATTTTTCTAACATGTAGCTGGTAAAAATGTCCATCTTTACTTATTCATTCAAATGATAAGTAAATCAGCACATTTTATGAAGCTATGTACTCTATTGCTGCATGTATTTTTTAAACGCTACCATTAAATACTATCAACTTTTTAATGTTACTTTAAACACTATGAAAGTTTTGACTATTATAACATTGCACATTCCATCTTCAGGAAATCAGAGGAAAGGGGATATTATGTTTCATTCTGAAGCAAGGAAATGGTTTAATATCCAACAATTGAAGAATAATATTAAAAAATGAGACTATGCATAAAATAAAACACTTTCTAGGCACTTCAAAATATGTTTAAAAGAAGCTTGTTGATAAAGGGAAATATTATAGATGGGAAAAGTAAAGAAAATACAAAACTAAATATGCCATAAAAATGTTTATATGCATCAAAATTTGTTAACTCTCTATAGTAGAAATCAATGAATTTCAGTCTCTTCACTTGATAGCTTGACCTTGCTTAATTCCTGCTTTTATATAATAAGCAGTATGACTTAACTAACCACAAAGATTATGGTAGTTTAATTCTAAAGCTGACATTCTTTCATTCAACACTTCTCTTAGTTCTAATGGCATTATTACAACAACATGCTATTATTTATAATGGCTGCCACTTACTAAACATTGATTGTGTGAACACAGGTGTCATCTCATTTTATTAGATTTACGTGGCCCCACCACAGTGCTGTGCTCAGGTGAGCCTTGGTGCAATTACTTGCTTCTAGTACATTCTTGAAAGTCCCCACTTGTATGCAGACCCCTATCTTGTCTTGCGGTTATGTGTGGACACTGGACACTTTTCCACTTTTAAATCATTTTGTAGATTTGGGGGAGTAAGACTATTCTATATATTGTTTGTCCCACATTCCCTCATCCTAAATAATTGTTGCTGTAAATAAATGTTTCCATTCATTGTCCTTTTATCAAATAACTCAAGTCTGTCTATTTCATGTCTCCAACTAGCAGGAAAGCCTGAATTCGCTGCATCTTGACTGGAAAACCTAAAATCAATTTTCTTCTTTCAGCCAATTAATTCATTCACAAATACTCAGTGAGTGCCTAGTATGTGCCAGACATGGTTATAGACATTATGTATCTAGCAATAAACAACAAAAACAAAATTTCACCTCCATGGAGCTTAAACTTTAGTGAGAAAAATAGATAATATATGAGGAAAGGTATATGGTATGGCCAATGTTAACAAGAAAAAGAAAAACCTAAAGCAAAGAAGGGTCAGGAAAGGGGATTAGTTGTTAGTTAGAATGTCTGGGAGAGGCTTTAATGAGAAAATGGGATATTCTAAGAAAACCAAAAGATAGTATAGAAGCAAAATATGCAAATATCAAGAAAATATACATTCCAGAGAAACTAGTCAATACAAAGGTCTCGCGGTAGGTCCATGACTGGGGTATTTGATTAAACAAGGTCAGTCTGGCTACAACTCGATGTATGAAAAAATCAAAATAGGGAAAAAAGAGAAAAAACACTTTTAACAGGCCAGATTAAAAAGGGGCTTGCAGATGATTTTTAGGACTTTGTTTTTTATTTTGAAAGAAAGAAGAGATGATCAAATTACTGAAAATGGTACTACCATTCGATCCAGCAATCCCACTTCTGGTAATCTTACCCAAAGGAAATAAAAACATAAATTCAAAAGGGACCTATACTTGGATGTTTATTGCTGCGCTATTTACAAGACAGAATATGAAAATAACCCAAATGCCCTAAACAGATGAATGGATCAGAAAGTTGTGGTATATGTACACAATGGAATATTATTCATCAATCAAAAAAGAAGGATTTAATATATTTGTGATAACATAGATGATCCTATAAGGAGTTATGTTAGCAGAAATAAGCCAGAAAGATAAAGAGAAATACTGGATGATCTCACCAATATGCAGGAGATAGGGAAAACAAAAAAACTAAAGGATAAGGAAAATTTAAAACTAACGTAGCAGAATGAAAAACTAAAGCAAGAGATGGGGAGGGGGATAAAATGAGGGGAGGGATTGGCACAAGAGATCAAGATGATGGCTCACAGGTGATAAGGTTGTGGGAGAACCTTAGGGAAGACAATGATGTAAAACATTTATGTGCAATCAATTTTTAAAAAATAATTAAAAAATAAATAGATATATATATATAAATAGGAGTACATTTTTTCTGTGTTGCACTCAGATAAATCAGGCAAAAATAGAACATTAAAGACTCAAAATTCAAATATGAGATGATAACAATTATAAAATCCTAAAACTGGGTTTTGAGGATAATGTGGATGCTGGGTGCAAAAGGAGGAGTCTGGAAACTTCCTAGGTTTAGACATGAGCAATTCAAAGATGGAATTGTCATGAATTGAGAAGGATCATGAGTGAAACCCATTTGGGGGACTATGAAACCAGGTAGGTTGAATTGACAGCTGGATATACAAGTCTGGAGTTCAGTAGTGAGAAACTTGAGCATAATAACCTACAATTGTGCTCAAAGTCATGTGATCACCTAACTGTGCCCATCAAGATTGCAAGATTGTAAAATAAGTAAAGTTTTGTAAGAAATGCCTCTTTCCTCAAGGCAAAAGGAAAGTAAGAGTCATACTTGCCCCCTTGCAGCAGGAGGCTCACCCCACTAAAATCCTGGAAACATTGAGACTCCCCAGACCTCCAATTAGAAGTCCCACTACCGTTACCAGATTTCAACAATTAGGATTCTTGTTTAACACTCGCTGTTCTGACCTTACCACCCAGGGCCTAAAAGTAGCAAAGTCAATATCAATTGGTTTGTATCAATTGGGGCAAAACATTATCATTACCCATGATTTTGCTGGAAATATAGACTCCCGGGTCCCACTTTATATCTACATTAGAGGTATATTGTCATTTGAGAACTGCTGTACTAAGTGATATTGAAGTTCGTGATACCTCCAGGAAGGCCAGGAGATAGATAATCTGTGCCATACTGCAACCAGGAATTATGCAGTCTCTCCATCAGATTCTTGAGGGTGCAACTTCAGCATTTCTAAACCTGTAGGAATAAGCATTACATCTCTCCCAAGAGATGCCTAGAAAAGACACTCCTACTGGGATATTTTCTTTCATTGCCTCCAAAGTCTTAAAAGCAGATGGTGGCCAGGAGGATGAGTTAGACTTGAAGAACTAGATGACAGGATGCTGCAGAGATCCATGTTGCTCTCCTACCCACTCCATCTCCACCTTTCCTTCCTGACAGTGTCCTGGTAGCTGCTTGTATCTGCAGGATCTCCAGAGGCATAGCTAATGAACTTGCCTGTTTTCTCCTCCAGTTCTCCTCTGTGCTTACATCTGGCACTGAACATGTCTGGCTTCAGGGATACAATTTGGTGAATATGCTCTAATCCTCCAACACTCTTTTCAGTCCTTTAGGTCTCCAGTCCCTTATATAATTGTATAAACCCAATTCCTATCTAAATCCCTTATTCCATAAAACTGATGGTGTTTTCTGTCTCTCCAAGTAAACCCTCACTTAAAACTACTGCTACCAGAATAGAATTCAGGGAACAAAGCTGTAAAGATAAAAATCTGATAATGTTGTTCTAGAAAGAACGATAGATTTAAAGTGATCCGGTGTCCATTGATAAAGAGGACACTGGTTGTCTAAGGCATGCTGTGCAAAACAACTACCTCAGTCTTTATCTAGCATCACTCAATCAAATATTTGCAAAATATAAGATTTTAAATGAAAACGTGGGCATAACCACAAAATATTTTAATGGAAATAAACATGGACAAAGGCAATCATGAAAACAAGCTTGAGAGGCTAAGTGTGTCAGAGAGAAGAAATAGGAAGATTTCAAGTCTGGGTCTCCTTGGTTAAGAGAAAATTGTGGCTCCCAAAGGGGAGAAGTTGATACACAGAGGAAGTGCCTTATTGTAATGGGGACATGTGAGCAGATCTGGGTTTCTAAGCTGCCAAGCTTCCAAAGGGGGGACCAAGGAAAACTGGTGGAGGAGCCCAAGGAAGACTGCTACCTGCACCACTCACATCCAAACCAGGCTCAGGTCTGATTCTGTAGGTAGCTGAATTATAAGCACCAATTGAACCCCCTGGATTTCTAATGTCCAGTTGCTTTGTTAGTTGATTTTGCTATCAGATATCAAATATATATGATACAGAGAGCAAATACATATATTTGATATATATATGTGTATTATCATATATACATACCATCATATATATCATATGTGTCCTGTATGTGCATATCACCATATATGTCACATGTATTTGTATATAGCATCATATATCATATGTATCATATATATCAACAGAAAAGTAAATGAAAAGGCATAAAAACACCACACATCTGAGACTATATATGTTTTTATTTTAAAACTTTCAGGAATAATTTACTCATTCAAATAAGAATAGGGTGAATATAAATATATAGAAATAAATGTTAAAAGATTGGATTGGTTATTAGGGAATGAAGAAAGAAAAAGAGAGCCATCTGCATAGTGCCAGGCAGGCAGGAGAGCTGCTTCTCCCCAGCATAGAAATTGTACTGATTCCTTTTTTTCTTAATTTATTTATATTTTTATAAATATAAATTTAATTTATAAATATAAATTTCACATCTTTGTATCTTTGTATGCCCTGGGGACCACCCACTACCTTCCTTCCCTGACCACTCCCTCCCATCTCCACCCCTCCTCACATACTGATCCCTTTTATGGAATTTTTATGTACATGTCTATGGCCTAAATTGTCAACCGGAATAAATTTTATAATAAGGAAAAAAAAAAAGAAAAAGTCAGAAGAAAAAAAGTAAAAAAATATATTTGGTTGGATTTCAAACTAGATATTTGATTTTATAAAAATAAAATAGCTCAGTCACTATATTTTATAGAAGGAAATTATAGTGTGGCAGGGGAATCTTAAACTCTATATTTTAGCCATAGACACATTCTCTCCACATTGTTCTTTGCCTATGTACTTTCAAGTAGATTGGGACATTGATTTTGAAGATTTAGATACAGAAGTATAAAGCCACAGACAGAATGACCAGTATTAGATTTTGGACAATAGTTTTCTCTATCTTAGTCATAAAGTGGAAAGAAAGGCAACTGGAGAAACCTCCTGAATTTGTAATGTTTTATTTCTTAACTGAGTGCTAGAAACAGTTCTTTGTCCTATCACTTTATATATTTATTTTGTATAAATGAAACATTTCATCAAAATAGAAAGGGTAAAAATAGACTTTACTTGGGTCTTATAAATAAATAAGCTTTTCTCTACTTTATCTTTGACACAAAAAATTTTAATAAAAGACTTTATGATGGATAAAAAGTTTCTACACAGTTAATCAATGAATTATAGAAAGCGGCTGTCAGGAAACCTGGTTCCTGCAAATATGAGTTTTTAAGATTTACATAAAGTTTTATAGATAGAGAATTTTAGAAAAGATCTTATTTGAACAGATTCAAAATGGACTTATTTTGGCTGCCAGCAATGCATGAAATTGTCTTCCCTTTCCTATCCCCTCTAGAGAAGAAACAACAGTGACTTTGAATGATAAGTCCTGGATGCTTGCCAGGCTCTGGCTTGGGCTGCCTCTAAGGCCCCAGCTCAAGGAGGGCTTTGAAAGGCTTTTGCTGACTCCAGAAGTGCCAAAGGGAAGAGGAGGGACTTGCACTAACAACAGCAATAAAAAATCAAAGTCACCATTGTTTCTTTCTTACCAAGCAGTATCTTCAAGGAAGAGAGAATGAGAAGAAAATAATGGATTTCAGAAACAGAACATCCATTTTTTTCTGATCAGTCCAAACAACTTTTGTTTTTAGAAATATTTGAGTCACTTTTGAGCTCACATCTGAAAGCAGCATCTCCCAAGCATGTCTCAGTCTGCTGGGATACACATGGCTTTTGTTTATTCTTATTCGCCTTGGTTTTCACATTTTTATACATGGCCTCAAGGAATGGCTTTGATGCTGAATTTTTCTGGGAAAAAATGAATAAGTAAATACAGAAGTCATATATACATAAAATGTAAAAGTACAAATCAAGGGGAACTCAAATGCTTTTCAAAAGCCCATGTTCCTAATAGTTTTTCCAAGCAAGATTCTGTTTCAACAGCAGTTTTGTGTCTCTTGACTACTGAAGTATGCTAATTTGGGACTCATGAATTACTCAGGTGTTTAGTTACATTGTGAAATGTTATAACTGTAGAGACAAAATGTCTAAGAAGCGTAAAACCATTTTAATAGCAGCATGTTATCTTTTCCCATAAGAACATGAAATGAATCCTGGATCAATTCTATGGCACATCTTTCTCCAAGATGGCTAATTCATTACCTGCTGCCCTGGAAAATTCAATTGTCCAAAGAATTTTTCTTTTGTTTTATTTTATTCTTTGGCTAGGGGGTTTTCTTTGACTTCCCAATTTATTCAGGGAATTTTGCTTCAACTTTTTTTCTTCTGTTTGAGTCATTTGTACATCAAGGTGGGTGGCCACTGAGTTTCAAAGTATTCTTTTCAATAAACACCAAAAAGAAAGAAAGAAAAATGATATGAAAGGGGGATTTCATTTTAACTGCCAAGCTTAAGTGGGTTATAAGCAACGATTATGTAAATATATTTCATAAAAGCTACTTAAATAAAAATGTCATCTATTCTAAAGTGTTAGTAAAAAAAAATAATAATCTAACAAGAACTTTAACAATTATAGAATGAGTTCTATCCTGACACTTCCTCCACCTGTTCCTTGATCTCAGAAATGTTTTCATTAAACTGCTTGTAAAACCTTTGCCTAATGAAATGCTGATTAAGGTTTACCAAATTCATGTCTCATAAAACAGTACTAGCAAAATAAAAGCAATTCTAGTTTTTTAGACTTTTTAAAAAAGCTTTAGCTTTATAGACAAGAATGGTAGATTTTGTGCATGAAGAAAGGAGGACAGAAAGTTTGATAAGTTGAAGTCTAAGACTAAGAAACACTTGCTTCTATTTTTGCCTTTTTCCTGTATTCTGATGTACTTTTTAAATTTACTGTTTGTCTGGAATTCCTTAAGCACTAATAGGTATTCAGTTAAAAAAATAAAAATAAATAAGCCTTATTTTTTATCTCCTTGAATGATTTTTTTCAAGAAATAAATGAAGAGAAATGGTGCACTGTATGGAAGAGAGAATAGGTTCAAAATGGTTTACTTGGATTTTTTTGGAGGACATTATAGTGTGTTGTATCTTTATAAGACTCCACTCAAGTGGAGGACAAAATTTGTAGATTCTAGGGAAAGAGGGTAACCTTGAATATGGTAACCTTGAATAAACGTGAGACGACATGAAGCGCACAAAGGAACTCGACAGACAAGAGCATCCATCTTTCTTCCATGCTAATAGATGCAAAGGACATAGATACCTACAGTTGGTAGACATGGTGGTGGAAATGCATGATATGACTTTCAGCAATATAGAAAGCAAGACCAATAGAGGCAACAGCAAGTGCTGGCATGGACGTGAAGAAAAAGGTAAACTCTTACACTGTAGTGGGAATGCCAATTGGTTCAGCCACTATGGAAAGCTGTGTGGAGGACCTTCAAACTATTGAAAATAAAGAAAAGAATACAATACCTAAGAATACCTGTACTTGGATATTTATTGTAGCAGTATTTACAATAGCCAGAATATGAAAATAACTCAAATATCTCAAAAGAGATGAATGAATCAAAAAGTTGTGGTATATTTGCACAAATGGAATATTATTCTACAGTTAAAACAAACAAATATGATGCATCTGTGATAACATGGATGGATCTAGAATGAATCATGCTAGCAGAAATAAGCCAGAAAGAAAAAGAAAAACAAGACAGTCTCACTTATATGTGGAATATAGGGAAAACAAATAAACAAAAGGACAAATAAAACTTCAAACTAACAAGCTGTCAGCAGAACTGAAGCATGGAGCAAGAGAGGGGGTAAAATTGGGCACAAGAGTTTAAGATGATGATTTGTGGGTGACAAGATGGTGGGAGACCTTTGGGGTATACAATGATGTGAAAAATATATATGCAATTGATTTTAAAAATTAAAAATGAAAAAAATAAAATTTCAAAGGGAAGAAAACAGGGCCATGAACTGAGACAAGGAATAGGGGAGAGGAGATCAAGTTTTGAAAAGGGAAGATGGAATGATTTATACATCTAGAAGAATAATGAAGTGAAATATACAGATTTCACAGTAACTCTGAAACTCTTCTTGAAGATGGTAGTAACAAATTTGAAAGAACAGAGAGTGTGGTGGGGATTTTCTTGAGGCATAGTCAGCTACATGTATGTTGGCTTGAGTTTGTTCAGTTAAGATTTTCCAATTAAGAACATTTTAGAGAAAGAGAAGGCAGTGGAGATAATGACTACACTGAAGAAGGATGGGGTGGAGGAGAGAAAGGAGAAAAAGAGAGGGGGGAAGCAGAAGGAGGTGAAGAAAAAAGAGGAGATGAAAGAGGAGAAGGAGGAGGAATAAGAGGAAAAAAGGAGCTTCTGGAACAGCAGAAGAGGAGGTGAGAGAGAAGAAGAGACAGGGGTGGGGGAGAAAGGGAGAAGGAAGAATCAAAACTGAAGAGAAGTCCAGATGATGCAAGTAGATAAACAGAGAAATAAGGCCGAGAGAGATATGAAACAAATCATAGAGTAGTAGGATCAATGTATTATTTATGCCAGGGGAGGTAGAGAATTGTTTGAACCAAGTTTGAACCAATTGTTTGAACCAAGTTCTAAAGGAAGTAAATTGAAGAGAAAATAGGACTAGTCAGAGTATGATACTTAAAATTATTATTATGAAGGAAGCACTGTTAGTGGTTAAGGACCATGGATGTGTGACTACAGGCTTTGATAACTGAAGTGAGTTGGAGGACAAAAAAATTGGAAGCAAGAAACTTTGCAGGCAGGAAGGGTTATCTATTGAAATACTCTTGAATTGTGAACAGAGATACAGAAACAGCAAACAAAAATTAAAATTCTCAAGTAAGGAAGGAGGAGGGTCAAAACTCCTGGGAAGATCAAACAAGGAAGGGGAAGGGATATAAACTGAAGGTCACAGGGAAAGGGAGAAACAATGAGATGGAAGTGGTAGTTAGAAACAAGGAGGACATCTTCCCTACCACTCAGACACAGTAGCAAAAGGAAGTGAGGAAGAATGGTCACCACACTAAGATCTCTTCAAACTCTGGAAAATGTTTTTATTCCCTTTGCTAGTATGGCCTTACATATGTATCCTTATGATTTTTTCTCTTTCTAAGATATCCTATTTTCTTTACCTTTTCTTTAATTGTAGTAAGTCTACAATTGCCTCATTTCCTCCCACTGCTCAGACATGGGAGCTGAGGATGAGAGGCAGGAACCTAAATTAACTTTCCAGTTCACAAGGGCAAAATTTGGTTTGTGTGTGTTTTTCTTAAATTGCTTTAACTTGCACCCATCTTGGCAACAATGTATGATTTGAATATGGGAGAGGGTTTGAATCCCACATACAAGTGTTATCTATAAATCCCCCAAGTACCTCAAGTAAAATGAAATAACATTTTTCAATGTAGACCCTTGACATTTCTCAATGCTAATAAGGTGTGAACAAAAGCATCTGGAAATAGAAGTCTGTTATTTTATTTAGAACATATATTCCATATAAAGAAAGTGCTAGTCATGCAAATGCAACTCCTTGTCCTACCCCCAGTTTCCAATTTTCCACCCAAATAGTACTGTAAAAAACTTCTATAGTCAATATTGCCTATTCACACACTTCCCTGGTAAGTGACATGTGTGTGACACACCTAACACACCTAATTGGGGTAGAACAATTCAATTTATGACAGTAAACTTGATCTCTCTTGCATTCCATCCAAGAAAATGCAGTTACAGAAAGTACTGAATTCTTTGTGCTTGTGCAGTTGTTTCCATTGAACCCTAAAATGATGTTATAATGAGGTTCAGGACACATGTGTATTAATATATACTGCAAATTAAGTCCTTAGAAACATTTTCTTCTTTCCTGAAATACCATATGCAATAAGCTTATAGTAAATGAAATTTAACATCAATAGGGTTCTTTCTAAGCATCAGCAGGATTGACAAATCAAACTGGATTCTCTTTCTGACAGTCATTGACATGCACAATAATTCTTGGAAGGTCCAGGATAAACCAAGACAAGAGAACTGCACTGTCCTGATTTATTTGACATTGCTTGGATATAAAAAAAAAAAATAGGGAAATGTAATTGCTCTGATCCTATTGCTTCAGAGTCAGGGAGGAGAGGCAAGTCTAGGAGAGAGGTAGAGATGAATAAAATGGTGAAACAGAATAGAGGAAGAAGGGTGGACGGGAACACAGACTCCACAAGACCTCCTCCCCATTGTGAACCACAGTGACAACCAGCCTTCTGCAGTGGGGTGCAGACGTGATATTTGCTCAAGCGTGTCTAGAAAATCAGCTCAGCTACAGATGTCATGTGCACTTCCACAGTTCTGATAGATGACCCAGGAGCAAATGTAGGAATTTTAAAAAGGGAGTCATTTGACTTCTTTGTAGATTATTAGGTGGGTCATTAAGTCATTTATGACTTAATTTCCATGTCAAACCTTCAGTTTTACACACACATACACACACCAGTTTTAATATTTCACAGGTGCTTGAGCCAAAACCCTCCAAAGTGGTTAAAACACTGAGAATATACATAAACGCTGCTTTCGACTATATTGTAAAGCTAAAAAATTGATTTTTAATTCATTTTGTGGGTCTCAGAAGTCGAATATGTAATGCAAAGGGAATACAAGTAACGTGCCACCAACAGGTTAATGACTAAATGCTGAACTAATTTAACAAATATTATATTGGAATATATATATAGAGAGAGAGAGAGAAAGAGAGAGAGAGAGAGAACATGCAAATTCCATATTTATGATCACAATAGACTTACAATAAAATCCCAGAGCATGGTTGCAATATTATTATAAAGTTTCATTTTCATTGCTAACTGCCTACTTTTAGAAATATGTAATATTACCTTGAGCCATTTAGATTTTATGTGGCAACTGCATTTACCCTAACTCTTCCCTGGAGGAAGATCGACTCATTTATTTCATTCTCAAGGAAATAGATTTCTGCATCAGAATGAAATAATGATTAAAAATGAATTGAGTCACTGAATTCTTTGTCTTAGGTCAAAGGGCAGGCTTGTCAGCACTGCTAAGTGCTACATGTACAGCAGCATATTATAAGTTAGCCTTATAAATAACTCTAAAATGATGAGTTTTGAGGAAAAGGTGCTAAGTGTATAACCAGTGGCAAAGGCTTCAGATGGCATGTGTGAGCTACAAGCTCATAGATCTGTATCAGCTTCCAGACACATGTTAACCTTCCATCTAGTTTTTCCACAAATTCTGTGGGTGATTTTGAGTCACTAAATTCTCAAACACCTTGGGGATTCCATGACTCTTTCCAGATCCATCTCTGTTGTTCCTATGAGAATTTAATACCTCAGACTAAGAGTTAAAGATGGAATCAGCTATGCTTAAAATTGTCCCCAACCTCATCCCCTATAATTCATATGTTGGAGTCCTGACCCTGGTGCTTTTGAACATGTCCCTCTTTGGAGACAGGGTATTTGGAAAACCTATCATTGAAGGTGAGCTCATTAGGTGAGCCCTGATCCAACATGACTTAGAGAAAAGGGAAACTTGAACCTATACAGGTAGAAAGGGAGGAATGGCTAAGGACAGAGCAGCATGAAGTCACCTGAGTCAGGGAGCAAGACCTGGATGGCTTTTTATTCTACAACCTTAGAGATAACCAAACTGACCCACCCTTTGGTTTCACATTTCTAACCTCTGAACTGTAAGATAACAAATTTCCTATTGTTTAAGTCACTGTGGTATGCTGCTTGTTACAACAGCACCAGCCAACTCATACAGAGTGGAGGGGAGAAGGGTGGTTCCCATGCCTTCTTGGTTTCTGAGCATCTTTCCTTGAAACACACACACACACACATACACACACACACACACACTTTTAGAATCTGAGACCATAATGCTTTCTCTTGTCAAACCTAGCTAGGCATTTTGTAGCAGTTTTCCATGGGAAATTCGGAGAGGAAATTTTCAAAATATCAAACTGTGAATAATGACAGAAATGCTCAATTAGCAATAACAACGTCTATCTGAGATTCCATGCCCTGAAAACACCTCAGGATCCCACTCCCACTGCCTGGGAGTTATAAATTATTAACACATTTGTCTAGAAAGCATAACAGCACACTATTCTAAAGAATCTGTGCCCATAGAGTTTACTGCTCATTCAGATGCCTGATAAGTTATCCTTTGTTCTCTAAAGTAAATAAATGCAAGTCACATAAATCAAACCTAGTCTTAAGGCAATATTTTTCCTCATAGAAAAAGTGGGTTGTTTCTCCAAGTGACACAATGCTTTCCCCACATCATCTTCCTCCCCCAGACACAGAGTTCCTAGAATAGAAATACATTTCATAAATTTCTATCAAGTACTTTTGTGGTCCCCTCCAAGCACAGCAATGTACATTTCCTTGCAGATACAGAGCATTTGTCATCAATACTCTCCCTTTGAAATGAAATAACTCAAAATTCTACCTAATTCACCACAAAATCTTCAACAAGTTGTTTTTAGTTAATGTCAGAAAGTTTGTAAAGAGATAAGTTGGAAACTGTTTGAACAAGAAATGCGATTTAAAACGATTGATTTTCCCTCTCACACCGTATCTGCCACAAATTGTTAACATTTTCAGATGGGCTGTTGATCCTGACTGCAAAAACTTTGGAGGCATTGTTCTTTCCCTCCCCAAAGCATTTTGACTATCCCAGTAATGCCCCAACAGACCATAATCCAAATTTAGAAAATCTGCATACATGTTTACAACATGCTTTTAAGTCATTCTATAGTACACACACATACACCCCAAAATGCAGCAAGGGAAAATGCCTTGTACTGTGGGGGATGTTCTCATTTCTCAAATGTGAACATATATTTATTTCAGTTTAAATAATCCCTTATAATTTACTAATTACCATAGCAAGTTAAAACCAGTTCTATTAAATACAATTTTCCCCTTTCCCCATATAATCTAATATAAAAATGTCATATAATGGAAGGAGTGTGGGCTCTGGAGTAAAACAGACCCTGGTTACAATCCTGGCTTTATCACGCAGTAGCTGTGTGGCCCGAGGCAAGTCTCTCAGCTTCTTTGGGCCTCAGTTTCTTTAGCTCAGCAATGAGGGTAATGTTTACCTTCCAGGGTGGCTGCAGAGTGGAGACCGAGTGTAAAAGGGGGCTGTGCTAATAAGGGACAGCATTGTTAAGAACTGTGACTGGCTGCATTTTCCATAAGGATTCGAACCGCTAACTCCAGGCCACACACTCCTCCACACAGCAATCAGGCTTTGCTCCATGATGTGGGTCACCTGGCCCAAGGGTTCCCTTGTAATCTATGGGATGCAACCCCCTGCATTCTCAGGCCCTGCAGCTCCCTGTTTTCATGGGAATAGTAGCTCCTTCAGGGAACATGTCCTTATGGCCCCCAGACCCTGCTATGTGTAGAAAGGGGGTTTCTAGTTTCCCCATCCCAATCAAAGCTGGGAGGAACTGAGCAATGATGAGCTGAGAAGGGATGAGCAGTTGAAGACTAAGAGAAGGAAGGAAGTAGACACGAAGGCCTGGAGGAGGCCTGTGGAATTGTGTTTGCTTCTCAGTGATGAACTTGTACCAGGAACTTGAGGGACGTGGAGATAACATTTGAAGAGATAGAGAGGTGGGTGACAGACCTATGGGGAAGTGAGGATGGCAACCTTTACCTTGAATTGGGTTTTGATTTTGCTTTTTTCCTTCCAGACTTGCCTTGCCCTTTCTGCCCCTTTCTGTGGGTCCTACCAGAAGGTGCCTTAGATTTGTGCCAAGTTTTTAAGCCTCAGTGGCCCTGCTTTGGGCCAACCCTGTTTGGCTGGGCATTTATCCCCAGGGCATGGGGTCACTTCGGTTGTTTAACTAGAAACTATTTTAACTATATTTTTTCTCCCTTCCCCAACCCTCCTCTCCTCTGTCTTCTCCATTTCATGGTATGTGCATTAAAGTTCCTTTCCATTAAAGGTCTTCTGCAGCAGACTATGTTTGTCTTTATGCAACAGATGGCAGAACCCATTTAGAGGAGGTAGGTTTAGGGGTGGCGGGTGCCCCTCACTTTTCCCTATAACAGGAGGGAAAAAAGACACTAGAAAAACAGATGGAGGGCAATAATGAAGCTGATCCTACCTCACTGATTAAATCAGCATAAATGAGGATTCAGTGTGCTGGATATAGATGGATGAATTTGACCCATTGCTTGGACTGAAAGAATTTTGCAGGTGACCCTATATCTATTTCACCTCTAGATACAGATGTCTCCATTATTACTACTTGTTTGCCAAGCTAAACTGCTCCTAAACAACCCTTGGCTCTCTAATCAGGATTTACTGACTCAGTTTGCCAGTGAGAGAAAGTAAGAAAGGAAACATGAGGAGGAAAGTAGAAGGGAATGAAAAATACTCAAGTCTTCCACCTGCTTTAAAGTGCTGACAATGTGGAATTAGACAAAATTTATGCAGTATTTACAAAATCTCACATTCACAAGAATTTATAAAATATCACACAAGATGTCGAGGGACAGACATAAAGAACATACCCTCCGTCCACATAAGTTTACACTCTAATCAACATTTTCCTGCTTTGGAGCAGATGAGACCATTGAGAGAATTTCATTTGGACTTGTTCAGAAATATTCTACAGTGCTACTAGTAAACATTTTCAGAAGGGACAAGAAGTTTGTAATGCTGGAGCAAAAGAAAATAAAATTCTAATGTCACCAAGAATTTCTTCAAGACCATCAAAACCTACTTTCCCTGCCTCAGACCTACCCACAAAGTCACATCCCAGCCCAATATTCAAAACCCGTGTCATTTCAATCAAATCCTTTGTGGAAAAAATTATTCTCAAGTTTGAAATTCTCATGGACTGGTAGATTTCTGAGCATCCCACATAACAAGTCCAACCAGGAATGGAGACTTTTCCCCAGTTACCCACCTGCAAGGGATGGTTCCTCCCTAGAGCATCAACATAAATTAGTAGTATCCCCCACTCTTCAAATCCTCCTCTCCCATCACTGCAGAACTCTTGGTTTTTAAAACATTCTTTGTTTGAGCTAAGACCTGTCTTCCTTCTGTCACAAATGCTTCATAAAATGATTGCTAATGGAAATGCTCATCATCTGACTTATTTCAGTAGAAATTTATGATAGAAGAATAGAATTAAGGGGTAAAATCAGATAGTGATGTATGTTGTGTTTGCAATTCTTTAAGTGCATCACTTTTAAAAAAGCAGGAACTAGGTGGGGAGGGTTTAGACTTTAGTAAATATTCTTTTCAGATTGGTGGTTATAAACTCCATAAATTGTAGTCGTGAAATAAGATAAGGATAAAGAGAAACCCCATGAAGACACAACTGTTAATACAATGAAACAGAACACAAACCAATACACACACAATATAAACATCCCTAATCAAAGAAACATTAGTATGGATTTTAAAAGAAACAAAGTTCTAAGCATGGAAATTTGATTCACAAGCAAGTACAAAATTAAAAATCTCCAAGACAGCACTATGTAAATTTTTATAATGCAAGATGTTTTAAAAATAAATTTGCCAAGAAAAAAATCAAAACTAAACAATATCCTTTGCATTCTGTTAGTAATACAGAATAAAAAGGCCATTTTTATGCACTGAGTATGTTTAGTGGTTGTGTAAGTTTAATTTATAAATAATTTTGAAACATTAAAAGAGATGTGGGGGGAGTTTGTTCTGTAAGTTAAACAGCAATTTGATCTCAACATCATTAAAAGTAAACTTTCACCTGTTACTAATTTTCTTCTTAGTTACAAAGTCATTGTTTGTTTGAATGAAAGGAAAAAGCATCTTGATGCTGTTTATGCAGTCTAAATAAGAGAACAAATTGCAAAGGCCTATGAATGCTGAAAAGCAAATAAAGGAACTTTTCTGAAAATATGTTGAAAACACAAACAGGGCTCTATACTATAAAAAGCACTATATGGTGGCTCTCAAACAGCACCCCCAGATAATGCATATTATGGTTGCAAACTGTACTACAATCCTACATCTGAGAATAATTCTTTTGTGTGTACTATCTCTAATTGTGGATTAGTAATAAACTCTGAAAATTGAGCCCAGTATTACAAAAAGCCTCCACAACCCCTGCCAGCAAAACTCAAAAGTATTTTGTGTGGTGCCTTTGGTTTCAGTTTTATTATTATAGGGGGTGTGTCAGATTGTGTGTGTATAATTGTGTGTTTGTTTATAGTTTATAATGTATAAATGCGTGTAATTTTGGCATTGGTTTCCATTTTCAAAAGAAGCTGAAACCCATGCCCAGGAACAGCAGAAATAGCCCTTAAATGGTACGGAATGACTTGGTGGGCCTACTCTAATTTGGGCTACAAACATGAATGAATTGGTTGGAGCAACTGCCTCAGCAGTAAGTTGAAATCAAATGTCTAGGCCTATGTTTTCAAACTGGCAGACCAAGTGTGTTCAGGGGATATTCTGGCCAACAAGCAATCAGGAAATAATAAGAAAAAGGTCTTCTGCACAAACATAATTTGAGCCTTGGCTAGAGTAGAGTTCAGGTAAACAACAAATGCCTTTTCTAGCCCCAACTGGAAAGAATCAGAGACAGAAAAATGTCTAATGATATCAGGATAATTCCAAATGTCCCATCCAGAAGGTTTCGTCCATGTTTTTTTGTACCCCATCAAGACACTATTTTTTTCTCTTTAATCTCCAAGCTTTTAGAACTTGTGACTGTATCATTGCCTCAGCTTTATCATGAACTCTTAGGAGTCTTGTTTGTATTTCTCATTTTGTATCCTTCACATCATCACATTAGAAGCCATTGGACATGTTTTAAAAACCTTTCCCTATGATTCTAATATGCACATTCCTCATTCTCCTCTGATCTGAAAACCCTTCCTTGACATTTGTATCCAGTTCTTTCTTCCATCATCCCCATTAAGGATCTTTCTTTAGAAACAGTCCCTGTTGCTTCTATACCAGTTCACTTGTTGCCTAGTTCAAGTTCCAGCTTCAATGAATAGCTCTGTACAAACATGCCAGTCTTATCTCACATTGATTTTGCTTCCATATTTCTTTTCTACAACTCCATCCCTATATCAAACAATTACACCTGCCTCTTTCACCTGTGATACCTGTGATACCTCCCTCTCTTTACACCTGTGATACCTCCCTCTCTAAAATCTCTCACATTTATTTGCCTTCACATCTCACCCTCCTCATCGCTATCCTGTCAAATGCTCCTGGTCTTTTTCCTGACCCCAAAGAGGGGCCCTGGTTGTGTCTGTCTCTATACTCCTTGGACTTATCACCTACCCTGCAGTCAAATGTATTCTCAAAAAGTATAACCATGGCTATGTTCCTCCTTTTTCTTTAAGACTCCTCCATACTGCAGAGCACAACTCATTCTCTTATACATTCAATTTATCCTGACTCAGATCCACCATCATGTCTCATCATATGACTTTCACTTTAGCTTGAATGAGCTACAAAGAGTTCCTGACTCAAATCCTCTCATTCTCATATTTTCTTTGATCTGGCACAGCTTCTCCCCCACTATTTCTCAATTCACTCTATCCTAGAATGTCTAAGTAAACTATAACTGACATACAAATTCTCCCTTTACCCACTCCCACTTCCCACCCACTAGGAAAACTCCATCCTAACCATAACCTCATTGGTCATGATCTCCCTTACATTTGCTGCCTTGGGTACAATTATTTACACATATGTCCTAAATCTCCTAGTAAACTCCCTTGGAAATGGAAACTATCGTGTGTCCACAACATCTAAATAGTGCCCAGTGTAGAAGAGTTCATTCATTTTGTTCACTTAGTAAGTATCTACTGGGTGGTCACCTAAAAAATAAAGTACAGTCCCTGCATCTGTCTTAATGAGACTTACACTTTAAATTCAAAAGATGTTTATTGCAAAAACAAAGACTTTCAAGAACAAAATATTTTCAGAAAATATTTCTCTATGTCAATATTTCATAGATCTGGAATTCTTCAGTATAAAAGTTGAATATAAATCTAAGGTATTTTTTTTTATATTAGGCACAGCTGACTTCTCAAGAAGTTTCTGGAACATTCTGTCTGGTGCTCTCCACTCTTTTCCTTCCCAACTCTGATTTAGATTTTTGCATTTTTGTGCTCATTCCCAACCTGCTCCTCCCCACACCTAGCCCAGCATTGTACAGAGATCTGGCTTTGTGCCCATGACTTTGGCCTTGCTCCCTCACAATCTGGCTGCTAGTCTGGACTGAACATGGGTCCTAACCATCTTCACAAACTTGATTATGTTTTGTTTCTAAACAAAGAGTAAAACAGATGACCCTCCTAGGCCAAAGCCACATTGAGGCTAACTCTGACCATCTGGTCACACACCTGGGCTGTTCTTATCTGTTTAGTCAACAATGTGGGAAAAAGATAACCAGGCCCACTTCTGCTTGCAACCTGATGGCAATTCCCTGAATATCCAAAGGCCAATTCCTGGCTGCTTCCTTCTGTCTGTGAATCACAAAACTAGGTCTCCAGTTTGAAGTTTGTTCAATTTACTTCTTTCATTTGAGTAAGTGACACCTCCCTGGAAACAAGAAACATATTCATCAAGTGAGAATTGGGGTTATTCCTCCACCTAAGAATTCCATTTATTTCAGGTCCCCACTTCTCCTTCACAATATGGCTTTGCTTTTCCAGCTCACTTAGGAACTAACTGCCAACCAGATACCTTATATGCTATCAACAATATTTCTAGGTGCTAATTAAGAACATCTGATATTCACTATGAATTTTAACCTCATGTCTAAATCAGGAAACCAAAGTAATCTAGAAATTCTGATATGCAGAAAAGGTGTGGTGCTTGATTTCATTTGCTCTCTAGGATCAACAGAAAGTCCTTGTATCTATTTTGAGTAAACTGTCTTTACAGCCTTGAATGCAATTTAGTCGGTGATGTTGCACACAGCAGGAACCTGCTTCAAATAACTAACCCTGTTACCTTCTTGTTTCCTGCACAAATTCCTCTGTGAGGGACAAAAACAGGCTTTCTTGTTCCTTTTAAGGAAATAAGGTTTTTAAAAAGTCATATAAGCTCAAAATGGAATTCAAGTCAGCAGTCAGGGAAGTATTATACCAGGCTGTGAAGTACAAGTTAAAGTGGCACTGAAATCAAGACTGAATTTAATAATTTTATAACTTCAAATTCTTCAACACCTTGATCATGTTATATTGTTTGTAAACTAAATTTCAGAGTAGTTTCTCCCGGCACTAACCAGTCCCCCAAAATGTATAAAGCATTTTTGGAAGTTGCATTAACTCTTCTGGTCATGTTGGAGCTGAAGTGACATAGGAAATAACAATAGCAGTGATTTACTAAATAATCCCTGGAAATGATGAGCCAGTTCCCAGAATACTCATCTGTTATCCTGGAAACTGCAGCCGCCATGTCAATCTCAACACAAATGTCTAACCATATCACTCACATTCCTGCTGCCTGGCCCACCCTCCGGTAGCAGAGGGATTGGAAGAAAAAGACTCTCAACCTCCAGCCTGATTTCTCCTGTAGAAACCACTGCCCTTCAGCCCCCAACTCACTCCACCTAACTGAGAATGATCCTGAAAAAGTCTCACAAGTATTCACAAATAATGGGTCTCTTGGCCTCCTATAATGTTAGTTAACATTTTATGTAACATAATTTATATTTTGGCAGAAGTTCAGTTTCATAGCAGCTTCTAATAACCATTCATTTAACAAGCATTTTTTTTACCACCATGGGCCAAGCAAATTAACAGGCACTGAGGAGTAAAATAGTGAGGGAGGGAGACCGACCGCCCACCCCCTGCCCTGAAGAAGTTTGTAGTCTTGGGTCTTTGCTGCTCTCCTCTTGGCTTGTGGGATCATCCAACTCCTCAACTTACCCAGCGTCTGCTCAATGAGTGTGAAATAGGCAACATGACTGCCTCCCATGGGTTTTGCTCTGTCACTTGGTCAGCAGAGCATCAAAACAAAACATACTCTAGAGCACAGGACCTTCAAAGGAGAAGAACTTTGATGCAGATCATGTGCAACAGAGAGAGGAGAAAGAATAGAATATAATTAAAGCAGTTTCCAACTAAACACCCAAAGTGACCCTCACCTTGGGGGTAAATGCCCAGTCAAATGGTATTGGCCCAAAGCAGGGTCACTGATGCTCAGGTTTAAGGTACTCTCTGGTGGGAGACACACCCCTTGCTTGGCAGAAGGGGCCAAGCAAGCTTGGAAGAAAAGTGAAAACGCAAAGTACAATTCAAGGTAAAGGTTGTCATTGTCAGCCTCCTCCCATGGATCTGTCACCCATATCTCTGTCTGTTTCAAGTGTCTCCTATGTCCCAAATCCCTGTTACAAGTTTAAGGCCAAGAAGCAAGCAGCTTCTTCACATGTCTAGGCTCCATGTACCTCTCCCAGGTCCTCTTCTTGATCTCCTTCCATCTTCCTCCCCCTCTCCCTTCTCTTTCTTCTTCCCACTCCTTCTCCTGCACCTCCTTCACCCTGCTTAGCTTCACCTTTCCTTGCTTAGGTGGGGCAAAAATCCCAAATCCTCCCCTTCCTTTGGGATCACATGGTCGCAGCGGTTGTGGCGTTTTATTTTGACGTAGCTCAGTTTCCCCTGAAATAGACTCTCATTCTTGGGGAATTACATTAAACTGCCTTCAAAGTTTGTACATCCCCAGAAACAGTGACTCGCATAAAGTTGTACTTTCTTTGTTCTCAGGGTGACCTGGAGCTCAATGCCTGCTTAATTTGCTATAAGGAAATCAAGAAAATCCCAAGAATTTTATTTGCTGCAGGTATTTTACATAAGTTAATTGCCTGTAACATTTCTTTAATTCATCCATATTTAAAATGTAATACAATGACAGAAAGAAATTGGAGGATTTCTGGTCCAATAAATCATTGCCTCCTATTATTTCACCCTATTTTTGGACCTTAGGGCACTAAAAAGACACAGAATACTAACTGAATACACAATCTACTGTCTTTTCTTTAATATGTGGAAGACAATGTTTACAAAGCCAAATACCAAATGATTTATCAAAATCATTAATTAAATCATCTGATAAAATCAGTTCCCTTACTGGCCTGTGAACCCTAGCACAGGCTGTGCAGTCACCAGAACCCTGGGGACCTGAGCCATCCCTGAGCTCTTTGGATATCAATCTCTTCATTTTTAAAATGAGTTCAGTAAAGGGTAGATTGGAGATATTTTGCCAACACTAAAAGAGATTAGATACAAACAGAATGCTATTAGATACGAACACTGGCATATATCTATCTTTCTCTCCACTAAGTGACCACAAATCAGTAACTAGGGTACATAAACAGACATCAGCAGCACTAAGTAGAATGAAAGCAGGAAAGAAAGAAAAGGAATTGAGAACAACAATGCAAGCATACTTCCCAGAGGCATTCATTGAAGAGCACAGGAGCACTCAGCCTGGGGAACAGGGGTCAGGCCTCTGGGCAGAGCTGCAACCCATGGGTAAAAGGACTCAAGCCCAAGCACTCTTTCCTCGCTCAGTTGGTGACCATGAAGGTTTCTCTTCCTCAACTCCCTCAGCCTTCAAAATCTGTCTCTGTAAATAAAACTCTGTGAGTCCCCTCTCCACATTCCACCTGTGTTTCAGTTGTCTTATTCTCCAACATTCAACCTCATTCAGGGGAAATACTCGCACTGTGATGTGATTCCTTCACTGACAATCTTTCACAGACCCTATGCGCAAAGAAGGCTTTCAGAGCCACTTACAGCTCTTTCTTCACTTTCAGCATTTGAATGTTTTTCAGGAGATGTTCTCAGAGGAAAACCCCGAGTGGAGTTCATGTTGGAAGTTCAAGTATTTTAGGGTGTCAGAAAGAATTTTTTTCCAGATGGTTCCAGGAGTCTTGTGAAAAGGAGCCAAGAGTTGCTGCTTGAAGATGTTCTTTTCAACCAAAGAGGAAGGCTACAGTGGACAAGACACAGTGGGAATAAGAGAGAAGAGCCAGTCATTTAAGTGACTATGGAGGATGTAAGACCTTCATGGCAAGTGGAAGCAGAATACCAGAGAAGCCAGAAGAATAGCATCCAACAGAAAGAGCCAGACCAAGGATCTGCAGGAATGCCTAAGTGAAGACAATGCTATATTCTTGACCCACCAGTTCATTATGGAGAAAGTAAAGTAAATTTAGACAAATCATGACAACTATTGCAATAATCAAACAGCTGACTCCAGATCCTTGGTTATCTTGTTTTGTACAGAATAAAGACCTTTTCCCTGGCATATTTGAACAGTGAAAAGCTATTGTTACTATCTTTTTAATGAGGACCATTCTCTGTATATATCTGCATCTATATTCTTGTAGGGAAAAAAAGACTAAAATTGCCAGAAGATGAGTTTATTAAAATTCATAGCAATTCTCACACCAGTGTATTTTTTAATAAGTATCTTGCTTTCCACTGTGGCCCCCTGCCAACATCACAGATGCCTTTGACCTCACCCAGGTCAGAAGTAATGCTTCGGTGCCTCCTTGGGGATTAGGCCTATATACTAACACAATTCACTTTTAGTGTAAAATTTGATTGAGCTTTATGGGGAAGAATGCATTTGAATTTTTACATGTAAAACCAGCCAGTGAGCACTTTGCTGAATTGCGAATATATTATTGAAGGTCAAAAAGAGAAGAGGAAATCAAGCACTCGTGAAAAAACATGGATGATGGATGGCCCTGCCAGGGGAGCCCAAAATGTAATATGTCGTGTCTCCATCTCCCCCAAGGGTCAGCCCTTCACCTCGCTCATGTCAGTCAGCATGCAGAATGAAAGGATGTTTCTGAAGATGATGATGAAAGCTTTTTTTTTAAATAATTAACAAAAATTTCTGATATAGATAAGATTATTCACGTAGTCAATGATACTTTTCCCTTGTGAAAATTTATAGTAAGGATAAAAATACTCTCAGTGGAGCACAGTCTTTCTCATATATATATATATGCGCACATATATGTGTGTGTGTTATATGTGTATATATACATATATCTGCATTTATATAATATCTGTTTATCTACAAATATATTTCTTTTGAGAATGTTTTAAATCAAGTGCCACTTTATGATAGATGACTTATTGTATTTATCCTACAGACCCATAACTTTTTCATCAAGCCTATCATTTCTTTCCAACTCTGAAAAAACATTCTCTATCCTTTGATTCTGGAGATCTCAGGGTGGAATCTGGGGGTTGGGGACTATGAATATCTACAAAACATCCATACCATAGTGTTTATTTTCATTTACAAGTTTTTGGTCTTTTTATAGCATTTGTAAAGACCAAATATTAAATTATCAGCCCCTAAGTCTAAAAGACATATGAATTGGTATTGATCATTCTTCCGACAAGATTTTTAGCAATTAAATGTGACATATTTGTTTAAGCTTTCATGACTGTTTTCTCTAGCCTAGAAAAACAGGTGGTTAAGAAAACAGCTTCAATTTTCTTCCTTCTTGGTGGTGACATCCAGGCAAGAACATCCTCTATTTTTACTATTTCCATCCAAATTAAATCACGAAGTACTAAATACAAAAATCTTTTGCAAATGGTATTAGAAATCCAACCCGTTAAATAAAAAGAAAACTATCCACTGCTTTTGAAAGTCTCACACAGAGTAGCAAACTGTCTTTGAAAAAGTTACTCCTCCTTCGAGCAGTTGACAACTTCACCCAGATGGAGAAAACAAACTTCCAGCACTCAGCGAACTTTTCATGGGGTTTCCCTAAACTCCATTTTATACTTGCGCCTTATTAAATCTCCCTAATGTGGCAGTTGTGTGGAGACAGGGCCATGACGAGCCCAACTTCGGGTGATGTAGGTAACAGTAACTGCTGGCACCAGCCTTCTGAGAGAGGTTATCATGTTGGAGAAAGAAAACATTGTCAGTGTGGTAGCTGAACCCCCAGAGTAATAAAGTGTCCGGACACCTGGAAGCAATTACGTGCATGGCTGAGATTATCCATCATGCTTTGCTCACTGTCTCTGCTGCAAAGACCTTTGTTTTTACACTCTCAGTAGCTAACTTTAGGGCTGAAAAGCCTGTTTCACAAACGATGTTTTCCACTGAGGCCCTTCCACTTACAGCCATTCCCACAAGATGTCGATCATTTGTTTGCATAGCCCGACGACAAACCTCAGCGCTGCTGTAATAATAAGTTGGTTACTGACTTGCAGGAGCAGCTGCATCAATCACACTCCTGCTAGGCAGAAACAAACGCCCTTTGCCCACCGACGCCACTCGGCAGCATGCAGGCTGGTCCTCAAACAGAACTGTGTAAGCACCACTTTCTATGGAGACCCTAATTTAATACTTTTCAAATAAGATTGTTGCTTGTACAGTGTCATTGTTCATTCCTTCTGACATTTACTTGTCACTCCGTTCCTGTTGTCCTTTGGCTGTTGTACTTGCAGGCATCGATTTAGCCCAACACTGTTCTCCTAGATCAAGGGAACAAAACCAGAAAACTCTTGAATCTTCCAGTATTGTTCAAATGCCTTGAAAACAACCACCAGCTTTTCAAATATTTCCTGAATTAACCGTGTTGAATAAATATCCTTTGTCAAGGATAAAAATCATCATTAGATGCATATTCTGATGAAAGTACACACATTTCCTGAGAATTTCAGTGTATAACTGGTTTTATTATTGAGATATTGATCATTGACCATTTTCCTATTAACTCAGCAAAAGGGTCCTCTACAGGAAAGCTTGGCTTCATTTAGCAGAAGTGTTGCTTCAGTTTAGCATTAAAATGTTTAACAAGTTTCTCTGGCATCCTCTAGATTCTCTTTTAAGAACTCTTATAAAATAGACTATGTTTTTAAAGCACACATTTTCACAAGTTAATGTAGCTTAAAGGTTTGAGTTCCTTAGGATTCTTTAAAAGAGCCCAAGGAGACAGGCTTTGCATCTTTAGGATCTGATATTTGAAAACTGACAGCATTAAACAAACAAACAAACAAACAAACAAAAAAGCCATAGTTTGAAGATTAGGGCAATGGGAAGGAAGCAGGAGGACTCACATGAGGGCTGTTCCAGAAACAAAACAGCCTTGCCTGGCCCTCCTGCCATCCATCTCTTATCACCTCTTATCTCTCCTTTAGTGGCAGGGCTTACAAGGGACTGACAGCCAGGCTCTCAGAGCTTGGTTCCATCCTCCACCACAGCTCAAAATGGTGAGATCCTTGCCACTGGGAAAATTGTTTCACTGACTTCCTATCCAATTTCTGCAGAAATTGTAACTCCAGCTTGGAGATTAGTGGCCCTTTTCTGATAAAAATGACTTAATAAAAGTCAGACTCCTTTCTACTGCTTTTAAGTTCCAAGGGTGAATTCTGTAAGCTTGGAATCCAAATTTGCATCCATGTACTTTCTAAAAGAAAAAGTTGACATTCAAATGTTAGCTCAGTTCATAGCAAACCCTTCTTAGAAAGGAAGGGATGAGAAAGAACTGCATTATCATTACAACCGGATGACAAAACCTGGTATCACAGAGTCTCCTTATCAATCTAAACATCTATTCTTCACAATCCTTACCAGATGACATCATGTTTTCTAGTCCTTGTTTTCTTTCCCAATTTCTCCGCTTCTTCCTACCCCCTCCCTCACCCGTTTAGATCACCCTTCTGTAAAATAGCACCCCTCCAAGCTCAGGTTATGGTCTGTCTGTTTAGTCAGTACTCTTTGACCACCGCCGCTCAGGACAAAGTCATCACAGCACACAGCACACAGCACAAGAATGCTGCAAATGGGTTAGCAGCTGGATGAGGCCCCATGACCCTCACTCTGTCCAGGCAGCAGCCCACAGACAGAATCAGCCAGTTTTCATCAATTCCATTTTTCTTTGTCTCAGAAACTTGTACTTTAAACTGACTTCTGAATTAAAGGTCATGTCTGAACTTTCTGAACTGAGGATTCAGAAATACTTAAATAACTCCACTGCCACTATTCACACCATAAACGTTTCTGGCTGGAAAAACAAAACCATAAGTACTCACAAACAAACAGTGAGGTAAACTGCTCATGTAAGGAGATAGTGCTCTAGTAAAAGGTCTTACTAGCATTGGATTTGGTCAGCAGGGCCCTTGAGTTCCCTAAGAGAAGTTTCACCAGAGCTTCCCTTCCAGTGGCACATCAAGGCAAGGACTTTTAGCTATATCCAAAAAGGCAGGGGTTAGGAAAATGGGTTAAAATCAGTCTGCATTTTACCTTCAACACAAAGGAGAGCTCAGAAACTTGAAGAGTTAGCCAGCAAAAGATGGTCTTGCCTTTGCAACAATGCATCTGCTGTGTGGCTAAGGCACTGATAATATAAAGGTGCTTAGGGAGAAAGCAGTTGCTATGCTGCCTCTCTCAGAGTTTGAATCTCTTTCTCTCTCTACCTACCTGTGTATGATGATCCCTGACTCAGAATAAAGGCTAATTAGATGTTATAAAGGCTCCAAGAGTCTCCTTCCTGTTTGTCCAAATCAAAATGAACCTGCCTGCCTGCAGGACAGCAGGTGTATTTTATAGAAGGAAGGGAAGCAAAGGATGCTGTGTAGACACTGGAAGAGATGCAAAGAGAGAAAGTTGGTGGAAAGAAACACCTGCACAGTCACAGGAAACAAGAAAACTGCATCTCTCGAGGCAGAAATTGTACTGAGTGTTCTTTCTCAGGGATTTCATTCTTATATGGAATCATTATCTATCATTAAATTAATTGCTTCTAGAGTGTAACTGGTTGATTTGTAAGAATGCTACAGCAGTTGGCTCTAAGGATTTTTCATTACTATAGCTGGGTTAATAGTCTATGTTCATCATTTCTAACCCCACCTCTAGTTTCTGGTCTTGTGAAGCCCACATCATGAATTTTCTACTCTCAGCCTTCATCACCAGCAAATCTCAGTTTTGAAACCACCATGAATAGCTCCTTGGTGCCCACTGGCCTTTTCATCCATACAAATGTTGTCTCATTCTGTCTGTTTCTTCCATCACCTACCTGCCTAGGCATCACAATCACCTGGGGAGGTTTCCAAAAATACATATCTCAAGTCCTTTCCAGCATAAGTCCTTTACAAGATTCTGATGGCTGCTGGGCATGGTGGCTCATGCCTGTAAGCTTCAACCTATGAAGTGGCCGGGGCTAGGGATCATGGTTCGCGTCCCGCCTGGGGCCCGTAGCAAGACCGAGTTCCAAAAAAATAGCTGGGCGTGGTGGCACATGCCTGTAATCTCAGCTACCTGGAAAGCTGAGGCTGGGGATTGCTTGAGTCTGTGGTACCCCGGGGAACAAGAGCCTGCGGTTCCATGGGCAAAAATAGCAAGACCAAGTTTCAAAAAAAAAAAAAAAAAAAAAGATTCTGATGGCTTAGGCCAGAGTGGGGGTTAAATATGTATATAGTTAAACATTGATATTTTGATTAAATTCCTGAAGTGTGTTTACTAGGGCAGAAATTTTAGGAAACACTGATCTAAGAAAAGCAGTATTTTTTATGATTTTTAATTAAATTTTAAACCACTCATTGCCATCCCCAACTTGATAGTCAGAGAACCACACTATTTCAAATAAATATAAAACAAAACAAAAATAAAATGTATTGGCAAGAGATGGGGCAATATTGGTGCACAAAAGATGGACCATCTGAAAGATTTGAGGTTTTAATCTGAAAGTGCTGTTGAAGGCTGTATAACAAGGAAGTGGTAGGGTAGGTATAAATTGAGATCACTGTGGATGCTAATGGGAAGGTAAAAAATGTTTCAGTGTTTTTAGAAGCATTTTTTTAAAGATAGGAATACATGTAAAGATTTAAGCAACAACTATTTAAAGATTATTTATGTTTGCACAACTGGGTTATTCAAGCCACTTGGTAAAGCCATAAATTTGAGTATCTCAGTTGCTTTCCTGCCCACCTATGACTGCAGGTGATGCTTTTTCTTTCTGCTTTTTCCTAGTAAACCTATCCTTTTGAAATGTGAAAAGTAAAAAATTAATCTGTATAATTGTGTTACAGACAGTCATGGAGGACTATATTTTTAGTGTAATAACCCTTGCTGACCAAAGCAATAACTCTGACCAGCAGACAAGAGTTCATCTGTTAGGTTCAGGCCTACAACTTCACTCTCACCCACTCGAGACTCAAGACCCTGCTTCAATGCACTGAAGCTGTAAACCCTAAGCTTGCAAGGCCTGCAAAATTACATAAAATATCTGACACTGCCCATTAGTTGGGAATCAGGGATGTAGACATTTTATCAGAAATAAGTAATTCCTAAATATAGCATGATTTACGTTGAGCTCCCACTTGGTTGGTCTTCTAATCACACATTTTTGTTTGGAGGCAAGCACACCAAACAGAAGTGTACAAACAACCACTAAGAGACCATCTTATTTTCATCTGTCTTCCAGTAAGAATATTTAGCAAATTTGTCCCCAGACAGTAGAGTTTCCAGTTTATATGTAAAATCTTTTATCATAAGGAGGGTAGGTAAACTTGCTTAGGTGTCCAGTTCAGAATTTAACACTGTCCACTTCCAGCTATTCTTTCTTATGTCATCAGTCATTTCCCCACATTACTTGCTAGGTCTTCACCTACCCAGGCCGAGATGGAGAACAACAGATGGCAGCAAACACAGAAATCTGGTAATGGATGTGGGATCAGGTTATATCTTGTATCACCATGATCAGTGCCAGGCCTAAATCCCCTTTCTGCCCTCTGCGGTAAGATCAGAATGACAGCCCAATTTATCAACTGTGAATATTGGTGTAAACAACTTCAAGGCTGGGATATTTTTCATACCCCTTGAAAACTGTCATCAGTTCCTTGGAGTAGTAAGGAAACCGTTGATCCATTTAAGGAACTGTCAGCAGGTGTACAGAGAAATGAAAGATGGATGCTTTCAAAAGGTCCCTGGAATGGACTCCAGTGACTTCGGGTACACAGTCACCTCCTCAGACCAGCCAGGGAGTGAGGGGATTTAAGGGGCACAACGCAACTCCTTGATTATCACCAGAAGGAAATCTCCAGACACGCATTCCTTATTTCTGAAGTATTTGATTACAGCAATGTCATCTGCACCACAGTTACCCAAATTGCCAACTTTTGGGTATAAATGTTCTCTCGGAAGCTAATTCAAGTTCTCCAACCCCCAATTTGAAGGTTATTAAAATCCAGTGCTTGGCATTCTAAACTGAGTCTTACTCTTCATGATTTCTTTTACATGAAAACAGATCATCTTACTGTCTGCCTTAAAAATGAAGACAATCTGTAGTTTGAAATGTCAAATGTTGTTTATACTCATTTACTGAAAATAATAATAAGTGTGGGTTTTCCTTTTGTATACAGAGAAATTTTGGTATGCTTATGGTTTAATAAGGCAATCACCAAAACCTAACTCTGGCCAAGTGTTTAAAATATTTACACCATCTGATTTATAAAATAATCTTAGTCATTAGCCATCAGAAACACAGTAAAAAGTGAATTAGCCATATTTTATGCCCAACACATTAAAATCATGTAGCTTCTTTGATACTGGTTTTGAAAGTTGTCTATAAGTAACAAGTTAAACAATTCCAACATTTTAAAGTATGTACATAAACAGAAAAGTTTACTTTGTTAACATTTCAATAAAATAATGTAACATTAAAACTGGGATTGATTTTTCTCACCTCAGTGCTCTTACATGCATGCAAGAAAATGGAAAAATGACCAAAAAACAGGATGTTAAATTCCTGAAAGACGTTAAAACCATTTGTCAAATCATGAACAATTTAATATTCTCCTCAAAATTTGTATTCAATTTAACTGATCTTCTGAAAACTATTTTCTTTTATATTACTTGGTTAATTCAGCACAAACTCATAACAGCAAGCAAACTCAGAATTTCCTCATAAGCAGTACTTTCCATGAAAACAAACAAAAAAATTATTGCTAGCTCCTAAATCTTAGTTTTTTATATCTGGACCTGATTTCTCCAAGAACAGAATCTTACTTAGTTCCCTAACAGCTCTTAGTGATGCTCCAGTCCTTGGAAAAGAATTGATTTGGTGATTGACAGTAAACAGTTTACACAAAGTCATTTGCCCAACCTGGTTCACCAAGCATTCAAATTCACTGTGTTGACATGGATCTCTGCCTTTGGCTCAGTGCTAGTTTCAGATGGGTTCGTTAATTTGTATACAAACAGTAGGTTTCCTAAGACATTTCAAACATGTTCTAGTTTTGTTATTTCGTTTATTATTTGGAGGTCTAGTTATTTAGTTTGGACTGATCACAGCCACTGCACAAAAAAAAAAAAAAAAGAAAGAAATACACATTAAGGAGTGCCTTACCGGCCCCTATCAAAAAAAAAAAAAAAATCTAATTCAAATCCAGTTTTATCAACAAGAAAAACTGTTTCTTCACCCTCTAAGGTCAGAGGACAAATCAGAGGAAATCCAGCTGATACTGTAGGTCATCTTTTTTCTTAGCTTTTAATAGACAGACAATGAAAGCAAAAAGCACCACTGGGAAAGCTATCTAAATGCAGACGTATGTCCATGTGCTATTTGCTAAACCAAACGGATATTCTGCCTGTTCATGTCATCTGTGGGTGTATTTTAAAACGACAGATTACAGTTTTCATAATGAATATAACCATTTTTGAAAATTCCTTAAATAGGTACTCGTGCTGAAGACGTTAAGTCTGGGAAAGGAAGTATTACAGCGTGTTCGCGAGCCCAGGACTGCACCCTGGACCAGGAAGGAAATCGCCTTCAGCCAAGCCCCGGTGTGAGAATTACGTTGACACAGTCCGCCTGCCAAAGTTCTTAAAACCGTCTGTAATGGTTTCTTTAAACAGACCTATCAAGATGGAGAAGGAAGATGAACTTCCTTTTCTTAATTAGCCATGAGTCTTCCATCTATTCAATTTGTAGAGCATTTTCCTAAAGCAATTACCAGTATCACTTTGTTGATCTCTGAAACACTTCTATGGATGGGAAATCAGAAAACTTAATCAAATCTGCCCAAATCTCTCTATATATTAATCATCTAATCTAGGAGTATCTTCTTAAAGCAGTTGTTTCCCTGCTTCTATTTCCTGAGCCAAAATACCCTGGCCAAGGCAAATTTCAGAGAAAAGACTCATGATAAGGATCTAAGTTACCCCTGTTAGAAAACTCGCCATCCTTCGAGCAGAAATTCATATTCTGTAGCTTCTAACACACTTTGATGTAACAGGCTAACCGTCTGAGTAGAGCATGAATCTGCTGAGTCTTGTATAGCTGGTCCCTCCCCCCAGCGTAGCTCTCACAGGCCTTCTACCTCAGATCCGCTGGAGCATTACCCTCAGATGCGGACTTGGCGTTTCTCGAGAGAAATTACATTCTGACTCAATCGACCTCACTACATTGCAGAGATTAAATATAAAGGGAAATCTATGGACGAACTATGGCGACTTCAACTATGTAAGAAAATAATTTTAATTTTAAAAAGGGGAGGGATCTAAGAACATATGTTCTTTTAAAAGGAGGGTATGAGAAAGGCAAGAACAAATATATAAAATGGTTTATTTCAATTGTCTTCACCCAGATAAACCTGGTGGAGCAAGATTTAAAAGCCCCCCATCAGTACATTCCTCAGACCCCATAACTTGAGTCACCCCTTCAAAAAGTCTTTGTTTCAGGGTGACTTCCCCTTAGAGCCACACCCCAGCACTGCTGATAAGTTTGCTCTGGGTGGAAGGGGTGCTACAGGAAACCAAGGCTTGGTCACCAATGCTATTCCCAGTCCTGTTTTGGTTAAGACACATCTGGGGGGAAATGGGCAGTTATGAACACCAACAAAAAAATCATTGAAATTGAGCTTGGAGGTATTTCTTTTTCTTACTTAGTATGTTCACAAGGAGATGGGGGCAGAGGTGGGATTTGAATAGGGTCTCAAACTAGGTTGTCTTTAAGCTTATAAAATAGCATAAGTCTCTCTTCCTGGTCTTGTATTTTTCCAGGTGTCATCCTGCCCCCTGTTTTTGCCCCAGTTGTCACTTAGAATAGTTCATACTTTTGGTTTAAACAAACCCAAGTTATCCTGATAGAGAAGTGCAAGTCCCCAACTTTTGTGGCTTATATATTTTTGCATCATAGCTAACTTCTGGAATTGTTGCTAACATCTTTAATACTTTAGACCATTTTCCAAGAAGAATCAAAATCAGATGGTGATGTATCTGAAACTTCTCAGCTCTAATGGAAAGATCTAGAATACTTTTCTGTACCTCCTTTCCTATAAACTTAGTAAGCTTATTTTCAGGCAAAGGTACTTCATGTTTGCATTCTACAGGGATTGTTTTTTCCCATTTTTTTCTTTTTTATGTTTTCCTTTAGAGTAAAATACCATATGGCATGTACACTGTTTGGTAGATTAATGAATTCCCACTGAGATCACAGTTCTCCTCTGGGGATTTTTTTGCTGTACTCCACATTTCCGATTTTGTACAGCTCTTTCTTGGTAAAATGATTTACAAATTGTATGTTTACATCTCTTTCCAGGGCATAAATGACAGGAATCCTCATAGTCCACACCACCAGCACCTACTTTAGAAATGATTCAACCCTGTATTGGCCATGTCCTGCATCCTGGAGACCCAGCAAAACAGGCAAGACTGACAGAGTCTGCTGTGAAAGCTGGGATCACAACAAACTTGCTTGAGTCATTGCCTACATTTTTATTTCACAACGTAAATAATTTTTATATGAATGAACGAGCATCTCTTCCTAGGTACAAAAGGCTATTTTTCCATCCCCTCTTCCAAGGGATAGGAAGGAGGGTTTAAACTTACAGACAGCAGAAATAGAAACACGGGCACTGCAGACTCGCCGACCTTTTAGCCTTCTGGAGTTTAACCATTTCCTGATGTCTTCGAACAGTAATTTTCTTGTTGGAAAAGCCCTCTCTATACTGATAGCATCTAAACAAGCCTCTGCTTTAATTGGAAAAATTCTCCCATAAATATTTATGCTGCAGTGATTAGGCCATTTACTAAACTCAACTGCCCATTATGGGTTAAAACAGGGAGCATTGTTTTGGGTTGCCTAAAGCCTGACATGGTTTATTGGAGGGGACCTGAAGCTGTAATTTATTTAATCAAGCCTCTGACCCCAGCCCTCTGGAGTAGCCCATAATTGTGGGGAGAAGTAACCCACAACCACATTGACTAGAGTCAGTATTCTGGGTTGTAAATTCTGAAAGTCTCATTTGGAAGAAAAAAAGAAAAAGAACAAAGTATGTACAAATGAAAGTGCTTGGCAGTGTACATTGTAATGCAGTAAGGACTAATATGTAATTAGTTTGATAGATAAAATATTGATAGATATTAGATATATAAATGATAGTTGATAGATAAATAGATAGATGATAGACAGATAGATGACAGATAGATGATAGAGAACTCTCTAGCACAGGACCTGCCTCCTGCTGGTTTAGTGTCCCTCTGTGGTGCTCACCCTCTTTATGACTCTGAGCCTCTGGCACATGAGAACTTGCATGGTATTTCATTTTGAAAGTAGATCAGATTTGGGGGACATGGGGAAAGGAGAGTCTTTTGCTTTATAAATATATCTAGAGGATTTCTGCTTAAGCACAAACTCTATATATATTGAACCCAAGGCTAAAACAGAAATACTGTTTTTCTTCTCGAGTATCAAATCAGTATTGCTTCTACACACTGAAGGTCACAATTTTGTGAATGAGGTAACAAGGATGAGCGTATATTTATACTGTGTCTATAGACATGGATTTGCGTTTATACACAGTAATAAATTGAAAGCATTTTTTCTTTTATTTCCTTTCAAACTGCAGAATCTCTCCTGATTTCATTTTTGAGTCATGATTAATTCATATGTTTATAATAAAAAAGAACCTCTTCTTCACTGGCCTTTTGACCTCCCAGCTGCAGATCCAAACAGCCATTGCTTATTTCGAGGTATGATTTAAAAGATATACTGAAACTGAAAACATATTTTCTTCCTTAAGCTCTTTACTACACTTCTTAGCTACTTCACTCCAGATTTCTCATTCCAGAAGAAATCCTAAAATCAAAAAATCATAATGATTTATTCAATTATCTTCCCCCTTTGTTTCAAGCTGCATTTCATTGCTGCCTTCCACTTCACCTCTGTGGAGCTTGGGAATACACATATATTTTCATGACCTCTTCTGTCCTATTTTCCATTAGAAAACATTGTTAGTATATAAGAAAAATGCATCACAAACTGGCTTATGCACTATCCTAACATTCAGGAAGGCCCATTACTGAGTCTCATCATTTTCTGAACATTGTAGAAGGATTTGACGCAGGTTGATTTCTGACCACTAAGAGTCCCAAGTGCCATGTCCTCCTAGGGTCCTAGAGCTTCAGGTCCTCTAACATTAAAAATCTTTAAAAGAAAAGAGGGGACCTGGGTCAGCCAGCTGGGCATGCTGCTGCACTACCCATTCAGAGGATTGTGTATATAAGAGCATCTTGCACAGATGTTCTTAAATGAATAGATAATATCTAACTGCTCCAACTTCATTCACATAAGAGATGAACAATCTGAAACTCTGAAAACAAAAAAAAAAAAGGGGGGGTAATTCGTCTATGCCAAACAGATTACCTCACCTTTAATTCAGAAAAATCTCTTTGAAGAAACTTATTCTGGAATTCTAATTTTTCCTGTTAAATTATTCATTCTTCATTCTACTTGGGTGTTATTATCTCTGTCAGAGTGATGGATGTTACAGGAATAGTCATTAGGCTGCAAACAACACACATAAAAAATGAAATTATGGCAAAAAAGTAAACAATAGATATGATTGTACAGGTCTCTCTGCACGGGTAATACAGGAGCAGGTAGGGAGAGATTTCCTGAGAAAGAATAAAAATGTCTGTAAAAAAAAAGCTCCGTCGCCATGGTGGCTGAGGCAGGGCGCCTGGGGATAGGGTGACGTCACTTAGCTGTGCTGCTTGCTGAGCTCCTGGAATCCTGTCCAGACTGAAACCTTCATCCCTTGACGGACAACAGTCTACTCCATGGCCAAAGGCACAGTGGCCCTTTTAACCCTGCCAGCCAATTCAAGGTCATGCCACTGAAGAAATCAGACAAGGAAAGTAGGACCAGCCTAGAAAAAGCTGTACTTTTTTCCATTTTCATAATAGTTCACTAAGCACTTTCTGAAAAACTCATTACAGTCCCAGTTACGTTACTATTCATTTAAGCCTCCTAACAACCACTTTAAAAAGATGAGAAAGTTGAGGAACAGAGAAGTTAGTCCCACTGACCAAGGTCACACAGCACACCAATGGGAGAACTAGCCCTTGAACTTAAATATTGTGACTTCAGATCCCATGATCTTGAACTCATTAGCAAACTGTGCTGTCATCCTGTCTCATGACAACTCGGTAAGGTGTTGGACCGCTCAAGTCCAAGTTTAGAAAGGAAGTATTTGGGCTCTTACTACCCAGGTCTGTGAGAGGCATCCCTGTGAGGACAATCTCCAGATGCTGTCTCTGAACTTCACCAAGAAGGATCAGAAGACCACTCCAAAATATGCCACTTTGCCATATTAATTATCTTGAGTTGAAGGCAACTGAGAAAAAGCAGATGCAAGAAGAGCTATCTCCCCCTTTCTACATAAAAGCAGGGCATAAATTTCTGGTGAGAAAGGTGCTTTCCCTGTACTAGCGAGGAGAGAATATTCTTATCACCAGAGACATGAGCTGATGCCAACATGTTTTTGAACAAATAAACCTTACTAAAATAACCTTTATCTTCCATATAGTCCCCAGTCTGTTTCCTACAACAACCTAGACCAAACTCCTTTTTCCTTTATCTTGTCATGTTTCCACAGTTTGTTGCTCTTTGGTCACTTCTTTCTATGAAATCCTCCATGCCACAGAAAATAGTAGTATCAAATGAAATCAGCATGTTTTTCTTTGTTATTAATCAGACTTTTGTCAGCTGATTTGTAAGCCCAGTCTCAGAACCTAAGGGTATGGAGAAAAATTCCTCATTCTCCTATATCACCATCACATTTTATTTCTTTTCTTCACTTACCCCAAATGATCTGACTCTCAATGCTCAGGGTGACTTTTCTTTCCTTGTTTCTCCTTGTTCTCTGCATTTGATTCCCTATCTCCCACCCCCATGGTGGGTCTGTAGTCTCCTGAGGCAACTATTTCAACCCTTCTTCCTCCTATTGTCCCCACTGCCATTGTTCTTGACCTTACCCGTTCACAGCAGTACTAAATTCTGGGTATACTCAAGCAGGTGCTTTCTGACTTAGGTCCCATGTCACAGGCACCTCTGACAGAGACCTGATGGGCCACTGCTTCACGCTCACCCACCTGAGCAGGTCTCTGCTTCATCCTCCTCTACTCATCCCTATCCTCTGGTTTGACCATTTGGAGTTTGTTTCTTGATTTGCTTCTAAAAATAATAATCTAGGATGGGCTCCATACTCATTTTTTTTACAGAAAAATAAATGGAGACTGAAAAATGTAGAAAATTTCTACCACCACAGAGGTAGTCCATCAGGCTGGAATTGATCTGCCCTCTGTAATCAGTACCTCCACAGGCTGTACTTTCAGCACCACCCTGCATGGTGGTGTTTCATTGTGCCTGGGTGTTTTCATACAAAGGGCCCAGTGTAAGCCAACTAATTCTTCTGGTGCTTAACCAAAGAAACAGCCATCTGTTTCATTGCTAGAGGAAAAGTTGGCTCTGTCAGATTAATTGAGAGACAGGACAGTATACACAAAGCCACATATATTGTACTTTATGGGAGACTTCAGGGAATTTTCGAAATTAACTTTGATTACATGTAATTTTGACTTTATGTGCTGACATTAGAACCTAACCCCAAGTCATGGACTGCTCTTCTGCAGCCCATTGCTTCCACCTCCAGACACAGGCCTTTTAAGCCAGAGCTACTGTTCCAGCCAGCAGGCCACTCTTTCTCCCTAGACTTCAACAGATGAGCAACACAACCAAGCAATGGCATCATGGCCACAAATGAACCCTGTGATTTCCTACCATTGATGCCTCAAAGCACCTCCATCACCATTTCCTTGTCTCTGGTTTTATGGAAAAATCTGTGAAGCAGGATTTTGATTCATGTGTTTTTCCTTACAGAATTCTTGTCTCGAAGCCATAAATAGTTCTCCAAAGACACACATACACACACAGGGAGTGAGTTGAAAGTTTATTTAAGAAAGACAAAGTAATACATCAGAAATGAAGGAGATAGATAAGAAAAGTAAGACATTCTGGACTGGTATCCAGGATGAGGTGAGGAGAGATTACCAACATGGCTGTCTAGGGTACACGTTTTAAAGGCTTTCTATGAATAATTAATGAACCCCACCAGTCCTTAGTTGGGATTGGCTGAAGCCAGAGAGGAGGAATTTCCTTTATGTGTGACTTTGCCCATGAACTAGATGACACATGCTGGAACCAGGTGGAAGGAACCTGCATACTTTGGAGGGAACCTTCAAACTTGCTCTCTGTTATGTTAATGTACTATGTCTCTTCAAATTCCAGGTGGGAAAGTTCCCTAGAGTATCCCAGTGTAGGTGGCTATAAAGTTTTGATTTTTCTGATGCCTCTTCCATGAATTTTTCATGGTCCTTCTTGGGGACCTGCCTTTCCAACCTGGTCTCTCCCTAGGGGACATTCCTTGTATGCCTGATTTCACATGTTCACTGTCCCACACCCCCTGAATTAGTCCTGGCACCTCCTATTCTTGTGCCACAGTAATTTCTGGGCACCTCCTTCAAAATCTCTTCCCTATCTCCCTTTATTCTACAAGTATGCTGGAATCTCACCTACTGCTGAGAACTCTGCTGTGTTCAAATAGCAAGTGTAAAAGGATATCCCAGTCAGACCACTGACAGCTAAATTTTGACTTTATCGATGACTTACATGATCTTAACTTTTCTTGCCTCAGTTTTCCTCTATATGAAATATGACTGGCAAAATACCTATTTCACAGATAGGGTTAACTGATCTATGTATAGCTCCTAACTTAGAAATTTATTCCAAATCGATTACATTTCCTCTCATTTACCATTTCCCTTTCACGTTATTTTCAACACCTAACTTAGTAATATATTGGAAGGCAATCTATTTCTCTAAACTTTCCCTCTCTAGCCATCAGCATTGGGGAGTAGGTCTCAATATTCTGAAGAATTTTTTCTTAGAAGCTGTCCAGGATGCATCACCATAGTGAATGTTGCCAGCTTCCCCCCCCTCCCCCATCTCTAGTCTTTCCTTTTTGGCTGATTTCCCCTCTGAGTAGTCTCGATTTCCGATATTATGAACATACCTCTAAATATTTCCATCTTTTGAATGCCTTAAATTCAACATGTCTAATTGAAGGCTCAAGCTCCCTATTTACTTATTCATTCATCTTTGTTCCTGATCTTGCCTTTTCTCCCTCCTGGTTTTAGGTCCTCATATAAAGTGACCTTAATTTATTGTCTTTGCAATTTTAGAGTTTAATCTAGAAATTGGTCTATCATAAATACTAAATAAATGTTGATTCAAGGAGTCACAGCCTCACTCCACAAGACTGGTAAGCCAGGTAGGAGAAAGAAACTTTCTTAATTTCAAGAACGATGCAATTCATTGATTCAGGTGGGCTGAGACAAGACTGCCAAAGGTAGGACAGAGAAAGTTGAGGCATTAGTCTTCACAGATATTTTATATTGCCATCATTCCTATGAGTTATTACTTTAGGGTAGAGATGAAGGGAGAATGAATGGAAATAAGGACACTTTCTTCCCCTGATAAAATCTGATGAGCTCCCCCAAAAGAAAAATAGATGTTAACTACTTCAACACCTTTGGTTACTCTAAGTTGTTTAAATGAACTTAGATTGGAAAATTTGAAATATTAGATCATGTGGTAGAAACTTCATAAAGAGACTTTCAAATCTGAAACCTTCAGTATTTCTGAGAAATGTTCTTTAGTTAAAACCATGAAAACTTACAACTCTTGAAAGAGAGTCTAATTGACCTACTGGAGGTCATTTCAGTTCATAGAATCAAAGCCAAGGCCCACCAAGATGGAAACATTCCAATTACTAATGAGACTCCAGTGAGTTTCATTTGGGGGGTCTGGACAGCTAGGGTGTGGGCCAGTCCCTCCTCCTTCATGCCCTTTTTATTCAGATCAACTCCAGTATGTAACCTAGGTCTGCCAAATGTATGCCTCTGGGAATTCAGTACTGGCCTCTGACCATTATACTTGAAAGTTGCCTTATTGCCATCCACCTTTTAGTTCTTCATCTTTTCCATAAGTTCATGGTGTGACTTTGTTTTGAATCTTTGTTCTGTTATTCTCCAACTTTGAAACAGAATAATCATATTTCCTGCCTACCTACCTCAAAGAAATAATCTGAGTCAATGCCTGGAAAGCTTCAGAAGAAACTTTACTAAAATAATTTCAAAAGTGAAGTGCTTTGTCATTTTTTCTTATTTTTTATGAATTGTCATAAAAACATATCTATATCGTCAATATTTGTTTATAAAGCCCAGAAACATGGAAGACATAAGAACATACCTTCAAAGTGCATCTCCAACATCTTTTCTAAGGAGTTTTTCTGATACCTCTCACAATCTGAATCATATAACTGCTCTTTGAAATTATAGCATTGGCATTTAAAAGATACTTGCTAAGAGTCAAACATAGTACTAACACTTAATATGCAAAGTCATATTTTCATTCATTTCATTCATTTATTTTTCACAAAATATCAAATATTTAAACTGCATCCTGTATGCCACACTTTGTGCTGCCCTGATGGTTCATGGTGATGAACCAAAAATACATGCTCATTAGTCTCTGTGAATGACTGTCTAGTGAGGAAATGAATATTACATTGAAATACAGCGGAATATAAAGTTAAAAATTATAGCCAGTTCTTTGTTTAAAAAAAAGACAACCAGAAAAGAAGACAGCAAAGTATAAATGACTGATTTCTATATTGTGATCAAAAGAAATCCTGAAAACTAGTGAATAAATTGGAGAGCATTCCTACATGGAGGCAGCATGTGCCATGGCCCTGAGGCAGAACAAGCCTGGCATTTCAGAACCTGGAGGAAATGTCACTGGTGTGAAGCAAGTGAGAGAAATGAAGAAACTGGAGAAAAACAGGGGCTGGAACCTTGGATAATACTAAAGAGTTTTTATTTTATTCTATATGATTTTGTTATAAAATATTTCATTAAGTCCTTAAATCATCATTAGAAATAAATAAGAAAGACTATTAACTTTATATTACACATGAGGACCTTGAGGGCCTCAGAGATTAAGTAATTTGCCCAATATTACACAAGTGGGGGGCATAGCAGATTAGAAAACTTAAATACAGACTTCAAAAGCTGAGTTTAAGCTCTTTGAAATGACTGATCTGTCTCCCTAGTTGCCAGAGGACTTTTTGCAGATTGTTAGTGCTGCATGACACCACTGTATTCCCACACGTTAGCTAGTAGTTCTGTGTTGTTGTAGCTGATACTCTCGCATCTTATTTGACTCCATTAAATACAGTTGGACCATCAGAAACATAAATTTGGAAAAGCAATACACTTATCCAGCCTGTATCGCCAGACTTTCCTTTAAAAATATTATGAAACAAAGTCTAACTTGGGAAAAATGTTAGTTAATCTGTACTGAATATCAATAAAATATTAGAAATAATCTAATCTATCTAGGTTTGAATTTGTTCCTTTATTTTATTTGATGGGGTAGGGAAATTTTTTCTCATTTTCATGAGTTGTAGGTTAGAGAAAACTAATACATTTCAAGACATTCTAATAGGAAAATCAGCATGTATTAACCAAATACTATAAAATTAATTCTCAAAGTATATTTTATATAAGCTAAATACTGTCAGCTCTACTAATAGCTAAATAATAAGCTTATTATAATCATAATGCCACTTACTGATAAGTACTCTGTAGATGGCCATTAATTCATTTATTTTAATTACTAGATTAAATTTTTATTGAGTGCCTACTATGTGCTAGGAACTCAGCCTCAATCAAGTTTACATAATTAGATTTCATTCTGTCTTGTACTAAGATACAGGAACTAGTTAATATGACATTTATTTATCAAGTCTTGAAGACCTATAGCAAAATAGATTCAAAATATCTTAGAACAGAAAACATTCCAGTAAGATTCTGCTATATGCAACCTTTTTTGGTTCTCAGCATCTTTCAAGAGATTCTTTTTAAGACTTCAGACTTGACTCAGGGGTCTTTCCTATCTGTCCTTCCCCAATGGCTCTGTGCTCAGGGAAGTAGCAGGTTGAAAATTTTATTTTATTATATTTTACATAATAGAAGTTTGATTCATTACTCACTCAACTTGGATCAACTCATTACAATTAATTATATTTCCCTTCAAGTCTTAACATTCTCTCACTTCCTCTCTGTCTCTGCTTAGCTCTTGTTCTCTTTCTCTTTCTCTCTCCCCTCTCTCTCATCAGTGAGGGGCTTAGGTTATTTCTTTTAGTTTCTCCATCTCTGGAACTCAAGGTCAGGTAACACTATACCTCAAACAACTTTCTTCTTGAGTAAGTTACCCTTCAGATATGCTACTTATAGATATGATTCTTTCCCAGACAAGCACTCTCTACATAGACAAATTTTATTTCACAGCTCTCTCTTTGATCTAGATGATTTGCCTTTTCTCTGCTGTTACACTCCTTTCTTAATCCTATTTCAGTAAAACCAACATAAGACAAATCATTTTGTTTGTGTAATTTTCTTTTGCTTAATCCCTGCCCCAGGTTCCAATCACCAATTCACTGGGATAATATGAAAATCATAGCTACATTCCTGATCTTGAACTAAACTAAGCCCACATCATTGCATATACAGGTAGCCATACTATCCTAAAAATAAAACATGTACATGTAAATGTACAATTTATATACACAGAAAACTTCTCAATAAGTAGGAGAGCATTGACCAAACCTTCAGCTAACCTTGACAGATGACAAAATTTGCCAATTATCTATTCATTCCATATACTTGGGGGTGAAATATGCTCAGATATAAACTACCTTTTCCAGTCTTTTTTGCAGACAGAGGTATTAATGGTATGTAAACAAGAGCATGTGCATACCACTGGGCAGTGTTTCCAAATCATGCTCTGCCCATTTGCTCCTGACTATCTTCCTGCCATCTATTCAACTACTGCATAGATGATAACACTGACCTTTAAAACTCCTACTAAGGTTTTAACAGGGCAGAAAGACAGAGTGTGAGCCCTGGTAGCTCCATAGCACAACGACAAGAGCCCTGACTTGTTCAACACAGGATACTATTATTTAAGCTAACATCATCAAGGCTTAAATAAAATGCTTAACATGTATGTGTGTGTGTATGAAGAGGGTGACATTGCTAACTACATATAATAAGTATAATGTATGAAAAATGCTTATACTCAGCAATAATTGTATCTGTATATATGTGTGTATAAATTTATATACATATTTTTATACACATAAATTTATATACACATATATACTCATAAATTTATACACACATTTATAAATGCATATATACAGATATAATTATTGTTACTGAGTTTAAGTATTTTTCATTTTTTGAGTCTACATGTTTTTCATACATTATAATTATTAGTTTAAAAAATCAATATAAAACACTTCACACAAAATAAGACATAAATCTAGCAAATTTTCTATAAACCTTAAGTATTAGTCTCTTTAAATTTTCAACAACCCTATAAGGCTTGAAGTATCACCTATTTGATACAAATAAGAAATCTAAATATTAAAAAGGGCAATATGCCCTTAAGCAGACAGTAAGTTGTGAAGGTCAGATATGGGCCCAATTCCACTTGATTCTAGAACACAAGGTCCCAAAGGCTTCTTCCAGAATAGCAAGGGGTCCCAAGAAAGAGAAGTGGAAATGCAAACTGGTCTAACCACTATGCAAAGTTGTGTGGAGGACACTCCAATTACTGAGAATGAAACTACCATTCGATCCCACAATTCCATTTCTGGGAATCTACCCAGAGGATACCAAAACACCAATGCAAATGGATACCTGTGCTCCTATGTTTATTGCAACACTATTTACAACAGCTAGGATATGGAAACAACCCAGTACCCTAAAACAGATGAATGAATCAAAAAATTGCAGTGTATTTACACAATGGAATATTTTTGAGCAATCAGAAAAGACAAACTCATGTCATTTGTAGCAACATGAATGGAACTAGAGGAATCATGCTAATGAAAATAAGCCAGAAAGAAAAAAATAGAAATATTTTGGTCTCACTTATATGTGGAGTATGGGGGAAACAAACAAAAGGACACGTTAAAACTAAAAAACTGAAAACAGAATTACAGCATATAGCAAAAAAAGGTAAGGAAGGGTGTGTAAAATCTGGGGTGGGATGAGCACAATGGATCAGGATGGTGGTTCACAGGTGACATGATGGTGTGAGAATTTTGGGTTATACAAAGATGTAAAAGACATATGTGTAATCAATAAAAAAATTTAATAACCACGAGGTATACTATGCCAAAAAGAAAAAGAAAAAAAGAGGAGTCAAGTAGTCATTCTATGTTCTGAAGGAGATTGCTGCCACACAGCCTTAAGAAAGCACAGCGCTTAAGGGTTCCATGGCCAAGTCCCAGATCTGTCAGTTCCTGGCCTTGTAATTATAATTATAAACAAGTCACCCTTGCTCCCTAAGATACATTTCCCTTGTCTCTGTAGTGAAGAGGTTGACTTAATTATGCCTATGATTCTTTCTAATTCTAAAATGTGATCAGTCAGTGATTCTCTCTGGTCAGCTTATTGGAACAGTACATAAAGCAAAACTGGACTTTGAAGTTTGAAGGCTATGCTTTGTTCTCCGCACACTCTCTTTTCATGTACTTTTCTATTTCTCCTTTGAACATTGTGATACACAAGCAATTTTGCAGACCATAATGAATGCTTAGAAAGAACTGTCCATATTAGGACAGTGTCTGAGTAAAGAATATGGAGAACAAAAGAAATACAGGGTAGAGAAGCAAATGGAAGAAAAGGGAAACAGTGAAGATGGGAAGAGCTTCACTTGCAGGGAGTGGAATCAAAAGAGAACACCAGCATACTGCTGAAGAATTAGTCAGTGTTTCTGTGCCCTAAGTCCTACGCAACACTTTCCCCTTTATTACTTTTGTACTCTCCCAGGGAAGATACCTGAAAGATGCCCTTGGTGGCGTGCAGTAAAGCAGATAGAATTCTGAAATGGAAAAGCCTGTCTGTCCCAGTTTGTCATTTGCTATCTTAGTGATCTTAGATTTTACATATCTGTTTGATGTATGACTTTAAACAAACTATCTGACATCCATTTCTCACACAACAGGAGGTTAGCAATAATCCTTACCTCTCAGGATTCCTGTCTGGCATGAGAGGTGTGTGCTTGTATAATAGACTTTACACAAAGGCCAAGCTATATGAGCATAAACCCTATTCAGATATTGAGCAATTCTACAAAATTCACGGCTTAAAGAGCATAGTATTGCTGTCATACCCTACAATACACATATATACATTTAGGTTCCCACCGGAGACTGCAAACCTTTCATAAATGCGCCTTGCTGAATTAGCTAAAATGTCTGAGTTGGGCATCAGAACACCCAAGATTTGTACTCCAGTATGGTAGTAGTTTTGTGGTTTTCTTTTTAAAGGTTGTTTTAGTAGTAGCTTGTTGTTTACTTAGTTCTGAAAAGTAAGTTCCACTCAAAGACTCAGATTGTTACTGCATTCACATTTATTTTAATGTGATTTGTAGGCAGACATGAGATGAGAATTTGTTCAAGAAACATGGAAGTCTGGACAGGGGCACCACACTTGGAAACCAAGTAGTTTCCAGTAGCCAGAAACCAGATAAACAACTGTCCTCCAGTTAAAATTGCAACTTTTTTTCTTTTGTAGTCTTTAAATATCTAAATAGTTGAATTAAAAATATTAGGATTATCATAGACACAAAAACATCAGACTAAACAGGGAGAATTTTTGCCATTCCAGTCTCCTTCAGAGCACACATATATTAAATGTAATTAAAGGTAAATTTTTAGAAGAAGCCCTTTTTAGAAAGGAATCTGCAGGGAAATTTCACCTAGGATATTCCTCTTAACATGCTACTGAGCAGCTGTTAGTTTCAAATAAACTCAACAGTAGATTTGCAACAGATGTTCCTAAAACAGAACAAAGAAGAGAATTGCTGAATTCTTTGCTAAGAAAAATAAAACCTGAAAAAATAATTGAGATCTAGCAGGGCAGTCATTAACATAAGGAATGAAATTAAGTTACAAAGAAGAGTTCAAATGTTTCTCAAATAAGGGGCAAGATGGAAGAGTCCTGTAGTCAATTTTCCTTTTCTTCATTCATCCCTTGGAGAAATATTTCAAAGTTTCATTTGGTGCTATTCCAATTTGCTGCCATCTTCTTAAATTATGTACTGAGGGTTGTTAAAATTATAGCTTTACACCATTAATGCTTTCTATTATGTAAAAACTCACTCAGAGATCATCACTATAGCTTTCACAGATACAGAACAACGATTTCCTTAAAGGTGTATTTGTTTTGTTTTGTTTTGTTTTATATTGGTCTGGTCTATTACTGTATATTATATTGGTCTTGTTTGTTTAAAACATTGACTTTAAAGGAAAGCAGCAAGATGGTGGCATCCTGCAGGCACTGGACTGGCCTCCTCCACATGCTCACAGCTAGAAAGCAGCGGAATAAAGTCAATAACCCCTAAAGAAAAACTAAAAAAAGATTATAACACACATGAGAAGCAATGTCCAGGGGAAGGTGACCTGAGCAAGCAGAGAAATTGGAAGCACAGGCAGCCCAGTCAGGAGAGGTGAGCCCTGGCCACCTGGAAGGCCCCACAAGCAGTGGCATAGAACTGGAAAGACACCACCACAGTTCTCTGGACCCTGTCAGGCCTCCTGGAGTGGCAGGACCTGCAGTAGTTCACAGCAGACTTCAGTGAGTCCTGGAAGCTGCCCCACTGACTTAGGCCTATACTCAGCCCAGCAGGCTGAGGAAGAGCAACTGGAAGCAGTCCTGCCATGGCAGGCTACAGCAGCCAGCAGCTAGCCCCAGGGAAGGACCTGGAAGTAGCCCAGACCGAGTAATCCCTGGCAAGCAGCAGAGCAGGTTCTGGCAAGGGCACTGATGGGACGGGCTCCAGGAGAGGCAACAGTAGGGCCTGGTTCGCATTGATGGGGCTTTGGCAACAGCAAGCCTGAGGGACACTTTCAGAGAAATCGTCCCAAGCATAGGAATGGGATTTATCCTGCACTATCGAGCAATACAGACCACAGCAGGCTGACACTGAGTAGATTCACACTCCATCACATAGGAGGAGGGTAGAGAGGAAGCAGGAGACTGCAGTGCAGAGTAGGGACACTGGTGACAGGCGGTCAGCTCAGCCAGGAGTGCTGGGAGGGAAGAGCAGAGGTGGTTTGGAGTCCCATCCCCCTGAGACAGGGAAACCTTATACAAAAGTTAGGTGACTCCACACAGACTGTATCCCCTATAAAGATAACAACAGAGCAGGCATTCTGAATAGCAACCCTTTTGGGACCAGTGCTTACATGGTGAGTTGCACTATGAACAGAGATACTGCCAAGTCTCTCATCCCAAACCCCAGAAAGGGCTATTGACAGTGCCACAAACACAAATGAGCCCAAACTACACAATATAAACAATCTGGAATTCTGCAAGCCCTGCCTCACTCAACTGACTTGCCAAACACATAACACAAATCTCAATGTAGGTGTACATGGATGAGATAGATGATAGCTAGATAGATAGATAGATAGATAGATAGATAGATAGATAGATAGATAGATAGATGTCAGCAAAGATCTAAGTAAATCAGTATTTTTTTTAAATGCACATCACCCCCTTCAGGAAAAGTAGAATAGTTTAAGCCCCTATATGATTGCCAAATGGACAAAATATGTAACACATGGAAACATGGGTCCTCCAGGTGTCATGACATTGCTAGATGAGAACTTCCCAGAATCCAAACACAAAAAATATGGAAAATAATATCTCCCTGTCCAATAGAGAATTCAGAAATGCTGTAAAATAAATTTAAAGAGATGGGAGAAAACTCGAAAAGCAAGTCAAAGAAATGCAAGAGATGATCAGATGAGCAGATGCAGAGAAAACACTTAACAAGATTCAGCATCCACTTAATGACAAAAATTCTTCGTAAAATAGGGATAGAAGAAATATACCTGAACACCTCAACTAATAAATACCAAACTCACAGCTAGCACCATATACACTTTAGGAAACCAGTAGGTTTTCTTCTAAGACCAAGTACAACTCAAGGATGTTCAGTCTCCACTGCTATTCAACATGTTATTAAGAGGTTTAGAGCAATTAGGCAAGAGAAAGCTATAAAAGGAAACCCAAATTAGAAAAGAAAAAGTTAACCTATCATTATTTGTAGATTACATAGTATACATGGGAAACCGTAAAATGCACACTAAAAAAAATACAAAAAGACAATACATTAGTATAGTAAATTGGCAGAATACAAAATTAATAGATAAAAGTCTGTTGTGTTGCTACATGCAAATAATAAACTAGAAGAGAATGAAATTAAAAGTTGCTAAATATCAGAAGAGATAAAATAAGTGTTAAGCATCAAAAGGTGCTAAGTAGCTAACAAAGTAGGTGAAATAACTATAAAAAAAACTAAGATATTTTTAAAAAGTAGAAGACAGCACAAGGAAGTGGAAATATATGTTCAAGGACTGGAAGATTTAACATTGCTAAAATGGCCACCTTCCCCAAAGCAATGTATAGATGCACTGCTATCCCTATCAATGTTTCAACATAATTCTTAAGAGAGATGAGCAAACATAACTGTTTATATGGAACCACAAAAGACCCCAAATAAGCAAGACAGACTTGAGAAAAAAGAAGAGGTATAGAGATAACTGTACTCCTAGACTTTCAAGAATGCAAAAGGCTATAATAATCAAAACAATATGGTATTGTAATGAAAACAGACACAAACACCAAATAGAAGGATTAAGAACCCAAAAGTAAACTTACATATTTATATGAACAGTTAATCTATGACAGAGGAGCCAAGATTACTCATTGAGGGGAAGGTTATCTTCAAGAAATATTCTTGGTAAAGTAGGCAGCTACATACGAACGAA
>PVHY01000113.1:277581-324513 GCA_004024945.1 Uropsilus gracilis | reverse complement strand
GGTTTTCTTCTATGTAGGTTATGATTTCAGGTCTGACATTTAAGTTTTTTATCCTTTTCAACCTGAATGTCCCAAAACAGATGAATGGATGAAAAAGAGGTGGTATATATACACAATGGAATATTACTCATCAATTAAAAATGACAAGTTAGATGAATTTATGATAACATGGACGCACCTAGAAGAAATCATATTAGCAGAAACAAGTCAAAAAGATAAAGACAGACACAAAATGGATTCACTATTATATGGGACTTGGGAAAGATAAACAAAAAGCTATGAAGAAAAGTCAAAAAAAGCTAACAACCAAATTGAAGGACACAACTCAGGGTGGGGGGCAGGAGAGCAGGGGGATGGTTGGGGGGGTGAATCCTGGGGATTACCAAGATGTGAAATTTATATATAAATAAATTATTTGCCTTTTAAAAAATTAAAAAGAAAAGAAAAAAAAAAGAAAAAGAAAACCTCACCCCAAAGACCTACCTTCAGTGTGTCTTTTCTACAGACCTTTTATTTAAGGAAACCTTACCCAAAAGACACTTCTAAGAGTTTTTTATTCCACAGAACTTTTGCCTCACAAAACCTAACTTAAAGGTACTTCTCAGAATGTCTGTCCAGTTATTTTATCTCAGAACCATACCCCAAAATACTTCTTAGGAAAACACAACCCACAGATACAACTCCTCAGAATATATTTATACACAAGTTCTACCTCAAAAGCAATACACCCAAAATACTTTTCAGAATGCCTTTTCTAGAGTCCTTTTACCACAGGAAAACTTTCCCCAAGAGTCTTCTCATGAGAGTATCTTTGGTACAGACCCTTTACCTCTGAAAAAGATACCCCAAAGGTTTAGGTTATCAGAATATCTTTTCTGGAAAACTTTTCCCAGAAAAGAGACCCCAAAGATACTGTTCCTCAGAGTATCTTTTCTAGAAACCTTTTTCCTCAGAGAAACTTTCCCCAAAAGATTCTTCTCATATCCAGGCACGGTGATGCATGCCCGTAAGCAACAGCCTATGGAGTTGTGGCTGGGTCTGGGTATCACAGTTCAAGTCCCGCCTGGGGCAACACAGTGAGACCTGGTTCCAAAAAGTCTCAGGGCATAGTGGCATGTGCCTGTAATCCCAGCTACCTGGGAAACTGAGGCTGGGGATTGTTTGAGTCTGTGGTACCCTGGGCAAAAATAGCAAGACCTAGTCTCTTCTAGAGACTCTTTACCACAGAAAAGTTATCCCAAAGATTCTTCTCCTATAATGCTTTTTCTAGAGACCATTTACCTCAGAACAGCTATACCCAGAGATTTTTTTTAAATCAGAGTATCTTTTCTAAGACCTTTTCCACAGAACAAGATACCCTAAAGGTGCTCTTGTTGAATTATCTTTTCTGGAGAACTTTTGCCTCAGAAAACTGATACCCCAAAGATTCTTTTAGTCAGAGTATACAGTATCTTTGCTAGAGATCTTTTACCTCAGAAAAAATGCCCCAACGTGTTGATAACATAAGTCTGATAACATATGACTCTCTTTTGTACAGACCTTTTCTCAGAAAAGATACCCCAAACATACTTCTCCTTAGAGCATGTATTCTAAGGCATTTACCTCACAAAATCTCTCTTGAGAGATTCTTGTCAGAGTATCTTTTCTAGAGACTTTTTTCACCTCAGAAAAGTTAGCCCAAAGATACTTCTCAGATTACCTTTTCTAGAGACCATTTACCTCAGAAAAACTTTCCCCAAAGATACCTCCCCTCAGAATGTCTTTTAGAAGACATTTTACCTCAGAAAATATGACTCCAAATATACTTTTCCTTAGAATGTTCCTTTCAGAGGAATTTAATCTCAGAAAAACATACCCCCAAAAGATGCTTCTCAGAATGTGTTTTAGAGAGACATGTTACCTTAGAAAACATTACTCAAAATTACTTTTCAGAATGTCTTTTCTAGACAAGTTTTCCTTCGGAAAACATAGCTCCTAAGATACTTATCAGAATGTCTCTTCTAGACATGTTTTATCTCAGAAAACATTACCCCAAAGATATGTTACCTCAGAAAATCACACCCTAAAGATACTACTCAGAATGTATCTAATACAGGAATTTTACCTCAGAAAACAATACTCAAAAGACACTTCACTGCAGAGAATCTCCCAAAGGATACTTCTCCCCTTAGTGTGCTATATAGGATCTTTTCACTTCAGAACATCCTCAAGAAGGTATCAAAATATAGATGACAAATAATCATTTAGATAAATTCCAGTGTCAGACATTTTCCCATAAGCTCTCACTGTTTGTATATTATATTCCCAAGGAATGATGTCAAAATAAATAGAACACTGAATGTCTGATTTTGGTTTGGTTAGTTTTTTTGATTGAGTATCATGGATTTTTGCATTTCACACCCTGCAAAATCACGGGAAGTCTCCCCCCCCGCCTTACCTATCTCTAAATTATTCAGGCAAAATAATTTTTGAGTGCAAATGACTTAATTATTTAATATATCAGACTGTCCATCCTATACTCATATATTTAAACTCACATCTGAATAGAGAAACATATTAAAACTGGAATGTCAGTTTTGGAGGTTACCTAATAGCTATGAAAACTGAATTAAATTTTACACAAATTTGGAGTCTGGATGCACATCTGGATGCACATATGAAATTAAGGAGTGATACCACTATCCCGTTGTTTTTCAACATAGATATGTTACAGTTGCTCAGTGATCCTACCTTGTCCCCCCTTTCTGGGTATTGGTTTGTTTGTACAATAATTGCATTGCACAGAATAAAATCAATGTCAAGAAATATTAGTTTGTGGGTATCCTAATAACACAATAGAACTATTATTTAAGTGATTTCAGCATCAGACTCAAATTTTAAGTCTGTCGGGGAATGTGTGTGCTTATAAATGTACTTTTAGTTATTGAAAATGGGCTGATGATCCAGTCCAGTTCTTCAGTGGTTAATTTTGGTTATGAAGCATGCTTTATCTTACACAAATCACAGTTTTCTGAAGAGATTTAAAAATGTGGCAGTTGGACAGCACTATGTCTGTTTGACTCATAGCTGTAGCTACAGAATCAAGAACAGCACCCAAATACTGTAGCTGATTAATAAATTTTTGTATGTGCATGAATACAGTGTATCTGTGTATACAATTACTACTTTTCCTTTTTTAATTCATGGCTAAAACTCAAGTAAAAAGGAATTAGATTAATATATGTTAATTTTAATGGAATGCACATATTGTGTACATAATTATTGTAATGACAAAACTCTCTTCCATTTGTGAGCTTTTAAGTGAAAGCCAAATTCTAGTCTAAGTCTTTTCCATAATTTATCTCATTTAATTCTCACATGATATGTGGATAGCATATTATTCTCATTTTAGAGATGGAGATATTGGAACTCAGAGAGGGTGACTAGTTTTTCACAATAACCTAATGTGAGCCCCTGGCAGAGTTGGAATTCAATACAAGTTGTCTTTGATGCCAAAAATCCAACTTTTTAATGTTGTGGCATTTCTAATAGTTCAGATGCCAGCATACCATGCTCAATAGACCTAATTGAGTCCAGAATGTATATTTTAATTACAAAATAAATCATTGTTAATATTAGTTCAACAAATCCTGAAAACCATGATAAAGTTGTATATTGAGAATGAGGATATGTGTGATTGACTAAGTTGATTTTCTTGGTTGCAAAATTGTTTAAGTGCGAGGGCTTTGATTTGCCTTCAACAATGATTAAAGAGTCACTGAAAGAATGAATGATTGTTTTGTAACTTTCAAAAATTTATTAAGGTATAATATAGAAATAAAAATGCACATATTCTTAATAGACAGCTCACTGAAATTGCACACACTAGACTTACCTATTTAATGGCAAGATGCAAAACCAGAATATAATCAGCCCTGAGTGAGGCCTCCTCACCATCCATGGTCTCTTATAGCCACTAATTTTCTCCCTCCTTAAGCAGAACCAATATTTTCCTTCTGAAAGCATGGATTAAATTTGTCTAACTCTATTCTTTATGTACACGGAGTTAATTATTGTTAATTTTTCTCATTTGTTGATGTTTTATTTTCGTTGCTATATAGAATTTCACTGTGTAAATACAGCATAATTTATTAATGTTTCTGTAATGAAAAACAAACAAAAAATTCCCAGTTATTTTGCAGATTTACTATGAATATTCAGGCATATATATTTTGCTGAACATACTTGCACAGAGTTTTTCGTTTAAGTTGAGGAATAGAACTACTTGTTCACAATTATGTGTATATATATATTTTTATTTTTAAAACATTTTTAAATTGATTAGCATATATATTTTTTTGCATTGTTATATACCCCAGGATTGTCCCACCATCATGTTACCTGTGAACAAGCATCTTAACATCTTGTGCCCAATTCTCCCCCAATTTTATCTCCCTCCCCCCTCTTGCACTATGCTTCAGTTTTGCTGACGGTTTTAAATTTTACTTGTCTTTTCCTTTGTTTGTTTTCCCTATATCCCACATATTATGAGATCATGTGTGTGTGTGTATTCAACATGCATATATATTTTCTACATAATGGTGGTTGTTAAATATTTTTCCAAGCTTCTTTTGCCATTAGCAGTATATGAAAGGTATAATCCCTCTACGTCTTCTTCTTCATCCTAAAATTGTTTCAGTTTTTTATCTTGGTAAATATAATGTGATTTTAACTTTTCTTTCCTTATGATGAAATGATGCAGAGTAGCCTTTTCTTGTTTATTGGCTTATCTTTTATAAAGTATGAGTTTAAGTTTTTTCTTTTAGTTTGGCTGTTTAATATTACTGAAGATTTTGTATGTAGTTTGTATACAGACCCTTTGTTGGATTTATGTGTTACAAAAAACTAATTTATGGTGTGAGAAAAAATTTTATAGATAGAAATAGGATAAATTTACAATTTTTTCTTAAACTGACTAAAAGAATGTCTATTTTATATAGCATATAACAGGTAATCATTATGTATTACATGTAATGTATGTATTTTGTGTAGTAGACAATGAAAAATATGTGTATAATATATAGTACGTTTTCATACATATATTTACATTTATAAAAGTATATCCATATGGAAAGAGAAGGCTAGATAGACTAAATTTATTCATATTACTAAGTAACACTTGGCTCCTTATGACTTTTCTTTTTAATCCTCTTCTCCACATGGGTCCCTAGCACAGTATTTTCTGACAGATACAGGGAAACGTTGCTGACCTCCTGGTGACTTGCAAAATAAGATATGGTTCTCTGAGATTAAGAAACTAGCACTTCTGCTAGCTGACATGCCTATACTAATAACGAAGAAGAGACCATCAGGAAATAATGTTCCAGGAGAACACTGCACGATCACGTTAGAGAAATCAAAGAGCGATCAAAAATTTGGACCTAAACGGCACTGGGCTAAACTTACACCAAACATTTTCTACTCTTTTTTTCCCTTTTTACATTTTCTTGTTTTAACTCATTTTTTTATTAATGAATTTTTTTCTTACATTGTTGTAATCTCCCTGGATCTGCCACTGCCTTATCACCCATGAACTGTCCCCATATTCCCCTATGTTCATCCCCCTCCAAACATTTTCTACTCTTTTTTGTTTACTTTTTATTGATTGCACACTCACACACATACATATATATATGCTTATATAGATATACATCCATATAAATTACATCATCGTCTACCCCGAGGTTCTCCCATCACCTTATCACCTGTGCACCATCTTAATCTCGTGCCCTCCCCCTTCCCCATTTTCTCTCTCTTCCTCCCCTTTTACACTATGCTTCAGTTTTAAATCTTTCTTAACCATTTGTTTGTTTGTTTGTCCTATATCCTTCATATAAGTGAGGCCATCCCATATTTCTCTTTTTCTTTCTGGCTTTTTCCCGCTAACATGATTCCTTCTCGCTCCATCTATGTTGCTGCAAATGACATAAGTTTATCTGCTTTGATTGATGCATAATATTCCGTTGTGTAAATACACCACATCTTTTGCAGCCAGTCATCTGTTTTGGGGCACTTGGGTTTTTTCCACATCTTGTCTGATAGCAAAGATACACTAAGAACTCACACAACTTAACAAGAACAAAGCAAAAAGCCCAGTTAAAAAATGGGAGAAGAACTAAAAAGACACTTCTCCAAAGATGAATTACAGATGGCCAATACGCACCTGAAAAAATGCTCGACATCACTAATAATCAGGGAAATGCAAATTGAGACCACACTGAGATACCATCTTATGTCAGTAAGAATGGCCCATATTAAAAAAAAAAAAAAAAAAAAAGGGCAACAACAAGTGTTGGCACGTTGGAGAAAAAAGGAACACTCTTCCACTGTTGTTGGGAGTGCAAATTGGTCCAGCCACTCTGGAAGGCTGTGTGGAGGACCCTGAAACGACTGAAAGTGGAACTACCATTCGACTCAGCAATTCCACTACTGGGAATATACCCAAAGGTTATATTCAAAAAGACACCTGTACTTGCATTTTTTACTCTTAAGAAAATCAAGAATTAAACGTGAGCGATTTTTACAAGTTGGGATTGAGTTTCGATGCTCGCGCATCAAAAGATTTTAAATCTCAATTTCTGAGGGTCAGAAACAGCAAGACGCCACTTCCTCTTTTCATGGCAAGACTCTCAACATTTTTCATAGAGCTTGTCACGGTGTGCGTTCCAATGACTGTCAGACAGGCTGCTATACATCTTGCTAAATGTAGGTTTGAATTAAAAATCTTCAGGCATTTATAGGAAATTGGTTTAGATATAGCTGAGGGGATTCTGGAAAAGATAAATGACTCCACGTTCTTTCTATTAAGAACTGACCAGAAACAAGCACAACGACTGTATTCTGTTTAGAGTAACAAAAGAAGACGGATAGTTTAATTAGTTTTAAATATGGTTTTAAGTGACAAGTCCGGTGCTCCAGCTAGCTGGTGAGATGTCATTATATATTTTAGAACAAATCTACTTCCTCCTCCCACCTCCAAGGAAAGGAAAGTATTTTTATTGACAGAAATAAAAGTCCTTTTTAGAACCTATTTGACACAGATTTTTAAATCATTGTCACAAACACACTTTTTGTAAATAAGCTTGGCGATTTCCTGAATTGAGTTAGGACGCAGCAAGACTAAATTTTCCATTTTCATAAATGCATTCATTTATGTCTTCCTAACAAAGGGGTGGGAGGATATCTCTGAAAAAGAATGACTAGAAATGTACTGTTTTTCTTCTCAGTAAAAACGGGAATCATGAAGTTTGAGAGTCACAAAAGGATAGGACTTGCTCAATTCGGAAAGCCCATCCTTCACCCTTTAGGTTGGCTACTTTTATTTGGATAGTCTTATTCCCTTTTTTCTTTGTTAACAAAATCACATCTTGCCTATATTTGTGTTGGACAACATATTTATAACACAGACCATAGAGTTTTAGACTACTTCCAAGACATAGACAGATGTTTTGATGTTCACCTATGGATCCCCATATATGAAGTCTTGAAATAAAGGCAGATACTTGAACGCTAAAATCAATTTCAAAACCTGTAGTAAAGATAAGTATTAAAGCTATAATTTTCCCTGTGACATATTGGCTGCAGCCATCTAATTATCAGATATTGAATGTTAATTGATCAATATCAGTAGCTCTCATGGACAACATGAATTTTAATTTAAGTCACCTAGAGAGGATGAATGTATTAGGAAAATCCAGGAAAGTGAATAGAATAAATGTAGTGTAGTCAAGGAAGCAGAATGTGCAAAACCCAATTTACAGATGAATAACTGAGATCCAAAGAGAATCATAGGAAGCTTGTTTGAAATGATACAGTTTAAGGAAAAGTGTGCAAAGATAGTAGAAGTAGCTTGGTTTGATTCCAAATTTCTATTTGGAGCCCCTTTCCATGGCTCTCATTCTACCAGCAAAACATTTAGCTCCAACTATTTCACTTTTTCTGGAAAATAACAGAGATTAAAAAAAAGCAGGAAATATATCTGACAGTTGCAAATGGACAATGACACCTTAACCAAAATGAAAATAGCTTACACTTGAATAGGACGTAATGTACTCTAGATACCTCTTTTTCATTAAACATTCTCACTTCTTTTTACTGTAGGAAGAATATGATCCTATATCAATGTGATCCTATATCATTTTTACTGTAGGAAGAATGTGATCCTATATCTACTAGGTAGATCAAGAATTGCTAGACTTTAGTCACTTGAGCATGTCTCTAATGTTGGAAATACCAAGATGGATGTTTGGAAGGGAGAATTAAGAAGTGCTTTTTAAAAAGTTTTTACTAATTCATTTATTTTTGCTTCATTTTCATATGTAATTTTTAGTTAATTTTTATCTTGCATCATTGCAGTCCCCATAATCACCCATGATTATATATCACCTGTGAGCTGTCATCATCTCTCCTCCTTTTGCCCCCAATTCTTCCCCTTCCCTTACTATGTGTTTCAGTTCTATGATCAACTTCCTAGTTTTGACTTTTTCTTGACTTTTTGTTTGGTTTCTCTACATTCCACCTATAAGTGAGACCATTCAGTTTCTTTTTTTTTTTTTTCTTATGAATAATTTCAGCTAGCATATTCTCTTCCAACTGCATCTATGTTGCTGCAAATGACAGGAATTTCTCTTGTTTGATCCATTTGTCTCTTTGGGGGCTTATGGGTTGTTTCCATGCTTGGCTATTGTAAATAGTGTTGCAATAAGTGTAGGAGTGCAGGTTTCCTTTGTGAATTTTGGGCTAGATTTCCAGGAACGAAATCACTACATCATAAGGTAGATCCATTTTCAGTATTCTGAGGAACCTTTACATAGCTTTACATAGTGGCTGGACCAGTTTGTATTCTCACCAGCATTGTAAGAGGGCTTTAAAAAAATCTCTACATCCTCTCCAGCATTTGTTTCTGTTTTTTGTTTATTTGTTTTCTTTAATATAGATCATTCTCACTAGCATGAAGTGGTAGCTCATTGTGGTTTTGATTTGAATTTCCCTCATATTTAGTGATATTGAGCATTTTTTCATATGCCTGTTGGCCATTTGCATTTCAAAGAAGATGCTTTCTGTCTTTTGCATCATTCTAAGAGCTAGAAACAAAATTTCTTTAATACCCAATGATTATTTTCCCTTTTTAAAGACCAGTAATATATATTTTTTCCAATATATAAAATGAAAACAAAGAAAGCTAATCTTCCCATTCAGATAATCATCTTACTGTTGGAATTTTAACTTCTTTTGCCTGTCTATGAGAGTAGTAATACAAAATAAAAATCATTGAAAAATCTCTCAAATTAATTCCACAAAAAAAAGTGATCACAGAACATTTGCATTTTTAAAGTCAAATTTACATGTTGTTCTATATCTTTCTTTTTTTTTGACTGTGCAAGATTGCTATCCAGGAAATGTTGGGTGGGGCTATATCTACCTCATTCTTTTGAAAGTTTTCATGGTGTTTTATAACATTTGTTGTTTTGCAGTCATTATGTCACACTGAATTTCTAAATATTCCTACGAGGCTGTGATACTCTGACACAAGACTGTATCTGTCCCTTAATCAGGGACAAAGACAGGTGACTTGGTGAGATTTGCTGGAGATTACAGGATGGTGAATGTTAGTTACCATATGTTCTATTAGTTTGATAATTAGTATTGTGACTATATAATCTATCATCTAAACAGGGACACTTTTGTGAGAGAGAGGGTGCTATTAATAATTGCATCTGAACAGTAGGCATACACTGGAACTCTAGGGCAAATTGGACATAGGGTCACTCAAGAGCTATGGTGACCACATGTGAGGGGAGAAATCCTATACTGTCAAAATATTAGCAAGGATGTAAGACAGTGGTCATTCATTAAGAACAAGAAGAGTAGGAATTATCTCCCTTTCATTTTTTTTATTATGTACTAATACCATTCTTCTACTATCTGTTATCTCCCTTAGTTCTGTTAGAGTGACACTCCCATGGACACATACCTGATGCCCCACTCCTCAAACCAGTATTTGGAATAATAGTCTTACAGGAATTTCACGGAAAAAAATACTACTTTTAAAAGATTTTATTTAGTTAATTATTTTAGATTTTAATTTTTTAAATTAAGAGTCTTCTCAAATACATTCTCATTTGAGAATATGAGGCACAACAGTGCCTATTGTATCATGACTAAATATGACTGAACAAAAAGCACCCCAAACCTTTGAATTTTATTCAAATTTCAAGAAATTGTGAAAAAAAATCTTAGTCACAAATTGCTTCAGCTAGCAAATAAAACAATTTCCCATCTTAAATATCAAAGATTAAAGGATGAATTTGCATGCAATAAATCAAAATGAGAAGCTTATTAAATTTACCATTGATTGATTCATTCACTAAAACATTTTGTGAACAATCATTAATTTTCACAGTAGCCATTGACTTATCACTTGAAATGTTATCAAAACAAACCTTGAAGCCAACTCAAAATATAAGGAATCTTAATATGTATTTCAAAACTTGAAGTCTAGAAATGAATGACACTTAAATTTCCTCCCCTGAGACTCTGAGGGTAGAAAAGAATAAGATAGTTAACAGGTGTTAAGGAAATGGGAAAACCCCAAGGTACTCAATAACACAATACTGTAATATATATAATAAAATAATAATATTCTACAATTTTATTGTACAATAATAATGAATATACAAAATAAAAAATAAATTAATAAAAAAGTAAAAATGTGGGGAGGGTGGGGAATAAGGGTACAATACAACCATATAAACATGGGGGAAAAAGCTTAAGAAAAGACTATTATATCAGATATTTAATCTGATTTGAAGTTATTTTAAGAATTCTGACAGTAGAAATTTGTTGATTGAAAACCAGTTCCATTTTAAGAGGGAATTTCATATTTTTGAGTTCATATTTTTATTTTTTGCAAAGTGATTATTTCTACCTTACCTGTCCAGCATATTACATGTTAACACAAAAGGGCCTGGTTTCAAAGCAATTTGCCTTCACAAAGAACTTTGCTACTGAACTTGAGAGCCTCTTCTCGCTAACCCATTTAAGAGATACGTAAGTGCTTGTTTCTTGCCTGTCTTCCCCATTTATGGGAATGTCTTTTAAGACATGACCTATGCTCCCTCAGATTCTTAGCTCTGGTAGTATCCACATACTCACTAAATGTTTGGATGGATGACTATTTTCTCTTTAATGTTTCTTTGGATGCTAGTTGCATTGGACACACCTTAGTTTATTCAGCTTTTACTTACTTTTTAATGAGATTTAAAAAGATGAGAATATCATTACCGATATAAATTTTGCCTAATTACAAATAACAATATTGTAAAAACTGTCTTTTCAGATCCTCTTTTTATACGCAGGTATCTTTTGGAGATTTAAAGATGCAATAGATAATGGAAACATTTTATAAATTTAATGGAATGAAATTAATTTGTTTTTGATTCATTCTCTTTGTAAAGATCACTTACTCTGCAATTTCTTCTTGGAAAATTCTAAATGCTATCATATGATCATGTCATTTGAAGGAACTCCTGTAGAGTACGTTTTTAAAAAAGACACTTAAATAATTTTTGAGGAGTGAGAGTTATTTAAAATATTCAAGATTTTTTAAGGAAGATCTTATCTATCAGGAGAGCTGACTTCTGTGAGGTAGCTTTTAGACAAGGCTCTGGACCTGCAGATGTCACATAGTAGCAGTCTGTAGTTCTAGTTATCTCTATCTTGCAATGCCAAACATATGTTTGTATGTTGAATTTTTATACAAGTTCAAGAACTGTTGTCCACCGTGAGAAGTGAAATAAAATAATGGAAAAGATTGTTGCTGTCATTCTGAGTGAGTGTGTCATCCACAAGTAACAGTAGCATTTGAAAAAAGAACATATTCTCTGTACTGGTTGTTTCAAGAGAAGAAGTGATTCTATGACATGAAGGTGACTTTCCAGGCAATTTATTCTTTCTTGATTGTTACCCTGCCATTCTAAGAAAACTTTGTGAAGGCTGGGGTTTAAATCCTGTTATCCTAACAAGAAAGTGAATGGAAAAGTTACATAATTTGTTGTCGTATACATAATGATTATGTTACAGGTAGAGTGAGGGGCAATCTAGAACCCCCAGACCTGCCTGCTCTAAATAGGTTCTGTCATCCACCACATCTTGAGCATGTAAGACCTTTAATAGAAAGGAATATTAATGCAATTAATGTGCAACAACAAGAAGAGAAAGAAATAACAAATTCTTTTTTCCAAATTCAGACACCCAGAGTGACCCATCTGCTAGTAGGCAGATGTCCATTCAAACAGGGTTGGCCTAAAGCAGGGCTGTTGAGGCCCAAAAGCTTGTCACAAATCTACAGCACCTTCTGGGAGAACCATGGGAAAAGGGGAGAAGGGACTGGGCAAGTCTGGGGTGAAAGGAACGAAATCAAAAAAGATAAAGGCTGCCATTTTCATCTTCCCCATGGATCTCTCACCCTGGCCTGTTTCACGTGTCTCCTTCCATCTACCCCATGTTCCCAATGCCAGTTCAAACTGAGAAAAAATTACAGCTTTTTCACATGTCTCTCTGTTCCATATGCTTCCTACAGGGCTCCTTACTCTCCTTCCCTTTTTGTTCCCCTCCTCTTCCTCCCTGCTCATCCTCCCTTTGGTGGTACAGGCAACCTGGAACCTCCTCTTTTCCTGGAAACCACACTGTTACAATTACAGCCAGCTGCTTCATCTCTCTAACATTCAATCTTTTAACCTATGAAATATTGACAGTAGTAGCAACTACTTCAAAAAGTGTCAGTTATGATTCAATGTAATGTTTCTGCACCACATACACTGGATAATCTAAGCATTAGCTTTTACTATCATAGAGTCATTTATCCTTTAGATGGAATTTGGTCCAGACTCTGAACTACCTGGGTAGGGATGTGAAGAGTGAGGGGGAGAAGGTGGTGCTAAGAAAATGATTGACACTTCTTACTCTTAAGGTTTTGGTTATGTTTAAGGAGGTAAAGCAAACACATAAAACACTATCAACAAGTGAATCCATGGTTGCTTAAAAGGGGACTTTGGGAATTCTGATTTAGATGTTATTATTTTCAACATGGGGTGAGAGGTGTGTGGGATTGGCTGGAATTGCTGCTTTGGGAAACATTCTCAGAACTGGATCTGGAAGAATGTATACTAGTTAGAGACCTAAGATAAGGAAGCACTCCATTCCAGAGGAAATACCAGAGACATGGGAAAACACTTGATGGGAACGGGGAATGGTAAAGAATTGAGTATGAATGGAAAGGTTAGAAATATAACTTAGTGCTCAACTGCTGTCCGCTTGGAATGGTAGCCTACATGTGTGAAATTTGTTCTGTAGCTATCTGGAGAAGGCATTGAGTGCTTTTGACAGAAAAAGGATCAAAACAGTATTTTAAAAAGATTAATCTTCTATAATATGTAGGTTGGATAAGAAAAAAGAAACAAAATAAACAAAAAGCAAGACAAAAATCCTGAGACTCCATACAGAAGACTCTTCTTTCTAAACTTGCTAATTTTAGACTGGTTTTAGAGGTAGAGAAGATTCATGGGTAATCAACTTGGAAAAGATAATGAAAATATAGGTGATAGAATTAAATACAGACAGGCTTCTCATTCAATGGGAACATTATAAGTTTGAACTTGAATCACTGGGAGTTTTCCAGTGTCGGAGGAGAAATTCAGAGAGAGTTTCTAAGTTACTTAAGAAAAATATCATCTTTTCTGTTTTGTACGAATGAGACCTCTTGAGAGTGTTATCTATTCATCTTATGGATAGTGTAGATTTCAGAAGCTGGATTTAGAAATTTATAATGGAAATAGGAGATAATTTGCCAAAGAATTTATGCATAAATTCAGACATGAATTTTAACTTTAAGAGGGTACAGTAGTTGCCTTGCATGTAATAAATCTCTCAGAAACAGCTGAAAAGTAATACAATTTGATCAGTGTTCAATCCCATTGTTTTAAACAAAACTATGGGAGACTAAAGATTAATATAAAATAACTCTCTACTTTAGAAAAATGTTCAGATTAAGAGACATTGGGCACTACTAATATTGGTATTCTGTTTACACATTCACTTGGGATGACTGGGTAAATTCACAAAAGATTGGAAATTCAATCATTTGATTCAATCATTTCAAAAGAAGATTTAAATTCTATTAGAAAATTCACTACTGGTGTTCCTTAATTGATTATTGCTGAGAAGAGAAAGTGGTGGCACATATAATTCCCACTAATGCAGGCATGGAACAATTTCAGATGGATAATATAATAAAAGACTTTCTTGTACTTTCTATACCTTTAAAAAGTATTAGATTTTGGAACTTGGAGACCTAAGATCTCTCTCTCTGTGAATACTTAAGCAAATCTTTTAAAATCCTTTTCTTTGTTTTTTTTTTCCTATCATGTAAAACATGGTGGGATAGAGGAATAATTTTATTATTTAACTTTGACCTCATTAATGTATAATATATAAAGAAAGGGCATACTACTGAATAATGTCAATGTAATGTCAATGTACTAGCCTTTTAGCTAGTAGATTCAAGAAGAAAGTGTGAGAGTGATCCCTGGCATATAACTGCAATATGTGAGTCACTTTAGAAATATGCCATTCGAATGAAGGCAATTCAAGAGGCATATGGAGAAAAGCAGCAGAAGAAACACGATATGGTCATGTAAGTGGTGGTTCCAACATCAACTAAATTGATGTTGCTTTTCAAGACTTTCTTAAATAACTACATCTTCTGGAAACTAGGAAGTTGATACTTGATGAAGGACGACATCATCCCAATGAAAAATATTCAATTCCCTGTATTCAGATGTTTACTGCAGGACTATTTATAATTTCAAGGACACAGAAACAACCCACATGTCCCAAGACAGGTGAATGGATGAAAAAAGTGTGGTATATATACACAATGGAATATTACTCATCAATTAAAAATGACAAATTTGGTGAATTTATGATAACATGGATATACCTAGAAGATATCATATTAGCAGAAACAATTCAGAAAGAAAAGGACAGAAATCAGACGGTTTCATTAATATATAGGATATATAGGATATATTAATGAAAAACAAGCAAAAGTCCAGGAGGAAAAGTCAAAATAAGTACACAATTGGGGGCGGTGTTGGAGATGGGAGGGAGCAGTCAGGAAGGGAAGGTGGTAAGTGATTGGGAAATACAAAGATGTGAAATATATATGTATATATATATAAACAATTTAAAAATAAAGTAAATAATGATACAACATAAAAAATTTAAAAAAATAAAAATATTTAATTTCATACAAATGTATGTAAGACTAAGCTAGAGCTTTTCACACATTAATAATAAAATTTGAAAATCATCATTTCCTTGGCTGTTATTACCTCCTTTTCCAGACATGACATCTTAAGTTTGAGAGGCAAATTAACTTGCAAAACATTATCCATGGAAGCACTGAGTTCTGATTGTGATCTACATATGCTAAATCTCAGATGCTTCGCCAATATTTTCCTGATACTTTCCAACAGCATCAGAATAATGGAGAGTCCTTAGCTACCTAGAAATACAGTGTTCCCACAGTTTCCACAGTGACTTGCTCACTTATTTGAAGTAATAGCTTACCAAAGCTAGGAGTTCTTTCCGAATCTAACTGACTTTTTTCCAAGCTCTGAGTCTATGGGTAGTTGCCAATGTGCAGAGCTGGGAAATGTGATATAGTGGTGCCTGCAGGCTAGGATTCCGGTCTGTGGGACATATTGTTATTTACAGAGTTGCCATGAAACTTGGCTGAGGATCCAGTCCTCTATATGGGAGCCAGACTCGGAGTGTCTTTGGCTGATCAGCATGCTTCCAGGAAGAAAAAATAATTGCTGGTAAGCAAAGGCGCTGTTAATCATTAACTGTGTGGCATCTGCTTCCCAATTACATTTCTAGAAGATCTGGAAAATCACATTCTTTAGAAAATGGCCTAATTGATGTATTTTTGCTATTATTTTATTTTTAGCATGGGTAATACCAAGCTAATCACTAAAAGCCTTCATTTTGCAGTGTGCAAAGATATCTTGTTGATTGATGGAAATATCCAAAGGAAGTGACTTGAATCAGCAAAGACAATGATGACTCTAGCCATTGCCAAGCCCAAGGGAGTAAATTAAATGGTTTGTGCATGTTCTTCTCTCATAAGTTACTGTGGATATGATCAGGAACATATCCTAACCCAGACGTATCTTTGCACTCAAAGAGAAAGAATGAAAAGCTAGACCACAAGTAAAATGGGGTTTGAATTTTATCGTGACATGAGCAATCTCTATGACAGTGAACATAAACATTGTCAATATTAGTTGCCTCTTTACAGTATGGGCTATAATTTGTGCCTTTAAGTGTTCTTGTGAAGATTAACTGACATGTAAAAAAAATGTATTGACACAACAAATTACACTAAATAATTCAGTTAGTATTCAATAAAGTATAATTTTCTTTCTTCAAATATTAAGCTATTGGTATGATGTCTCAAATTTTATGCTTTATAATCTGTCAAGATAGAGTCCTCTCATGGACAATGGACTAAAATACTTCAATTTGGCCTGCCCAGGATGTGTCGTGTCCAAAGCTATTAGACATTTGGTGAGAAAACTGAATGCTGCCCGGAGTTATTTTAAATAGCAGATAATATGGCATTTGTGATAATTGTAGAAACACTGATTATCAAATTTAGGGATGACCATCAACAAAAATTGGATCTCTTCTAGTGAGGGGCATGTGTATAGTAAACAACAATGACCTGCTACCAATCCTTCAATGTTATTGAGATGGATATATGGAGTTGAAAAACTGAAAATGAAGCCATCCTACTGATTCTAACCTAGATTTAAAAGAAAATGTGAAAATTAAATCTATCTAAAACTTAAACCTTTTATTATTTTAGATTATTACTCATATTATTAATTTCCCTGTGGGAAAGATATCATAAAATTAATACTAATATCTGCTAACTTCTACAGTTAGTTTTATTTAGTGACAGAAACTATGCCGGTTGATGCTTTTATCCTTACCACAAACATACCATGTAGTTACTGTATTTTTTATTTTTATAAAGAAGCCAAGTTATATAGAAAGATTAAGTAATTTTCATATAGCATCGCTTGTAAGAAGTATAGCTGGGAATTGTATCAAGAACTTGTACCTATTCTGAAGTGAAAAGAGTTTATAATATTCTAAGTCTGAAAGAAACTGTGTACACCTTAAGAGTTCTGCAGTGTTGGAAACCTCTAGTTTCAGTTAATTTTGTTCGTTGTTAATACTTGATGAGATTTGAAGGACTATAATGTTCATTTTTGTCTATCTTGTAGCACTGGCAACTCACCCTAGGTCAAACATGAGGAGTATGTCATGTGAGAAGTCAGAGTTTTTCTCATGACCTCATGTCTTTTATATGGCAGCCATAGATGCTGGAGAAACAGCCAATGGAGCATCACAATTGTTCTGTATCTTGACACTTTTTAAAATAATTGTTAGAGTTCCAGTTTCATCAGCAGTCAAAATTCATTTCCCAATGAGGGGATGACAAGCTTTGTTCAAGCTTTCTGTTCTTACAGCCTGCACCAGTTGGAATTCATCCACCTTCTTACCTTTCCCACCTTTTGGACTTAGATTAATTCATGCAGTCAGGGTTGATTGAGCAGGAAATAGAACACTTGGTCCCTTTTATTTTGTAGAAGGAACTCCTTAGTTCTAAGTTTTGTTATTATGAAAAACAAACACATAGCAGAAATAAAGGATTACAAAGAGGAACTAATTTATTTTATATTCAGAACCCAGTCCATCTCTTCACCAATAACTATAGAAGTTTTACTATAAACTAAAATGTATTTCTTTATCAATTACTATATATATAACAAAAAACTTTTAAGTTATTACTTTCATTTTACATAGATGTATGTGCTTTTTAAATATTTCAGTACTTTGTAAAAATAAAACATATTTCAGAAAGAGATTTCCAGGTCAATTCAATGAGACAAAAGACCTCATCTCCATGTCTGATAAAGAAAACCATAATTTTAAAGCAGAGAAAAAGGGCAGCCAGAACTGGAATAATATATATTTTTCATATTCTTTGGAATATTGAAGCAGAGAGCAAAGGTAAAAGATAGAGGATCATATGGCATTTGTGATAATTGTAGAAACACTGATTATCAAATTTAGGATAAACCATCAACAAGTATATGGTCTGTCCTACAACCCTTTTCTCAGAAACTATAATAAAGGCAGGCTATATACACCGAGATTCTGATATTTTTCATTGGCCTGGAGAAAAATGTACAGGGTCATTAAATTATTTTAGTAAACAGAAAGTATGGGGGGAGATTTGCAAACTTAGATAAATTTAGAGACAAACATCTGCAGATGTATGCGTGAAGTGAGATGTATGGTCAGTGTACTTCGAGTGAGCAAATAATAAAACACTTAGACAAATCACAGTCAAATTACTGAAAACCAAAGATAAACTAAACAACCTTGAAAGCAGTTAAAGAAAAATGAGGCATTTCATGTTCGATTAGCAATTTGAATAATTTACCCCAAACTATGGAAGCCAGAATACTGAGAAAAATGCATTTTGAAGTGCTGAAATAAAAAATGTCCAGAACATTTAATCCAGTGTTAGGGTCCTTCGAGAATGCTTGTAGAAAAAACATATTTAGATAAAACAAAGAGAATTTGTTGCCAGTAGGACCTGCACTCAATGAATTGCTTAAGAAAATTTCTCAGGCTGAAGGGAGATTATATTGGATGAAATTAGCATCTTCAGGATAAGGAGCACCATATTGTCAAATACCCAAGTACATAAGTAGACTTTCTTAGTTTTTAAAGTGATATGTGGCAATTTTAAATAAAAACTATTTCACATCTTGTGGGCTTAATAAACATGTTTTTATAATGATATATTTGTGAAATAGAGCATAAAAGATGGGAGTGAATGAAATAATGTGGTCACAGGCTTTCTATATTTTACATGACATGAAGTCGTATATTATTCATTCTAAAAATGCATACATGTATGATAATCACTAGAACAACCATTAAAATATATCATAATGTGGCTAAATATCCATTAGATAAATTAAAATGGAATTTTAAAATTAATTAAGTAATGTTAAAAATAAGTTAGGAAAGGAAGAATAGTGTTTTTTAAGGAAAAAACCAACAACAATAATAATAAAAATACATACTTTGATCCGATCATAAAATCATTGCAATAAACATTGACATACAAGACATCCCAAAGTAGACAGTTAACAATGGGTAAAATGGTGGTTGTCAGAGTCAGAAAGGCGATTGGGGGAAATAAGTAAAGAGTGTCAAAAGTTATAAACATTCATTTACAAAATAAATGATATGAAAATGTGCGTTATTAATCCTAGTTGATAATACAGTATTGCATAGTTGAAAATTGCCATGAGTAAAGTTTAAAAGTCCTAGTTTCAAGGAAAAAAATACAGCTATGTATGGTAACAAGCGTTAACTAGATTAATTGTGGTGATTATTTCATTATATAATTGTAGTGATTATTTCATTATATATACTCATTAAGGTGTATATCTACAGATAAAATGATGTTATATGCCAATTATATCTCAATTTTCATGAATGTACTTTATATAAATTATTAAGGGGTTTTTACAGCTTGAAACAAAGAAGAAAAGATTAAAAAGGCTAGCTTTACTGTCTATAATATAAAATACTGAAGATATAAAGAGAGATACATTAAAATAAATGAATGGGAAAAGATATACTATACATGTAGGTTAAGAACAGTGGAGTGAATTTGGTAATAGCTGATGAAATTGGATTTAAGATAAAGAACATCACTAGTTATAAAGAAGGGCATTTAATGAAGTTATAAAGATCAATTCTCAATTTGTCAGAAAGACATAGCAATAACAACAATGTATGCACCTAATAATATAGAGCTTCATACTACAGGAAGCGAGACTTGAAAGAATTAAGGGATGATTAAATTAGATAAATTAAGTTGAATAGATCTAACTTTATACTGTCTATAAAATAAACAATTTAAATTTAAAGATAGTGTGGGGTTCTAAATAGGCAAAACAAAAGTAAAAAAGAAAACACTGTATAGAAATTCCCTCTGGGAGATAGGGGTGGGATTGACCTAGAATGTTCATGAAGGCACTTTCTGGGGTGAAAATAATCCTCTACATTCTGATAGAGGTTTGTTTTTAATTGTGTATGTATCAATCTGTACTATTTGTGAATTTAGTTGTATGTGAAGTTTTTATAACATCACTGTCAACAAATACTAAACTCCAATTTCTGATATACATACTGATTTCTAATATAAATATAGGGTACAGTATACTGATATATGTTAATTTATTTCAAAGTGCGTTAAAATTAAAATGCATTATTTTATGGCCAGGGGATCCATAGATTCATAAAACAAATATAGTAAGACTTTTCATGTGCTTGTTTGCCACTTATATTTCCTCTTTGGAGAAGTGTCTTTTTAGTTCTCCCCATTTTTTGATTGGGTTTCTTGTTTTCTTTTTGTTTAGTTGTGTAAGGTCCTAGTGGACCTTTGTTATTAAACCCTTACCACTCTTGTGGAGGGCAAAAATTTTTTTCCATTCCAATGGGCTTTTAGTTTTGTCTCCTTTGCTGTACAAAAGCTTTTTAGTTTGATGTAGTTCCAGCTGTTTATGTTTTCCTTCAGCTTTTTGCCATCTATAGATGTTTCCAAAAAGGGATTTCTGAATTGAAATTCATGGATGATTTTGCCCAGGTTTTCTTCTTTGTATGTTATGGTTTCAGGTCTGATATTTAAGTCTTTTATCCATTTTGAGTTGGTTTTTGTACATCGTGTGAGGATGTTGTCTTGGTCCATTTTTTTGCAGGTCTTAGTCCAATTTTCCCAGCACAATTTATTGAAGAGGCTATTTTTGTTCCAATGTAAGTTTTTCCCTCCTTTGTCAAAGATTAGTTGACTATATATGTGTGGTTTTATTTCTGAGCACTCAATTCTGTTCCATTGGTCTGATTGTCTGTTGTACCAGTGCCATGCTATTTTAATTATTTTGGCTTTGTAGTATAACTTGAAGTCTGGAATAGTTAGGCCTCCATTCTCTTTTTTTTTTTTTGGCTAGGAGGCTTTTTGATATTCAAGGTCTTTTGTTATTCCATATGAACTTCTGTAATTTTTTTTCTATCTCTTTAAAGAATATCATTGGAATTTTTATAGAGATTGCATTGAATCAGTAGATTGCTTTTGGATGGATGGTCAATTTGATGATGTTAATTCTTCCAATGCATGAGCAGGGAATGTCTTTCCATTTCCTTGTCTTCCTCTATCTCTTTTAGCAGTGTGTTGAAGTTTTCTTTGTAGGGTTCTTTCACGTGTTTTGTTAGTTACATGAAAAATTGCTCAACATCACTAGCAATCAGGGAAATGCAAATCAAAAATCACAACGAGATACCACCTTACACCAGTGAGAATGGTCCACATCAGAAAAGCAGGCAACAACAAGTGCTGGCTGGATGTGGAGAGAAAGGATACTCTTACACTGCTGGTGGGAATGTAAACTGGTCCAGCCACTGTGGAAAGCAGAGTGGAGGACCCTTAAACTAATGAAAATGGAACTACCATTTGATCCAGCAATTGATCTTCTTGGAAACTACCCAAAGGTCTCGAGACCTCAATGTGGGTACAAAGGGACACCTGTGCCTGGATGTTTATTGCAGCTCTATTTATAATTGCAAGGACATGGAAACAACCCAAATATCCCAAAACAGATGAATGGATGAAAAGATGTAGTATATATACACATTAGAATCTTATTACTCATTAATTAAAAATGGCAAATTAGATGAATTTACGATAACATGGATGTACCTAGAAAAAATCATATTAGCAAAAACAAGTCAAAAAGAAAAAGACACCAAATGGTTTCACTAGTATATGGGACATGGGAAAGATAAACAAAAGCTATGAAGAAAAGTCAAAATAAGCTAACAACCAAATTGAAATGCACAACTCAGGGTTGGGGGGTGGGACAGTGGGAATAGTTAGGGAGGGTGGAGGGGTGAATCCTGGGGATTACAAAGATGTGAACTTTATATATAAATAAATTATTTGTTTATTTAAAAAGCAAAACCAAAAACAAAACAAATATAGCAAGATGTTACTATTTGAATGTAGTTTAAGAATATGTTGTACTGGGTAAAATAATGTTTTCCAAAAATTTATGTTATCTAGAACCTGGGAATGTGGCTTTGTTTGCAGATATGATCAAGTTAGTATGAGGTCATGCTGAATTAGTATGGATTCTGAGACAAGCTCCTTATAACTTTTTATTTTTTTTGACTTATCTGGTAGTTTTTTATTTTGCTTTTTATTAATTGAATGTTGGTTCGCATATTTTTCTTGTGTTTTATAAGTATTGGAAACCTCACTTTCAGTGTTCTTACTGTTCCATGCCACCCACTGCAAGACCCATCGTATACTGCAATATTCTACTATGTTCCCTCCCCACTTGGTGCCTGTCCCTCTCTCTCTCTCTCTTTCCCCCTCTGAATGTCTCGGTTTTACAGTCTTTTTTCAAGGGCCAGTTGTTGAGTTTGGTTTTATCTGACCTTTTTTGTCTAATTTTGCAGTATTCACATATAAATGATACCATTTGGTATTTTTCCTTTTTACTTCTGATATATTTTGTTAGTATAATCCTTTCCTTCTCCATCCATATTGCTCCAAATGACGTGTTTATCTTTATTGATAATTCAGTAGTATTGCATTGTTTAATGCCTCTTCTTCATGATCCACTCATCTGTTTGGGGTATTTAAGTTGTTTCCATAGTGTATATATAGTGCTGCATTGTCTATAGGAGTGCAAGTTTGCCTTTGAATTCATGTTCTTAGTCAGATAACAAGAAGTGAAATTGTTGATCATATCGTGGATCCATTTTTAATATTTTGAGAAGAATCCATGCCATTTTTCCAAAGGGGTATTGAATCCTATACTAGTATTGCTGCTAGAGACTTATCTATGAACACATCACTTGAGCTTATGTCATGAAGTGTTTTACCTATGTTTTCTTCTATGTATTTTATGTTTTCTGGTCTTAAAGCCATGTGCTTTATCCATTTTGTTGATCTTTGTGTATGGTGTGAAATATTGACCTATCTTTTTTCTTTTGCACATGCTGATCATTTTTCCCAATATGATTTATTAAAGAGATTGTCCTTTCTCCAATGTATGTTCTTGGCTCCTTTGTCATATATTAACTATATATTATGTATGGCTTTATTTCTGGGCTCTTGATTCTAGTTCAGTGATCTGTGTATCTGTTTTTTTTTTTTCAGTACCGTGCTGTTTTTATTATTAGAGCTTGATAGTACAGTTTGAAGTCTAGAAGTATAATTCTAGAGTATAATTTTACTCTTTTTTTTTGTCAAGATTGGTCTGGTTATCTGGAGTCTATGTGGTTTCATATGAATTCCAGTAATGTGTGTGATTCCCTGTGCATTAAAGGAATCAATCCTGTCTGCTTATGAACTGAAAGGGCATAAACCAGGAAGAGACATGCCCACTCATGCCTCTGGATGTAGGTGTGCCTACTCATGCCTCTGCATGTAGGTGTGCCTACTGTAGATCCACAACCCTGACAACAGGCTTCTCAGATATAGGCAAGTGACAGAAAAATATTGGTGAATAAATAATGGAATTGAATATTACTATAGATCAAATAAACTTAATAGACATATATAAGTTGTCACATTCAATAACACCACAATGAAGATTCTTCTCAATTCAATTCTTCTCTCCCCTGAACTAAATTATATATTGGATATTAGCAGAAACAAGTCAAAGAGAAAAATACAGAAATCAAATGTTTATTTTTCATGTCTAGAACTTCTGTTTGGTTTTAGTAAAGCTTGACAAATAAAAAAATAAATTATATGTTGGACTTTGATATACATTGCAATTTGAGAATATTGAAACTATATCAGGTACCTATTCCAATCAAAATGATCGAAACTAGAAACAGATAACAGGAGGAAAATTGAAGAATTAAAAAAGGCATGGAAATCAATACACTCCTGAATATCAATATGTAAAGGAAGAAATATTTAAAAGTATGTTGAGACAAACAAAAATGGAAACAAAACATACCAAGATGTACAGAGTACAGCAAAAACTACCATAAGAGAGAAGTTTATAGTGATACTTACCTATAGGAAAAACCCAATAGATAGCCTAAGGTTACACCAAAAGGAGCTGCTAAAAGAAGAAACTGAGCCCAAAGTTACAGGGCAAGTAATGTTAAAGTTTAGAATTTTAAATGAATGAAAAGAGACGCAAAAACTTAATAATATCAATGAAAATGAATTTTTGAAAAGATAAAATACACTTTTAGCCAGACTAAACAAGAGACTAAATGAAAAAGGAGACATTGCCTCTGGTACCACAGATAACAAAAGGATCCTATGAACGACTACTATGAACTATTATAACCAAATAATTTGATATCATAGAAGAAACTGATAAATTACTAGAAACATACAACCAATTACGACTGAATTATGAAGAAATAAAAAATCTGATCAGACTAATTATAAGTAGGGAAAGTGAATCAATGGTCAAAAACTTCCCCAAATAGAAAAGTGCAGAATTACATTGCTTTATGAATACATTCTATCAAGTATTTAAAGAACTACTACTTCTTTAACATTTCTCAAGCAGTCTCCAAACAATTGAAGTGGAAACAAAACTTCTGCATACATTTTACAAGGTCAACATTATCTTTATACCATCATCAGACAAGGACACTATAAGTAAAGAAAATTACAGGTCAGTATCCCCAAAGAACACAGATGCAAAATTTTTCAGCAAACTACTAACAGAACTCAGTAGCATGGTAAAATGGTAATATACCATATTCTGTTGAGATTTATCATGATAAAAACTTTCAACAAATTATGTGCAGAAGGAATGTACATCAACTAATAAAGACTATATAGATATTTTTTGGTGGCACAGGAAGGAAGTGATTTAGGCCACAATGCCAGAATTATTCAGTATCCTGAGAGAAGATAAATTCAACTAGAGTAGAGTGGAGGTGGAGGGAACTCTATTCAGAACAGCAGTGGTAATAACAGGACTTCCAGTGGGATAAAAGAAAGGCAAATTTGAAGATGACTTCTTTGGGTTTTTACTGATAGCATTGTCATTCAATGCTTTTCTATTATTTTATTCTCTTCTAGCTCAGAAGAATCTGGTTATGCTGTTGAGGACACAGACAAGGAGCATTTAATTTGGAAAGAGATCTTTAGAATCACTCAGCTCAACTAGAATTTTGTAAAGCACTTTCTTGGTGAAGCAAAATTTGCTATATATAGGAAGCAATGATAAAATTTCAGGTTTTAAAATAATTGTAAGTAAAATAAAAAAATAGGAATAAAAAGGAAAGAAAAGGAGAAAGAGATGAGAACATGCAAAATTGAAAGAGGAGGAACAAGAGTAAGAAGATAAAAAGAGAAGGAGGGGGAGCAATGGGGATGGACAGGGAGAGAAAGGAAGAGGAGATTCACAATCATAAATGATTATATGTAATCAAAGAGTGTCTCATTCTGTCTTACCTGTCTCACTTGTATTAGATTTTCTTTTTCATGATCTTTCTCTTTGTCTCTCTGTCTTGTAATTCTGGATGTTTTCTATAATTATGTCTTCCATTAATGAATTTTCCCTAAGTATCTTTTTTGCCATTTAGAATTTCCACTCTCTCTCTCTCTAGGTACATACAGGATATATATCTTCATTTTGTTTGATTTGAATGCCATGCTTCATTGCTCTTTTTTACTTCATATTTCCAGTGTTAGTTTCTCAAATATATTCTGCATTTAACTGTTACTTCTGTACGTTTGCATCTACATGTTTATTTTAATCATGGACTTTTTTTTATTCCTTGGAACTTTACTTTCAGGTCTTTTCTGAACACTGTGGTTTGTTGTTTATTTACAGAGACTAAGTTTCATTCTTTCAGATGCCAGGGAATATTGTCAACCAAAATCATTAAAACTAAAATTTTGTATTGACTTTGGTTCTGAAGGCAAGCGATTACTAGTGAAAGTGGACAGATCCTTCTAGGAGACCTTTCCCCCCTCTTTTACTACAATTTTGGTTTAAAAGTATTTTCTTTCCAATTTCCCTTATGGGGATGCTATTTCCCCCCCTAGTTTAAAGTTCCACAGAAGGTTTAGCAACATCGAGCCTCAGCTGTACGTGGGAGATTTATGATCTAGCCACGGAATGTGGACTTGGGGCTCTGCCTCCAATACCCTTGATGTGGTTATTAAATGCTTACTTACCCACCTGGATTTCCACTCATTTTATTTTTAGATTCTGATGATTTCACTTTTCAGTCAACTGAGTTTTAGAAATATATTATTTAGCACCTTTAGCTATTGTTTAGTAGGGTGATTTTTCAATATACCTAATATGCTGTATAGCTTTTAATAAAATTCCAAATTTATTTTAATATTTATTTTATACATCTAATTTTTTTTTGCAAAATGGAAAACTTGAATTATTATCTCTTGGCAATTACCAAAGAGATGCAGAGGTCAAAAAGGAAGAACTTTCTTTCTTCTACTGACTATTCTTTTCTACATTATGTGTCTTTTATTTATAACTTCCCTCCTGCTCTGAATTTATAAATGAGCACTGATGAATAAATATTGATAATTTCTGAATCTCCAAGGGGGTCAGATAGCAAAGAGGAAGGTAAATACCTATAATTTAGCAAGCTTTCAAAGCAAGTGGGGAACTTAGACTGTATTTGATGTTTTCTGTGCTCTCTTTGTACAAGTTGCATTTACTGTCCAGAGCTTACAAACGCTTTTAAAATAACCAAAAAATTGTGTGACCGGGGATACCACACAACCATTTAAGCTTTTAATGTAAATGAGGTATTAAGTTTTGTTTTCAGATTGTTCACACTGACTGTATTTTCTGCTTTCTTAAGATTTACACTGCTAGTTTTGATATTTTTTCTTTTCTGATAGCTAGAGAGCTAATTCCCCCTTCAAAATTTCTCTCTTGAGAAGAAAAGTGACACTTAGGCCAACCCCACCACTCACGCAAGATTTGATAATGTGTAGCTTTCATTCCTTACTGAATAATTTTAATTGTACCCCACTGCCCCTCCCTTAGACAACACCCTCTACTCTCATGTTAGCTATTGCTTCAGAACAAACTTTTTTAAGGTTACTGAAGAGGCTAAAATTGTATTTCTCCTCTACGTAAGGTTTCATTAGTCCTATAGCTTTGATTTACATTAGTTTTCAGAGCAACTATAGAAAAGAAAACATTCATAACAGCTTTCAAATTGAATCAGCATGTGTATACTGCTGATATTCTGGAAAATCTTTCACCTACCTTATTAATTTATACTTAGGGAGAAGACAATTTTCAGATTTTATTTTAAGATAAACCGTAATGTATCTAACCATGTGAAGATACATATTTAATGCACTTTAATGCCTTTATGATCTCACTGTTAAAATGCAGAACCCTAAATAATTCTGTGTACAAATTCTTACATAATTCCTGATGCATTCCCTATGGAGATATGAATTCGTGCTAGTGGAGGGCTCTACCACTCCAACTAGTTGAAATATTTTTCTCTCCACAACTTTGGCTTCGCACTGGAATGCGATTATCGGGGAATATCATGTCTGACTCCTGTGCATTATGAATCCAAAGATGCAGATGAGTCTTGGTTGTACTTTGCACAGAAATTTTAAAACTAGTGTTTTGTGAGGAATAACTTGGGAAGCACTGATGTGATTATTGTGGATATTGCAATTCTAGGCCTGTTATTGTGGCGTTTCTATTTATTTTATTGAAGTAACATCACATTATATTATGTAAGTTACAAGTGCTCCTTTTCAAGAATCAGCATGTGCATATACTACATTAATCCACTGCCCAGCTCTATTTTTCACCATACTGTACGGAAATCAGAATTGACTTTTATCAAATATTTCCCATAAGTGCTGTTATTTCTATTCTACATTTGAAGAAGATAAATACAGAGGCCATTTTGAGTAATAATGGGCCAATAGTTATTGTGAACTCATCAGTGGAAACCTATCTCAATATTTTTTGTTGCTTATTATATTTTAAAGTTTTGATGTAAGATTACATGAACTCTACTTTCCAAAGTCAGTGAATGTTGGAACTTATATTACAACTTGTATCTGCTCTACTAGAGATGAACGTTGACTTTGGGGAGCCTTTTTTAAAAGGACAGGAAGAACAGAAGAGCAACTAGTTGCATTTAGAAAATCAGTATGTAGTTGAGTTTTTTTTTTAAAGTTATTTATATACAAATTTCACATCATTGCAATCCCAGGGATTTACTTCCCCCACCCTCCCTCCCATCACCCCCTTTTCCCTCCTGCCCATAGTTGTGTGCTTCAGTTTGGTGCTTAGCTTGTTTTGTCTTTTCCTCATGGCTTTTGTTTACTTTTTTTCATTATGTCCCATATATTAGTGAAACCATTTGACTTCTGTCTTTCTCTTTTTGACTTGCTTCTGCTAGTATGATTCCTTCTAAGTACATGTAGTTGAGTTTTGAATGCTGGCAGTGACTCTAAACTTTTAGGGAAGATCTGTGTCCCATTATTTTATTTATTTTAAAGACTACTATCCTAAAATCACACAATTAAGACTATCAAGTTTAGCAAGTCCTTTTTAGGAATAGACATATGAAAATGCACAATTTAGTGACAGTAAAACTATTATTCTAGAGAAGATTTTTTAAAAAATGTACACTTGAGCATTTATTATTTCACATTGATTGGTGATTTTTATTCACAACAGAAGGTAAATTGCTTGTTTAAAGTCTGTATTGTGCCTCTCTGGCCAGAGTGTAGAGGGGGTCTGTGATATATAAAGTGAATGGAAATTGCTTTTATAACATTTAGACCCACCTCAAATAAATCTATTTAAATAACTTACCAATTTAAGTGCTGGGAACAACAATTAATGAGAAAACTTATGTGTAACTAGTTTAAATACTTAAAGGCTTGAATTTATTTTGCAGTATAAGCCTCTAAATTATATTTTGATTATCAGAATGGTCATTCTTGTCTCTGCATTAAAAATAGTGAAAATAAAATTTAGCTAATAAGAACTCAATAATGATGTAATCATCATTATTGAGTTCTTACAAAGTCCTTGGCATGACCCCAAGTTCTTTTATAATTATTAGATCAACTAATCCACAAATCAAGCCAATGTAATAGGTAATCAGGAGATGAAAGCTTAGAAAATTTGAAAACACCCAAACAAGTGAGTAACAAATTTGGAATTTTAAACATATTCACCTCCTCCTCCTTGAATCATTCTTTCTCATTATGTTGACTATTAATAGAATTTACCACAATGTACTATTATTATCTACTTTTTCTCTCCTTTTCTTTCTACCAATACAAGTTTCAAGGCAGCAGAATCTTTTTCTGCATTTTCTTCATTGCATTCGCAGCATGTAGATTGCTGCTTGCCACATAGAGTACACTTCTCACATCAGCAGAATTTGCTGGAAGAATGAATGAATGAATGCTGGATTTCAAAGTCACATCTGGGGCAACTATGCACATGAATGTTTCTACTGAACAGAATTATTCATTTTCAAGGGGGAGAATCCAGGTTTTAATATAGGTAATGATTTACTTTGCTAAAATTAGAAATGAGGTAATTTCATAAGAATTTTATGTTACAATTTAGTATCCTGAATTATTGAGTCTGGAGAATGCAATCTCAAATGTGACTTAATTACTGCCATCGTATATTTGAGGGAAATTGTAATGAGAGGGGTGACCAGCTGTTCCCCATCTGCACTGAGTATAGAAAGGGAGGAACAGGGCTTTTATCAAAAGTACAGAAATTAAGCCAGTCTCAAAAAGGGCTGGAAGATATTGGGGTAAGTTTTTGAGATGCTACTGAGTATCAGTTTTTCCATGTATTTATATTTACTTATCCTCTGAGTCCTTTCAGATCAGGTGCCCAATAATATATCTCCTTTATGATTCTGAATAACTCTGATGTCACTAGAAATATCAAAGGCCAAGAACAAACTTTTCAGGCCCAGGTCATCACTGTGCATGGCACTACTCACATAATTAATTCTCTTATGCTCTTGTACCAGCCTGTGAGATGAGCGATAATTGGCTCTATAAACGAGGCAATTTGCAGTTTGTGACAAAGTAAAAGGACTTGCTTGAATATCATTTAGACCATATAACTTTGCTGGATTTAATTTTCTTAATGCATTTGTACTTCTCATGTTTGATAATATCACTAAGAAATAGATGTAATCTTCCAAAATGATGATCGACTCTGAAATGGACAATTAGTTGAATCAAATATCCAAATCTGTAATTGATTACATAAGGAAGAAGTTTAATCTCCTCTGGCATTCTCACAGATGAGCAAATGAAAGAACATTGGGTTTGCTTTATACTCATGCAGGACTGCGTTCTTTTATTTAGTTTTGAGAAGAGAACAGTTGCATGGCCTAAACCTTTTTGTTGACCTTACCTTTACCCACTACGATTTCTCATGCACTGTTTTTAGTGCAGTAAGTATTTTTTGGTGTCCCCGATATTCTACACTATTTTAGGTGGTGGTAGTGTTGAGCCGTGTTGAAGAAAAAGGACAGGCAAGGTTTGAAGGGGAAGTTGAATCCCAGAGCTGGTTATTTATAGATGCAACATTAAGAGAAAAAAAAATAATCAGTGTAATATATTTCCAGGATATTTCACAGGTGAATGAACTATAGCAGCCTCTGCATGTTGTAGGAAGCATTCTATGTTTAAGAACATAGCTAAGAAAATTCTATGTTTAAGCACATACTGTGTTTAAGAACATAGCTCTGAAGTCAGATCGAATCCTGTCTCTTCCATTTGACTCAAGTTACCTCATTGTATCACAATTTTCTCATCTTCTGAATGGGAATAGAAATAATACTACTTTATATAATTGTTGTGAGGATTAATTGTCTTCTCTGTGTGCATATTATTAGCCTGTACTTACAAAAGAGGTTGGCATGTTGGTCTGTGAAACGTTTGGAGTGCTGTCTGTATTTTGCGTGGTCCAAGAATGAAGATTAGCTTTTACATTTTTTTAATGGGAAAATGTTTTTTTGATTTTATTTTTGGATTTTTTACAATACATGATTGTATAATTGCTGATCCCCATGGGAATACCCCACCACACCGCATCCCCCCTGGTTACTTTGCCTCCTTTCTCTTTGTTGTTTGTCCATGTTTAGCCCTTTAGTCTTTTTTTTTTTTCTCCTTTTCTGGATCCATTTCTCATCCTTGGTGAGGGTGCGGTTTCCCGGGATTTGGTAGAGCTGCTGTTTGTCTTTCCTGGACTGCCTTTGCCTTCGTAGGCCGACTGGAGCACCTTTGGCTTGTATGATTGTTTCTTGTTTCTTGGTGGGTCTCATCTCCGCAGTTTCTGCAACATTTTGTTGCTCCTTCAGTCATGCTTTGGGTCTTTGACTTTGGGGGCATGACTCCCCGCCGTATGTTTTGGAAGAGCAGATTCTCGAAGGGACAGCCATCAGCTGATGGTAGGTCTCCTCCCTTGGGGCTTTGCTGTGGGGCCACTGCCATTCGGCAAGCCTCTTTTTTTTTTTTTTTTTTTTTTTTTTTTTTTTTTTTTTTTTTTTTTTTTTTTTTTTTTTTTTTTTTTTTTTTGAGACTAGGTCTCGCTATTTTTGCCCGTGGAACCACAGGCTTACGTTGCCTGGGGTACCACAGACTCAATCAGTCCCCTGCCCCAGCTTCCCAGATAACTGGGATTACAGGCACGCACCACCACGCCCAGCTGTTTTTTGGGACTAGGTCTCGCTGTGTTGCCCTGAGCTGGACTCGAACCACGATCCCTAGCCCCAGTCGCTTCATAGGCTGAAGCTTACAGGCACGAGCCACCGTGCCCGGCTTTCGGCAGCCTCCTCCCTCTGAGCAAAGAGGGTGTGCAGTGCCCTTATTGACAGCTTCTCTGTGCCAGGTTTCTGTTCACAGCTCCTCAGTGGCATTGTTAGCATCGTATTTTGTTTGTTCTCCCAGTTCAGTGCTGGGTGGTGCTCGCCCTGTTCCCCTTGAGTCCTGCCCGGGGGGCACAATTTTAGGGTCTTTCTTCCAGTACCTCACTCAGTCGGTTTCTGTGGGTGAATGATTGTCTTCAGATACTTATTCCTGGTTGGGGCTCTCATGAGTGGAGGCAAACCCAGAGGGGTCTGTGGTGGACACACACCCCCCCGCACAACGGACCATGCTTCGTCACAGGGCTCCACTCCCCGGGCTGACCCCAGCTCCACCGCATCCGACCTCCAGAGGTGAGTGGAGCCGGTGCGTGCGGGACGCGGTGGTCATGCTATCCTGGTGTGGTCGCGGAGGGCACCGTCAGGAGAGCCCGCACGAGACCCGTTAATGGGAAAATATTAAGAAGAAATGTGTTTTCTTCTTGAATACTACATAAAATTCTGCGTCCATTTATTCAGTGCTGATAAATAACACAATTGTACTCACTTATATGTTGTTACGTCTGCTTCACTCTACAAAGCAGACATGAGTAGTTGTGACAGATGGCACAGACTGCAAAGTCTAAAATTTTTACTATCCATCCACTTGCAAAAATATGTTCAACTCTGGTTTATATTCAAAAATTTATGTTCAACTCTGGTTTATAACACTAAAGTGAAGTAAATGTATATATTATTATTTATTAGTATCAACGTATTTTCTAAGTTAGAATAATAATTTACCTTGAACTCTTGTATGAGAATTTCCTTTTAGAAGCTTTGTTAGAACTGAATGTGAATTCAAAAAATATTCATGTTATAAGGTACAAGCGGATCTGTGACTGAGATGTCTGTTTCTTTCTTGTATCTTAGGATTTCATGAAGACAAGAGTTAAGATGTTTCACGGGTGGTAGGAGAACACTGGGGTAGACAATGATGTGAAAAATATACCTATATGTAAATGTGTATATATACATGTACATGTGCAATCAAATTAAAAAATAAAGTTACATTAAAAAAAGAATGAGTGGCTTTTGACTCTCTGGTCTAGGCAGGTAAACCTATAATGCTTTGTGAATCAAAATAAGCTCGGTAACTGGTCTAAGTGTTATGATTGTCACAGAATACAGTTGTAAAATGTTATATAAATTGTTAACTAAAGCTCATGGGCTTTATCTACTACACTCCTCCTCCCCCCATCCGTCCTGTGGGAAAATAACGATCTTTGAGAGTACCTACATACTGTAAACAAAGTGGAGCGGAGATCAGGCTCAAACCTACTATTGACCTGTAGGTTCAAACCTATTTTATCCCTGGTGCCAAGAGCCGTTTCTGAGATATTTTGGGTTGGACATTCATTTTGATTTCATGATCACTCAACACATTTGAGGAAATATGTCCTCTATACCGTTATTTTAATTCTTGTTATGAGGTATTTCTTCAGCGAGGTGACTCATTCGTTCTGCTATTATTTATTCATGTGTAGACTTCTTAGATAAATTGCTTCACTTACTGCTTTTGGGTTCCCAATTCTGAAGCTCTCTTTTGAAAATCAATAACACCTAACTTCTGAAGGAAACTCTGGGTAAAGCAAGCTGTGATGGCTTTTGTTATACTTCTTGGCATTAATTATTCATGCTTATTTATTGAATAATTCAACATGTTATATGATAATTTTAAAATTCTCTACCTTGTTACTGAAAGTGAAGACTTTTTGAGCCATCAGTTGATTCATACCAAATGAAGCTATTATCAGCAAGAGCATATGATATGTAAGAAGGTGACATTCAGTTTTCAGGTCTTCATTAAATAAAAAAAGATGATTTGAGTATATTCCATGATCCTCACAGAGAACAGGGAGCTTATTTCTACTCAAGTTTTACTGTAAGTAAAGGGAAACTACCAGTATAATGTCCAAGCAAGATTTAGAGAACAAAATGGAATGCTTTCTTATGTGAAAAATTTTGCCAATGAACTAATGAAGGAAGACACCTTCTCTCTATAATTGGATGTTATAAACTCTTCCCACAAAATGCTCTCTTCTGTTTCTTTTTGCTTTTCTCTTCATTGTCTTTGGATTTTACTGACAAAAACCATGAAACTTCTCAAGTATTTATTTTTCTTACTTGTATTTTTGACTTTATTATGTTCATTCCATTATTTATTCCTTTATTCTGATATTTAATTTTATGTAACTATCATTCTGATGCTTATGTGTCTTTTGTAAATGCATAGCTTCATTTTATAAATAATATATAAATTAATAAAATTTCAAAATGTCACTTAAGTTCTTATTTGTAAACGGCAACAAGGTTAGAATTTCTGACTTTACATTAAATCCAGGAAAACTAAATATGAATTAGTTTTTATGGTCATAATGCCACATGGACTAAATGTTCTGAACTAAATTAAATGTCCTTATTAAAATTTTTCATTCAGAGGTCTAAGATTTGATAACATACAAGCAGGACATCAATGAGTTAATTTCCTAGTTCCTTTATTCTATGTTAATGAGAAAGCAAATAAACTTTTTATGATTCAACTTAATTTAACGTGGTTGAATTTGTGTGATCCAGTAATTCTGATTATGAAGAGAGTTTTAATTAATTGGATGTTTTTGTGTTACTATAATTAGATATACTGTGGTACATGATAGGGTATGGTACATGAGCATCTAGATGCCCAATAAGAAGGATTTGTTAAATAAATGATAGTCCTTCCACAAGCCAGTATTCAAAATTAGTAGATATAATGTTAGGTGAATGACCAGTTACTTGGAATATGCTGAGGGGTTATTAGGTTAAAGAATAACACAACTCACAAGTACGCAAATATGTATATATTTTTTTTTCTTAAGACTGTATTCATAACACATAAGAATATACACATTTGTGTATACATGAGATATATAACATATTTCAGCATACTGTTTCAAATTGCTTTTGCCTAGGATGTTAAACTTGATGGAACATTTTTTTTCTAATTATCTTCATTTTCCAGATTCTTCATATAGAACATCTGTTGAGTTTTGTAAGAAGTAAAACCAAAACATTTTTAGTTAGAAAGTTCCAGTCTTGTAAGAGAAGAGATTTTTGCATCAGAAATGTTAAATATTTACTTCATATTTATAAGTAATTATATTCTAATTTTGCTCAGAAAGCAAATGGAAACTTGAATGATTATACATTGGGGATAAGAGAAGCACACGTGTCCTCTCCAAGTCTGGGATCCAATCTGCATCTTAAAGCCTGCTCAGAAATACTGAAACACAAACAGGTAACCAGATACCCACTTAGAACTTTTCAGGAGTGGTAGGGAGGGAGTATACATTTTACAGGATTGCAATTCTAAAAATAATTACATTCTATATAGAGATACTTTTAGAGTTCCTGTCAAGCAAAATTTGAATCTAGAAGGTTTTCTTGTCATTATGGAGTCAGATCAAAAGAAAAAATGGATAAAATAAAATATTGAATTGATATTGTAGATTTAAAATAATTAAAATGTAATGAAGAAATAAATGCTATGCGAGGTTGTTAGAGGACAAAAATCCTGGGCCCTGGCTTGTGTATCAGAAGGTGAATTGACTTACCATGAGAAAAAAAAAATTAAAACTTAAGATGAAGCAGGAAATTTCTGTTCCAGAAAGCAGGAAAAAACTATGCCAGTTTTTTCATAGTTTTTATGAAATAACTATATTATTATCATTATGCTTTCTGGTATTTCAAAACTCTTGGACTTATTATTTTTGTAAAAAATAATTGGAAATTTTGGTGAACCAGAGATATGTGTAACAATGACAGAGTATAGGAAAGAGCTTCTGGTTCCATCTGAAATTGGGTGGAAATGAGCAGAAGCCTCCAACCAACAAGCCACATTTAAAATGAGGCTTCTGTCAGTCCATTTCTCTCAGGTCTGTACCACCCATGCATAGCAGTTGCCAGACAAAAGCAGTTTAAACAACAGGGTTTTATTAACAAGGGGAATTAACCAGGAAAATGAAAAGTCGTAAATACCACAAGTGGCCAGTTATCTTACCCCCAAGTACCGTTTAGTCTGAAAGTCTCAAGTACATGTCTCATGTGACACCCCTCTAATCCTGCAGGCACCCTGCAATATCCAGTTCTTCTCCAGTGTCTTCTCTTTGCTTCTTCTCTGTCCAGTGTTCCGAGCTGCTCTGCTTCTCCAAGGCTCTTTGAAGTTTTCCAGCACGTACTAATGCAAACTCAACTTCCCAAATGTGCTGCCTTGCTATGGCTCCAAGCTCTTCCTTTACCAGACCCACCTTCAGTGGTGTCTGGCCACATTCACCAGGCCTGCCCTCAACAGCCCTGTTCACCCCCGGCCTGGCACTCTGGCATCTTACTCCACACTAGCTACTTGTCTACCAGCCTCTCTCCCACCATGGCTCCTTGCCACTATCAGCTCACTCTTCTTGGGGGAGGGAGAGGGTTCCCTGGACAGGCCACATGGAATTGTTTCTCAGCCCACTGTTCTTGTCTCTTTTTTTCTTTTTTGCCTTCTTTGCCCTTTTTTTTTTAATACTCCCTCTGCCCTCTGGCACTTTCCATTTTCTCTCAGGTGGTCTTTCTCTCAGACTCGCCCACCAGGATATTTTGGCACCAGTACAAATTTTAACTGCGTCACTACCCTGTATCACATCCACATCATATGAATGGCAACTTACTCTGTTATATTCTTTCAACAGGAATGTGAATACAGGAATGTGAATATGCCGGTAAGCTCAGACTGTCACTTCTGAGGTTGTGCTCGCAGGCATATCTGGCAGTGAGAATGAGTCTGAGAATAAGACTGTTTTCCATTGTCAGCTTGAGGAACACTGTATAAGGAATCTGCCCTTTTTCTCCTAAAACATGATACTATTTGCAAAAATGTGCTTGTCTCAAATCACTTACTAGAAGAAAGCTATTTATTGAGAATAATGCATGGAGAGACACTTTCTACTGACAGAGTATGACAAAAGTTTATGTTCATGTCAGTGCTTAATATTTGGGGACTTCAGGTCAGTTTTATGGTTGGTATACCTAATAATTCTAATACTCATAGGCTTAACAAGGATAACTCTGGTATTTTCCTTACTCTAGACCTCATAATAGGTTTCACATGGGGTATGGATTGATTTTTGGTTTTAAGTGCATGAGATACTTAAAATAACGAGAGTTGATTTCCTTTGTCCTAGTTTAAAGAATGAAGTCTATGACTATGGGGGATATGAGTCTCCCTTTCTCCAGGGAGACTTAGCAGCTCTTCAAAAAATTAAAGACTTGCAAGTCAATGGATGAGGGTATCAGATAATCTTAGAAGATCCCACAGTAAGGGAACCAAAAGTATCCCATCCTGGAGAAAGGAGTTTTCAAGTAGTGGAAATGAAATGAACTGTTCTTTTAGCAAGGAGTGAAAAGATAGGTTAGGATGGCCTTTTGCTCAAATACTCTCATTGATAAATGGTTATAGCTGACTGACTTTTCCTTGGAGGCTTGATGGGAAGTTGTAGAGTTGAGCTTGTTGGTGTAGAAATGGCAGCTCAGAGAGTGTCTGTGTCCTGCAGGCAGGGCTAGAGAGGAGGTACAAAGTCAGAAACAAAGGACTTCTGGTGTCTCTGGTAGCTCTGCTACTTACAGCATTACATAGTTCTACCACATAGTTCTCAAGTGAGTTTGGTGTGGAGCTAGAGGAGAGCCTAAACATAACATTTTGGAAATATGGTTTGTGCTTTTAAGAGTTAATTAGCAAATGTTGCTGTAACCTAAGTGGTGATTGTAGAACAAATACACATTTATCAGAGAAGTAGACATGCAATATATTTTATTTGAACTACATAATTCAAAGTTGCTCAGACAATCACATTTTCTGAGAAAAAGATATTGCTGTGGCTTTAAGATGTATACCTTGTTAGGACAGTGGCTACCTTAAGATCAATAGAAGTAATGGGAAAGGATATGTCCTTTTACTTGCTTATCTTAACATGTCTGTTAGTCTCCTACATGTATGTATTCTCTCAAATAATAACACTTATTGCTTAATATGATAATCAAGTTCAGTATTATCTTTAACCTTGATTTAACTAAAGTATAAAGAATGATTGAAAAATGAGTAATAGACTAAAATAAAATTTAAGTCAAGAATATGTGTTCTTGTGCTGAGAAAAATAATTTCTAATTCCCTTTTGGAGACAGGGAACCTAACAAATGACTTTATCATACTATTATTTCCACTATAAAGAATCACTGTCAAATATATGGTTACAGGGAAAGTTAAAGCCTTTTGCTATGCAGGTATTTTAAAGAATGTAAACATTATCAGTCCTCTCTGACTTTTATAAGTTTTGCATTATATGTAAGATTAGAGCTGTCTAAAATGAATGAACTCAGTTTATCTTAAAGTCATTTTTAAAAATAGTGCCCTAATAAACTAGTTAATTCAATTTGGTCATTCCATAGTTTTCCCTAGCCAGCTGGCTAGGTTTCCTATATACTGTAGTAGTTATGGTGGTTATAGACATACACTGAAAGAGCTCATACTTGACTGAAAATGCTATTACCATTTGTTACATGTAGAAGGATGAATGTTACATGGACATGTTAGATGAGATTTTCAGTTTGGAATAAGGGTTTCTCAACTAGGAGTAGTTTTTCCCTACAACAGGAATTTAGCAATATATGGAAACATTTCTGATATTCCCGACTGGGATTTGAGAGAGGGTGCTCCTGGAGCTGGTGGGTAGAGGCCAGTGATACTGTAAGACATGTCAGAGTGTACCTGTCAGCCCTCACGGCATGGATTTATCTGCCCACAAAAGTCAATAGAAGCACTGTTGAGAAAGCTTGGTCTGGAATGATGGGAGAAGGTGGAAGATTGAGAATTACTGTGGCAGCAATATCGTTGAGCAAATGCTTTCTGGATGGTGATACCTTTTAAATATTACACTCATTAGATGTATAATTCAATAATCCCATTGTGTTTTATAACTAGAGGAAGCTTTGTAAAGGTTGGTTGAATGAATAAATCATAAAATGGCAAATGTTAATATGAAACAGATGGCACCCACCTTCAATCTACTTTCCTACCCCTTTATTCATTGACAGAATAATCAATGTTCCTCAGGTTTGATCTTGGCTCTGGTCACTGGCTGCATGACCTACAATTGTTACTGAAACTGTCAAGTGGAGATAATGATAGCTTCCCTTACAATTGTTGTGAGAATTAAATGAGAATGTTCAATAAATATAAAGTGTCCTGCGCAGTCTTTGAATAAATGGCAGCTATTAATCAGAGACGATCACATTATGCTCCAAATGATATAAGTCATAGAGTTTCTGTGGCCCCATAAATTATAGAATTATTATATCTTACATGAAGACAGAAATGGAAATGATTACCTCTTTTGATGGAGAGCTATGTTGTGAATTACTTTTTTAAACCTTCGGATAGATGAGTTATATGTGAAAAGCCCTGGAACTCTAAGTGTTTTTACAAGATTTGTTACTGGCAAGAAATGGGCAAGCATAAATGAGATCAGTCCAAAAGGATTACCCTACAACTTACTGATGTGCTGTCTGCTAAAGTAGTGACAGACCATAAAACTAGTGAGAAAGGCTGAGGTATAGGGCACTGGAAATAGAAAAGGCAGTGTCCCTGGATCTTTACAAATGTGTCCTTTTTTAGAATTTATATTTCCTCCCTGATATGCCTACCACCATCATCTCTCTCTTCTGTGTGGTGAGAGTTCAAGTGAAGGTAATAATCACCAGTGGGAGGTCTGGTGCATTTCCTGGGTCCTTAAGGACCTTGTGGTCTTTAATGAGTAAGGAGTTTGAAATAATCTGTACCGTTCCAACTCTGCTGACTGGGAGCAGTGTGATCGCTAGTACATTCTGTATCTCAGACAAGTGCTTTATTTTGTATAATGGGAATATTAGTAATACCTACTTCTTTCGTTGTTTTGATTAAATTGAATAAATCATGAGAAATACTTTGTTCAGTACCTGGGACCATGATAATATTCCTCCTCCTCCTCCTTATCACCATTTATCTTAAAAGTGTTCCTATCTTAAAATAATTTGGACCACTTAACTTTTTAGCTTTGCCTAAAAGAGAACTCTTAAAGTGGTTTTTCATTTAAATATATTTAAATTTCCACATTGGTGTATGTTTAATAGTCTTTCTGATTATATGAGTTTTCTTATTTTATGGGAAAGAACAAAATATTTGTGTGAGTGAGTGTGTGTGTTTGTGGATTTTTCTAGTTGATCGTACTTGAATCTGATAATATCTGTAGACTTTCTTCCCATTAAATAATGTTTTTTATTTTTATTTTCCTGTTTGCTATTATCCGATTCTTTTATTTCCTCAATTTAGTCAAACAATATTCATAGTTGCACTTGACTCTCTAAAGATGTCTGAAATATTAAAAATATGGACATGTGTGAAGTGAGCTTTTTCCTGGTATAATCTGACTTTTCAAAATGTGGAAGATGAGATAGATGATAGCAGAAAGCAGCCCACAAGCTGTATAGAGTCCAGGCAAATGTTCATGCATTACATATTTGATATTTTAGCTCTTTAGGTAGAAATGGTCACAGTCATTTCCTTCCCTCCCTAGAAATGGCAGGCATTCCTAGTTGAATGTAATGTTCACTGGCACTGGCCTCTGAACTTTTTTTTCAACTCACAGCTAAATCAATTCCATTGATTAATATCAACAAGTTTAATTAAATCTCTTCCTCATCTCTACTTGCATAGGCATCCAAAAAAGGGTGGTATGGATTCTAAGCTCGGAGTCATTTACATATTTGGATTGTATCCAGCTATGACCTGCAAAATGCAAAATGGAGGAGACTACATAACAGAAAGTTATAAAGGAGGTGTTCATCATATTCTTGACATAAATCAACAAACACAAGCGCTTATGTGATGCGATGCTGGAGAACCTATTGACAGTTTTTCTGATGAGGGAGTCTGAGAACATAGTTTTGAAGAAAATGCCACTAATATGAAAAGTATCCACTTTTATGACATTTGAAATTGGTAGCATTGATAGCAATTATTAATGATAAGGAATTATAATGATCTTTATTTTTATTATATGGACATATCCCCCACTTATTTTCCAACATGTTAGACATCTAAAGGGAGAACTGGATCATAGGCATCAAGGCATAACAGTTTTAATTTGTGAAAGTAGGAAAGTAATTTCAGAGTTTTCTAAGTACACAAAGCTGCCTAAAGTAAAGAAAAGCTGGTGAGAGAAATATGACACTTGAGGAATTTTTGCAGTTGCTGCTCTTATTGTTGTTTTGTTTTGTTGGTTTGGTTTTTGGGTTCTTATTTTCCAGAGGTAATAAGCAAGCAGTGGGTGTAGTTTTATTTGGTTGAACTTATTGGGATTAAAATATCCAGGTCCCAGTCTGCCCCTTTCATCAGAAATGCTGAAGGAACAACCCAAGATTTGAGATTTGCATCAGAAAAAAAGAGTTTAAATGTGAATCAGTATTCAAATATATACTAATATGTATTTATGCTTAAAGTTCAATATGAGAGATAGTCTTTCTATCAAGTAGCATATGCGATAAACTACATACTCATATGTATCATAATACACATATATTGCACCCCAGATATTCTCATCTAAGCCAAATATTGAATTAAGCCCATAAGCTTGACAGTGAGGGGTAGTTGGCTGTGTTTGATAAGTTAAGAAATAGGTTCAGAGAGATTATGTAACCTTGAGTAAGCCTCTTGTAATTGATTCATGTTTTACTTTTTTATATATTCTTTTTTTGATAACATGGTTTTCACAGTGTTTCTCATATAGTATTGTGCCATAATATATGTATACTGTATAGACAAATTTATATACGTATTATATACATGGTACATAATATATACTATAAAATACTCTTTTCCATATATAAAATTCCATATATTGTGCTACTAACCTCATTCTTGATCATAGTGTTTTCAAGGTATTGTTGAAGATTTTCCCCAAATGTAGTCATTCCCCAAATATTTATTGCTAGCTTCTTTTTAAAAATGATCTTCAGTTTATATTTAAACTATTTATTTATTTATTATTATTATTTATTTATTATTATATAAACTATATTTAAACTGTTAACCACACTGTAGCTAAAACTCTGATGCTTTGGAATTCTTGAACACATGACTTTCTTGTGACTTCACTATATGCCAAGGTCTGTTTTGTGAAAGGAGGCTACATATGTGAAGGGACGCTTGTGGAAAGTGAGGTAATGGTCACAGGCATGCCCAGTGATAGCTGTAAGCACCAGTCTTTGTTTTTGAAGAAATGACAATGTGTGAAAAACTATCCCCACTTGGTGTGTCACACAGAAAAGGCACACCGCTAGCTAGACTTCTCTGTGGAATGCAGATGGTGACCATTTGCCTTCATGACTGTTTTCTGAATAGACATGTGAAATGTATGCATAGAACAGAAATAATAACAAATGGCACTGAACACTAATGTGTCATTAAGGACTAATGTAGAATTTCAGGGGAAAGTTCACAACAAAGGATGTATATCATAGAAACATCTTTTAGGAATGGAATGGTGGCAGACAGCTCTGAAGCATTGAAAATTGAACCTTCAAAACCCCAGCAGGATAATTATATGGTAGAAAATAATTCTTATTAAAACTGCCTTACTACAGCATGATAGCCTTACTCTTCCTCATCTCTAGCACCTTATGGTGCTTTTCAGTGGAAGAAACGTTTAAGTAATTTGACAAATTACTGGAGTAACTCAGCACAGGCTGAATCTCCCTTTAGCAAGCATTTGTAACACTGAATAAAAACAAATACTATTTTGGTGGCTCCTTCTTAGAAATAGCCAACAAGTCCTTTCCTGGGCCATAAAAAATGAATAAAAATGGAAATGCAAATACAAAAAGTGCAAAACCAATGCCCTTTAAAAAAGGAGTTAGCTGTAAGTCTAGGAAGCTGCGGCTGGGGTCAGGGATCGCGGTCCAAGTCCCGCCCGGGACAACACAGCGAGACCTAGTTCCAAAAAAATAGAGCTGGGTGTGGTGGCGTAAGCCTGTAATCCCAGCTACCTGGGAAGCTGAGGCTGGGGAGTGCTTGAGGCCATGGTACCCCGGGCAATGTGAGCCTGCGGTTCCGCGGGCAAAAATAGCAAGACCTAGTCTCAAAAAACAAAAAAAAAAAAAACAAAAAAAAAACAAAAAAAACCCACAAAGGAGTTAGCAACTTATTCCATAAAATTATATAACTTTTTGTCAAAAAAATTATATGTATACTCTGGTATTGATATTTTAGTATAAATTTATACTTCAGTATAAATTTGTGAGATTGTGCTGTGTAAGATGAGAAGGAAAGATACATGACCTACAGGCTTTCAATTTTTTAGTATTTGCTTAAAATTTTTAGAAAGAAACACTGCTTTTTGTATTCATGAATTTCGTAGAAAATAGAATGCTCCCCACTTGATTCAAATGTAGAAATATTGAAGGAACAAAGAATATTGTGAAAACTGGGATGGAAAAGAAGGCTCTGAATCCAGTAAAGCTGGAACTGTGGTAGCTGCAGACTCCTCTGCTGAAGGCCAATGCAGTGTCTTAACTGCTGCCAGACATGCAATGCTGTTGAAGGGAGAGAATGAAAAGCAAATCTCTTCCTGTTTTTGAATCTCCAGGGGGGTGCCACCTATTGACTGACTCTATAGAAACTAGCAAGTGAAGCTTCCTTGTCCATGCAGTCTTTAGTGCTGGGGAACTTTCAGGTACAGAGCAAAGAAGCATGGGAAATGAATAGGGGGAGAGAAAATTGCACAAAGAAAATTCTTTCGCATTGTGTTTCAACGATGGAACTAACATATCTTCATGGACATAGAAGGAGAACTGGACTAATACTGTCCAAGACGACTATAAACTTTTATTTCTAAGAGATACTCTTGGATGCACAAGGTGGAAGGGCTATCTAAGAATGGAAACTTGTAACCTATTACCAGGTTAATTGCTTTACTTCAAGACTTCTCAGAACTTTTAGATTTTGGAAATAGTAAATTTAACAAAGTGAATTTGAGAAATTTCAATCAATAGTCTACAGAAAGAGTGCCCATATTAATATGTTGGGGAATGCTGAAGTTATTGGATGGGAGTAAAAAAATCCAAGGAGGAACTATTTGGGTGGTTGGGAAATAATGCATTAACATCATTGTCTCTTCATAACATTTAACTCATACTAGTTTTAGAGTAAGAAGTTTTAGAGTTCTTTCTGTTTCACTTCTCCTTCAAGCATGGGCATTTCTGTAAGTTCATGCTTTATTGCTCTGCTCTTCGTACTGTTTCTTAGAAAGTGGATTGTACACTCTGAGTAATTTAGTGGTGGGTGCACTATGGGGGCAATACCGTTGGGGGTATCCAAATATTCCAATTAAAAAAGCTAGATAATTAATTAAAATAATTAAATAAGGTACAATGATTTTTAAACAAAGGTCTCTCAATAAGAACAAGAATTAGAGAAAAAAGTATCCTCTCTACTCAGCTTTGAGTCACTTTTGTTCTCCATTAAACCCCAGTTTAAAACTGACTTCCTAAATTCTTCATAATCTCTTAATATAGATTTTTTTCAAATGTTTATTTGCTTTACGTAGGCATCTTTGAATGTCTAGTTATTGGTTTGTCTAAGTGACTTAACTAGCTGCGCTGTGATATCATATCTGTGGTATGACAGTCTTGGACTCATTATAATTTGTGTAAAATGTTGCTTAAACATATAGCTGTGATCTCCTAATTTCTCCCAAATTTCTGTGAATCAATAAACATCTCTCAAAGGGGATTTTACATCTATGTCCACGACTTCTGTCAAGTGAAGAACAGCATAGGAAGTTGCTATTTGTGGTACAGAAATAGGTCAAGGTTTGAGAAATAGAATTTAGAGTTGCTGCTGTGGTTCAAAATGGTCTCTAGGAGAGGACATGTTCAAGCCCACCAATTCATATATTTTCTGAAGAGCTTCCCAACAGACCATAGACAATCACATCACCACATGAAGTGGCATGGGCCTACCCAGTCCTGCTGACACTGATGGTACTGAGGGACCACCCCATTCATCTGAATTGCTACCCATTCCATGCCTCTGAAAGAAGCTGTATATCCACAGCTAGTAGCTGGAGAAGAGAGATAAGATATGCTTTTGTTTCTCTTGGGGATAGAGCTAGGGGCAGAATTGCTGCATCATATGGTGAATCTACATTTAATAATTTGGGAGATCATTGGCTGGTTTTCCAAGATAATTGGCCATTTTATTTTCTCATCAGAATATGAGGGTTTTGATTTCTCTATATTCTTTTAAATATCAGTATTATCTAACTCTAAAAAAGTTTTTAATTATTTAGACACTTTTGAGAAAACATTGGTATCTAAAACTGTGTAGATGCATACCTTTTTAGATGAAGGTTACACACCACACCAATCAAAAAGTACCCATAATTCTCCACCATAGGTGATTTATTTTCTCAATGTCTAGAGGGTCATCCATTTCCTTAACCCACACATTACACATGCATGTACAAAGTACACACACGTACACACACACAGCCTCAAACACCAACAGGGTGGTGTCATTCATATTCTGCAGCCACCCTGGCAGCCGGCTGAAGCTTAATCAGTTGAACCTCATTTTTGCTGGGTGACTTCCATCATCCTTTATAGTTTCTTCTAAAAGCATTTTTTCCAGCAAATCACTGGAACTGTAACCACCACCACCATGGTGGCTCTGCCCTTAGATCTAACCTTAGATCCCCACTGAATACCACAGAATACACAATTCCTACAAAAGCCTGCTTGCTGCTTTACTCTTTTTGCTTTTTGAGTCTGTGCCAGGCTTTTCTTTAAGAACTCATGGGAGCCTGGGAGTTCACAAAAGGCTGTGACTGGGAGGGACCCAAAGGAAAATGACTGATTGGAAAAAAATCACACTTCTCTCTCATACACAGAACATTTTGATTACGACAACCTTAGCAGGTATGAAGTGGCATTTTGGGATTTTGATCCTTATGAATTTTAATTTATTTTGTTAACTTAAAATAAGCTATTATTTATTGATTGCAGTAAATTTAGAGAGATTTGACAGTTACAAATTTTAAATGAGCATGATTGTCATACACGCTAAATTTTCCTTCAAATAGTTCTCATAGACATTTCTTGCTAAGTTTATTCTTATAGGTTTTGTAAATTCAGATATTTATTCTCTTAAGTCTTTTACTTGGGTGTGTTTGTTGGTAGAAAAGCTATTATTTGAAATGTTAAATTTGTACAGTTAAGTTATGAACTTCATTTCTTTTTTTTGAAAAATATTTATTATGTTATTATTTTACTTTACATAGTTATCTACCCTGGGGTTCTCCCACCACCTTATCACACATGAACCATCATCTTAGTCTTTTGTGCCCCTCCCACCCCAGACTTTCCCTTCCCCTTCTCATGCTCTATGCTTCATTTTTGCTAAAAATTAGTTTTAGATTTTTCTTGTCTGATTGTTTGATTTTCCCTTTGCCCTTCATATAAGTGAGACCATCCAGTAATTGCCGGGAATGACACGAGGTTTTTTTTTTTTTTTTTTTTTTTTTTTTTTTTTTTTTTTTTTTTTTTTTTTTTTTTTTTTTTTTTTTTTTTTTTTTTTTTTTTTTTTTTTTTTTTTTTTTTTTTTTTTTTTTTTTTTTTTTTTTTTTTTTTTTTTTTTTTTTTTTTTTTTTTTTTTTTTTTTTTTTTTTT
>PVHY01000113.1:257951-277481 GCA_004024945.1 Uropsilus gracilis | reverse complement strand
ATTCTTTTGCATTTTTCCAGGTATAAAAATCATAAGAACTTTACTTCTTTCGTTCCAGTTTTACACTTAGTATGACTTTTTCTTTTCTCTCCATTAAGTTAATATTGTCTTTGGGTTAGTATGTTTTATCTCGAAAATATTAATATCTTAAAGGTGTTTTGAAACAAAAAGTAGATGTTTAACTGTAGTAAGCATCTTTTTATTGCTTAACAGATAGCAGCTCTTGGTCATGAGGTATTCTTTTGATGTTCAACAGACTTCTAATTGCTAATATTTTATTTAAGATGTTAGTTTTGGTGATCAGAAATAAAAATTCTCTCTAGTTGTCTTTGGGGGCTAACACTGCCAAGTAAAGTATCAATGCTATTATGCATGATTAAAAGACATAATTAAATTTTAGTTCATTTTATGCTCTAAACTAGTTAGGAAAACATTGGAATTATTTGCTCTTTAAAATTTTGGTAGAATTTTTTCACTAAAGAATTTGAGTTTTTGGTAGAAGAAGCAGTGCTTCCTCTTCACCCCCTCCCCAAAAACATTCACGTACAAATCTCTGGAACCTGAAATATAGTATATAGATGATGGCAAGGGAGAATTAAGTTTGTGGATAAAATTAAGTTTGTTAATCAACTAACAGTGAAATAAGAGTTTTATTCTGGTTTATCTAGAGACTTTATATAATCCAACATCCTTTAAATTACAAGTGCAGGTAGGAGACAGAAAGATGTGATTTTGGTTTGGAAGGGAAGTACACCAAAGAATTTTATCAAAAGTGGAAAAAATCAGGACAGGGATTCTCTTCAAGGCCAGCAGAAGGAATACATTTCTACTCATATCTTGATTTAAGCACCAGTGAGACCAATTTTAGACTTCTGTTTTCCATAGTTGTAAATTTGTGTTGTTTTAAGTTACTAAAGCTGTGATAATTTGTTACAGCAGCAATAGAAACTACCACACATATTTTAAACACACTTGTACATATATGTGTATATATATATATAACCATTAGTATGACCTCATTTAAGTGGAATTATATAGCAGTATATCAGTATTGAACTTATATATTCCATCCTAATATTATGAGGCAATTTCAGAACCACCAATCCATATCCTACAGGGAACCAATTTATAGACTATAGTACAATGTTTATATATAGTTGTTTTTTTACTCTTTAGTCTTACAGTACAAATAAAAGCACCATTTTCTAAAGTTACTTTGATTAGTTTTCTTTTCCTCCTAATCCACACAAAAATATCTGTCACTATTGATGTATCAGTTTAAGGCTACAAATTTCCTCTGAAAATATCTTTAGTTATATCACATTGCTTGATATCATCTATGCAATTATCATTATGACCTAGAAGTTTTACTGTTTTTGGTTTATAATCATTCTAACTTAAGAATTTCTTAATATACTTCCCTTTTTCAGGTAGCAAGCATAGTTTATTTTCTAATATTATGTTTTAGTTTTTTTGGATGCAATTAGCAAATTCTGTTTTATTTTCATATTTCTGATGTTTATTGATGACTTTCTTATGGAAGGAATATATGACCACTATTGTGACTATACCATGAACATAGGAAATGAAAAACATAGGCTTTATTTCAGGGAAGACAACTTATTACATATTTGTTAAATCATTTTTGTGGTTTTTGAAGTATTTGTATACTGTCAGTCTTTATATCATTGTTATTCCATAGTCTATGCTCTGTGAGTTAAAACTTCTTACATGTAGTGTGTTTGCCTCTGGTAGCTTCTCAAGTTTTTGCTTTATCATGACTGATATAGGATGATTTGATTCATGCATATTCATTGATCTGACAGACCTGCTTTTAGTTATATCCTAACTTGTGTTTTTATGTTCAAAATTTTACCCCATGCTTCATTTTTTGCTTTTTTTGGGGTTTGCTATTGTTGTTTTTGGTTCTTAATGGTTTCATAGTCTACTTTTGTGATTATTTTTTAAATTATGCATAACCATGTAAATAGATTTTTAACAGGAAGTTGCTTGATAGAGTACCTTCCAAATGCCCTCAGTGAATGAATGAACGATGGAGCCACAATTTAACTCTCTAACAATTGTCTGTGCAGTTTTTTGTTTTGGTCTGTTTTGAGTAAGCTCTCAGCACAGTGAGCCTGAGCATGTATTTCAATGAATTTGTAAACCTTCTCTCATTTCAACACCCTGCCTATATCCCAAGTTAAATAAATGTACAAACTAAAAGAAGGCATGGATGTCTTGAATGTATGATTGATAAAGGTGAAGAAGTTTTAGGTGATTGCCTTAACCTTGTAAGATCTGAGAATATTATATTTTTGATATAGAATTTCTTTCAGTTCTTACTGTTGCTTTGTTTTTTGTTTTGTTTTTTTTCAAACTTACTTCTTTTCAAAAACACTGACAGGAAGATATTAAATATATTGTGACGCTGGTGAATTTACTAGCCTTTGAAAGGCATTCACCACCCTGGATAGTGAAAACTGAGCTGTTTGTTTAATCCACCTGCTTTCTTGTAGCTCCTCTGGCTGTATTCATAGAAAGCTGAAAATTAGCTACAAATCACCCATGTAAAAAGAATGCATTTCTACAGATATAATACTAGCAAATAGTAAGCCAGAGAGATACTTTTTTCATGTATTATATAGAGGAGGAAAAAATTTAGGTGACTAACTGGACAACCACTTTTCAAAACATTTGAATAAAATGGTATAAAATAAAAGCTGTGCTAGATGTAATCACATGAGGAACATTTTCTGAGCTTAATATTTTCTTTCACAAAATGATGATTCTTTCCATTCAGCATGTTAACATGGGTGTCGTCATTCTTAAATGTCATCATTTTTATAATTTACAGAAAAAGTCCCAGCTACAAAGAATTGCCGTGAGACCCAGTTCTTTAGAATCAGAGCTCTGTCCATTGTTGGAAGGTTTCTTGATTTGCCTGATACTCAGTTTTCTCATCTATGCTATGGGAATCAAAATACATATCTTTCAGATCGAATGACCCTTAAGTAAGACAGTTTATTTAGATTTATGGTTTATAAGCACAGGGAAACAGGAAGCCCCTCTCTGTCTCCAATTGCTGTCAGGCTGGTTGGACTTCACAGGCAATCCAAAGCTTCCAGAGAGTTCCCTAATTCGGTTAAAGTCAATCTGGAAACTTCACTCAACTAGTTGACCTTTGGACATCTGTCATGAATGCTCTGTGTCAAGGAAGAAATGGGTCCGTTGGGATTAGAACGCTCACAAGCAGCAGGCTTTAGTTTATTTTCCAAGGAACTGTGTTTTATTCTCTTCATGACCAGATCATTAGGGAGTTAGGATTATCAAAGCTTTTGTAACCACATTGCCTGATACAAATGTTCATATTGGTAAATTTGCTTGCTAATACACGTAAGTGCTAATAATAGACTCAGCATTGAAATTAGGTTTGCTTTATTAATTTTTCAATATTAAATTTCACTAACAGATGCATTAAAAATTAATTGTCATCTTTATTATGCTAACTCTAATGAAAAGACATACATCATTAGTGATACACTTATAATATAAACCATGTAAGAACATTTATGAGGGAAAAATCCATAACCTCATAAAATATGTTTATATTTGTTCCTTCAGTGTCAATTATCCTCACAGTTATTAGCATACTACATTATAACACGAAAACAATGAATAGTACTTTTTCCATTTATTAACCTGATCTTATCCATGTCTTCATTTGTGTTTCATGTTTGATTTATATGTAAAAAAATTCTAATATTAAAAAAGTTTATGATTGAGATTTAACCAGCTTTAGTCTTCATTTGTACTGAACATTTCTGAAAAAGTTAAAATAAGCCTAAAGCAACAATTTAGATTAAAATAATGCATGTGTTAGTGATTCCAAATTTAAAAATTTACCTGTAAGATAAAATGCATCTAAATTCTATAAAACGACCATATCTGGCAGTTCTTTCTTTTAAATTTAAATCTGGAAACTAAAAATTTCTTATAATATCGTCAAGATTAGAAAAGTAAAGGTCACAATGCTTACTGCTGTGGACTGCTTTTCATGTATTTTTTAAATGAAATATAGTATTGAAACCTTTGGTTATATAATGAAAGAAACAACAGATCCTTGAATATGTGGTATTAAGTACTATTTAATTTTCTAAATTTTGTTGTTTGATGGGTTTACTTTAAGTTTATATAATATAGGTATGTATATATGCATGTATATGCACTTGTGTTAGATGCATGTATAGTAGTTTATCCAATATGTTTAATAGCTTATTGTTGCCACAATCCTGTGTTGAAATGTATTGTCATTTACAGAAAATATCTCTGTATTATAATCACTTCTATAGAAAATGCCTCTGTATTATAATCGTTTTTAGTAGTAAGTGGTTGCATTCAGTCTAAATATTTGAAAAGCAAATCATTGTAACAACAATGTAGAAAAAGAGAAAGACCTTTTCCAAGCAAATAATAAGTAAAAATGCTTGAGTCTCTAGCAAATACTCACCTGTGATGGTAGGGCATAGAATAATCACTGCCTTAAAAGAGATCAAGAAAGTGAAGAAAACATTTGAGTAAAAGAATATATTGTTCAAAAAGAAAAATTGATTGATGATGCTACTAAACTGAAGTCAAGACATTTTACAGACCTAATATTTATTATAATCATTGCAAAGCAATCTGAAGTCAGGCCAAGGCCCTCCCAACCTTATGATTTAATTCTGTGGTTATAAATAATCCAATAGGGAACTTACCCACAGAAATGGCCCTTGGAAGTTGTAATGGAATGGAATGACGACCTGGTACTTGGCCTCCTGAGCCACAATGAATGTGCTATAAGAATGTCAAAGACCTACTATACTTTTTGTGAGAGACCATTTCAGTGGCATAAACTGAAACTTAAAAAGACCAACGTGGAGGCTCAATTCTTTATTTTCAAATGGGTGTGAACTGACAGGCAAAAGTCTCACAATGTTTTCCCTTAAGAGTATCACCATAACAAGGAATGTCTCTGTATTTTGGATTTTAACATCTTACATATTTTGCTTTACCTATACACTCCTAAGATTTTTTTCCCCTCCCTTTCTCCAGAAAATAGCAGAGTAGAAGGTGGGTTTACTAAGAAAAGAAAAAAAAAACCCACAAAATTTTAAGTAGTTAAAATTCCCCCCTGAGATATTTAAAAAAATGTTTAAGGTAGATTAAACCTAGACCAAAAATTAAATCAAATTATATTTTGTGTGCTCAATTTTCTGTAGGGAACCAAAAGCCACTGGAGTGTAAAATTCTAATTAATTATGTGGAATGCTAATGGATTTTAAATTGAAAATACGTGCTATTTAACACCACCTCACTCCACACAATTTTGCAAATGGGTCTTACAGTGAGACTGTGCTATAAAATCTGGACAGTGTGGAAGGTATGATTGTCACTTCTCCAGTTTAATCTAAGAAGAGCTAGACTCAGTAAGGGCAGCCTGCTGATCTAGTGTGACAATTCAACCTGAAGGTAGGCTGTGGTAGTCTACATACAGCAATGGTTTCATCAGCAACAATATTGAAACAAAGTATTATGTTTTTTCTAAGTTTATGGTAGTTTCTAAAACTACCTTCTTTCACTGATACAGAAACTGAAGTTTAGCACACTTGAACGTTTCAGACGACGATCTAACCAATATTGATCAAAGCTGACACTCAAAATTAACCCATCACATAATAGATTATCCAGGTAATCATAGCAAACACAAAGGGAAAGGACACAACAATAAATCCCTGTTATTTTAAAATATGAATTAGAAATCCTTTGTATCAGATAATTACCAGTATTTTTCTTAATTCTTCATAGGAAAAGGCTCTTTTAGAAAAGTATGACACCTTCTAGGATCAACAGAGCTCCTCTCATTAGTTTCTTCCTTCTGTGACCATGTACTTTGTATGCAGAGTTGTTTCACTTATTGAAGACTTAACAGTGACTGAAAAAACACATAAAATCTAGAGTACAGAACCTGGAATATACAGGTATTCTTAAAAAAATTAAACCAAAAATCTCCATCAAATTGTGATAAAAATTAAAAGGAAAAAACAAAGTCGAGCGAGGGAGATAAGGTAGTTGCTCTTTTGTTCTGTGTGGTCATTAAACATTCACAGATGAAATGCCATTTTAGCAGACAGATGAAGGGCATGAGAGATCAGGTTGTATGGATATCAGGTAGAAGAGAGATTTCGACAGGGGAAAGCACAAGGGCAATGGTCCTGAGGTGAGTGTGTATGAGACACTCGCATAATCCAGGGCATGGGAGGAGTGAGGCTTAGGGACTGGAGACTATATAAGCAGAGTTAAATAGGGACCAAGCATAATGCTTGTAGAATAGAAGGCAGAACGTGTCTATATCTGTAGAGTCACATGACTAAAGGTGATAATGTGATGACTGACTCCAGCGTCTTAGGAATGAGGATTACAAAGGAGACAAGAGATGCAGAGGCCAAGTGAACTATATACCATCCCTTGCCAACTCAAGTGCATGTTTTTTTGCTTGTTTTGTTTTTGAAGAAGCAGGGCCTTACACCAGAGTCTATCCAAAGTATTTCCTGAGATACTGGTGCTAGATTTGAGAAAAAAGAAATAAGTAAGAATTTCTCTTCTTATTTCCAGAACCTCCCCCTACCTCTCTTATTTCCAGAACCTCTTCCCACCTTGGTCATGTTAGGTGTTTTTCATTATTTTTCACCTTCCAAATGAAATCTGAATTAAAGCTCCATAAATACAAAGGCTTTGTGTTTATTTCTTTTTTCAGTCTCAATGGCTAGAAGAGGTCTGGAAAAATGGTAGGCACCCAAAAAATAGTGAATGGTTACAAAATGAATGAGGAGCAGTTAGCTAAAATACTGGAAAGCCATGTTTTGTTAGTTAAATATACAATTAGATAGAGAAAAGAGTTGCTAATTGTTGAAGTTGGGTGATAGGCATGTAATATATTTTTTGTACCCTCGCATGTCTGAATTTTTGTAGCAAAAATTAAAATTAAAAAAAAAAGTACAGGATTGTCATTTCACCTGTCTTTTCCTTAACAATTGTTATTTTGATCATTTTAGATTTTTTTTTAGGTCAAACTCAAGTCAGATAGCTTAGCAGTTGATTGTCCATATCTTCTACAATCTAAACCCAGGGCCCTACTGATTATGAACAGAGATACCCCAGTTGCGAAGCGGGTTTGCTTTAAACAAAGGGAAACAACTCTGTAGGAATTCTACCAAATACCTTAAAGTTGCATTTTCTGAAAGTCCACAAAGGCGTAAATATAAGGAACAAGTAAACCTGAGGAACACCGCCAGCTTTTCTGGTTTCAGCATTTACTGACATGCTTAAGTTCGTGAATGAGGCAGCTCATTCACTGCCTCCGGAAGGGAGGGCTCTGTGTTCTTCTCTGGGATGCCTTTCCAAGTGTGGGCTCCCTGGCAATGAGTGCTGCATGGTTTGGACCCACCACATGTGGCTAACCCTTTGAGAGTGAAGGAACTCTCAGGTGCCAATTGGCTAAGGAAGATTACGAGGCCCCCTGCCAACCCACTGCTCTCATGGAAGTCACAGAAACCTTTTCTTTATCATACACGTGTCCAGCCAGCTGGCAGGGCTGTGATCAACAGGCTGTGAGTTGCTGGCAGTGAAGGGCACGTATGCCTCAGGAGTCTCATATGAATGCTTGACATGGTGGGCACACACAGTTTCTCACATAATTACTTAGATCTGATACCATTGTGAACACCATTAGTATATTTAGAGGAAATTAACAACTTGACTCGTTTATTTTTATGATAAACTGTTTCTCATTTCAAACTGAATTTCATTGACTAAAATTGTGACTTCACCATTTTTTTTTGCCAAAAAAGTACTAATCTCAATTTCAAGCCAGCCTACGTAACAGTACAGTAAGAAACAAGCCAAAAAGTGCTACTCAGAAACTGTCGACTTTGTTGGACAAACTATGTTTTAATAAAACTTGCCCTCAAGTTTTGGCCTTCTGACAGATCTTAAGCAAAATATTTGTTTCTCAATGAACAATGGTTTTTCCAAGTAATTTCAATCCTATTAGCTACCATGAAAATTCTACCTCCAATTCAAGAGCTTTGAAAATGTCAACATAAATTGATATGGAACCCAACATTGATGAATACATCCTGGAAAAGTATGAGAGAAAGAATGAGATGTTTTGTTGTGACTTTACTTAAGACTGTGGTAGCACTAATTTAAAGGACCAATAGTTGAATAAATTATTAAACATTTTGATACATTCTTATTAGAACTATTAGGCAGACCTTAAATAATATATGATAATAGTGAATGTTAAAATATCTAACTGATCTAAATATATAATTACTTTTCATCTAATTATAGATATTTAGTGCTTAGACTATATATGTATAGGACAACACTGGAAGAAAACACTCCAAAAAAACCATTGTTATCTCTGTGTTTGGACTTGATATATAGTTAGAATTTCTTAGATTTTCTATGTTTTGTGAGTTTTCCAAATAGTTATTAATGCAATTATTAATTTAACCTTTCAATAAAATCTATATAAATTATATATGCACACATATATGAATGTTTAGTACATGTAAGTATATGTGTATAAATGAACACATGCATATGCACTTTCATACACATTCATATATGGCAAGATATATGCCTGCTAATAACCCCAAAACAGTTCAGGCAAATCTTATTTCCAAATTTTGTTACCTGGAGGTTGTCATCTTAAGGTGTTACTATGCTCCATCAATAATATCACTCTTATGCCCATAATGATTACCACTAATTTATTAATACTACTGGTTTTATGAAATGTGTATCATGTGTTTAGAGTAAAGAAAGTTCCTATATCTGTTACTTCTAAAAATATCCTGCTCTGTCTTGGGATATTTGGGTTGTTTCCAATATTATAAATAGTGCTGCAATAAACATCCGAGTACAGGTGTCCCTTTATTTAAGTATTGAGGTTTCCTTTGGCTAGATTCCAGAAGAGCAATTGCTGGGTCAAATGGTATTTCCATTTCCATTAGCTTGAAGGCCCACCACACTGCTTTCCAGTTTACATTCCCACCAGCAGTGTAAGAGTGTAAGAGTGTGGTATATATACACAATGGAATATTACTCACCAATTAAAAAATGACAAATTTAATGAATTTATGATAACATGGGTGTACCTAGAAGAAATCATACTAGCAGAAACAAGTCAGAAAGAATGGTTTTACTAATACGTGGGACATAGGTGAAACAAGCAAAAGGTCAGGAGGCAAAGTCCAAACAAGCTAACAACCAAACTAGAGAACACAACTGGGGCAGGGGAAGATGGGAGTGGCCAATATTAATATTGACCACTCAATATTAATGGTTAATATTAATATTAATTAATATTAATTAATTAATTGATTTAAAAACAAAAAATAAAATTAAAACATTCTGCTTTATAAAGCATATCTGAGCTAACTGGCTGAGACAGAGTCAGGTATTTCTAAGTACCTAGAAAAAACATGTCTCTGGGTCATTAATGGTTCTTAATTTTCATATATCTCTTGTTTTTCTAGACTTGTATAATCAGACTTTTGTTGCAATAGACATTTGTATCTTATTTAGAGAATACCAGATTTAAATTTGATCTTTATGTGTGTTCTATTTCAGAAGATCAAATAATAGTATCAGTATACTATGTATTATAAATTTGTTTACTCTGTATATAAATATATATGATGATATCCTGCCAGGTGAAGAAACAGACATGTAAAATATTATCTATTCAAGTTGACCTGGACTAACTTTACAGTAGGCTCCAACTGAATATTTTGTTTAATTTAGGTAGGTTACAATGTTATTTTTGTGATGTTATATCAAAGTTGTGCTTTGATTTGTATTTATAATTTTGTGTACCCAAATGACAAATGCCTCAAAACAACACTTCTTTTCAGCAAGGGCCTATTAATAATATTTTGGGAATAGTTTCAAAGAGAGAGGAAAATGCCAACGGCATCCTAAATTCTTTTTTTTTTTTACTAATTGAATAACTTATTTATATATATATATTTCATATCATTTGAATCCCTGGGGGTCACCCACCACCACCCCTCCCCAACTGCTCCAGCTTGTCCCCTCCCCCTGTTGTGAACTTTCATTTGGTTGTCCATATATTAGTGAAACCATTTGGTTTCTGTCTTTTTCTTTCTGACTCATTTTTGCTAGTATGATTTCTTCTAGGTACATCCATGTTTCAATAAATTCATCAATTTGTGGTTTGTAATTGATGAGTAATTCTTAGCTTGGTTGACAACTTGAGTAGTCTAGGTAATTTTTTTATGTAGCAGGTTTTTTTTTTTTACCTTCTATTTCCATGTCTTCTATAGCCCGCACCTGTGAAAATCCTGAAACACCAAAGCTCATTTCAAAAGCCACCTACTACATCAAACTTTTTCTAACACTTTACCAGCAAAAAATTAATCTCTCATGCTGAATCAATCTCTTTATGAGCCACCTAGGAGAGAGTTTACTGTATGTATACTACAGTGTGCGTGTGTGCGTGCACACATGCTTATACTATACTTCAGTTTGGAAAAATAAACTTTAGACTCTAATAGTTCTTACTCTGTAAATGACACACCTTTGGCCCTCAAGGTAGTTTCTGTTGTTTGTGTTGATGAGATGATGCAGTTAATGTGATATGAAGTAATGAGGTGTCAAAACTATCTTAATTTTACTGAAAATAGCAATTCAACCATAGCCAGTTTATTATTATTATTACATTAATTTATTGCCATTTAGTTTTTATATCCCCCAATGTGTCAATCATAGTGTTTATAATAGGAGTTTCAAAAAGTTTAAATTTTCAGTTGATGTACATTGTAAATACATAATCAACTATTATCTGATTGAACCTGATGTAGCCATATTCTTTGTCTTAAATAAATGGCAAATCATTTAGCAAATGATAAATGCATTATTTTTAAATTTGTTTAGCTTTCTTATTTTATTATTAACTTTAACCTTTTAATTAATATGTACATTACAACAAATAAGTAATTTCCTATAGATATTCCAGTATGCTTTGTGCTAACTGCTTTTTAATAATCTAATATATGCCTGCAAATAGCTAAGCATCATTTAGGGACTTCACTACTAAATATTTGATATTTTATTAATATTATATTTTAGTAGGTTAGGAATAAAGGCTAGTCATAATTGTTATTTTCTTGTAATTTACAGTCACAACAAATCTCAGAAATAGTTGAGATTCTTATGGTCAAATAATGATTTTGAAAACATAAATTTTAATTTTTTTGGTGTTGACCACTTCTAAAGTGATCTTTATTAAATTTCATTTGGTGATGAGGTTCGCTCAAAATTGCATGCCTAAGGGAGTTACATGATTTTCATGATGCAAAAAAAAAAACAAAAAAAAAAAACAACTAATTTAAAAATGAAAATGCAGAAGGGAGGGCACATTTGGAAAATCTAGCTTTTATATTTATTCCTACCTAATGTCACATTTTCATTCACCATTTATTTATACTCCCAACTGCTGTTTATAAAACACTTTACTATTTCTCAAACTAAACTGAAAAAAATCATCGGAGACATAATAGTGACTAGATTAGGATAGAATTGTTCGTTTGATTTTAATCACTAAGATTATACTTTCAGATACAATGATGATGTGCTTCATTTAAAAAATAATTTATGCATGAATTTTGATGTCAGAATAATAGCTCATTATGGTCAAGGTCTATCATTATATTAATCAGAAGACCCCACAGTGACTCTTAAGATAGCCAAGTGATTTAGAGTTAAGCCTCCATCAATTTCTGAATTTTTAATTCATGAAAATTAACTGTTAGGAAATACAGGGCAGTACACAGCCTTTGAATTTCCTGAAGTTCCACACTGTATATCTTTTAAAATATATGGGAACCTTTGGTAATAAAGTATGTTCATCTCTATCTCCAGCCTTTTATCTTTAAAGCTCCCTACAATATAAATCCCGCATTAAATACTATGTCTACCACCGTGTTTCATTAGATTCTGCAATATGGTAAGCATCAAAATGTTGAAAACTAAACAAAGCTATCTTACTTCTGTTATTCTTCCGTGTGAATGAAATAAGCTTGTGTCTGTAAAAAGAAGTAAAGCATGCTTTATCAAAGTCAGCTGAGATAGCCGTTAACTAAAATTATCACGACTTTTTCTCAGAGCTTCAAAACAGACTCTTAATTCACTATGTAGTCAATGAGATTAATTTCACAAAATGTTCAGGCATAATGAGAAACCAATATATTTTAAGCCAGTTATTATCTGGTAGTAAAGTTAAACTGTATTTAGTCTAATTAATTAAACAGGTAAACTATCCAATTTTTTCCATGTTGTTGCCTTGTCTCAAATATTTGCTGCACAATGCATCTTTAAAAAATACACAGCAGTTATATTCAGTGAATTATAAATGAAACATTTTGCCTAGCCTCTGTTCACTTCGACTTCATTTTCAGTGATTTTGGCTTTGTAAAATATGAAATATTTTATGTGCTGATGATACTTTTCTATAACCAATTGCTTATTCAACAGATGCATTGTTAGACACTGTTTCCCAAAGCCTTATAGTGAGAACCATGTAATTTAAATGTATGTTAGACTGATGTCTATATTTGAAAAAAACTAATTTTCCACTATTACTGATTACATATTAGTTTAGCCTTAAAATTCTCTTACTATAATGATCATGCTATTTAAAAGACGGATTCAGAATGATTTCTACTTTTCCAACTCCAGTGATGCATTCTTCAGTTATGCGATTTCCTCATTGCATTTGCTACAAAGATCCAAGAATGCAAGTCTGCGTTCCTGTGTACATGAAATAAGGGAAAATCATGCTGAGATAGTCACCTCTACCATCATACATTCAGTTACAATCTACAGTAATAGACTCATACTCCAAGAAGGCTTGCTGTGTTTGTTTGCAAACTAGTGTGCAGTACTTACAAGTCTGTGGTTTTATTGACGTGCTCCTTTCCGTTCCTGTGGTTTTTAATTGAAACCCCACTGCTTTGCCCAGCTTCAGGAATGCAGAATATAGGAGTTTCACGTTATTTTCCAACTAAGACAATATGAACTCAGTGACTCCATACATGTTACAAAATCTATAGATTTTGTTATAATGAAATGATATGTCTTAGTGTGGATATTGGGAGTTAATGCCAGAGTTACATCTGAGTTAGTGAGAAGTTTGTCTCAAATTTTAACACATACAGTAGTCATTACTTGTTGAGCAGCTTCCTCAATAGCATTTTATGAACATATAGTATTAGAAAAACTCTATAGTAAATACTCTCAAACATGAAGAAAACAGTATTTACTTTTACCATAGTTGAGTTACTACACTCTGATTACTATTATTGAACTTCAAGAAGTCCATTTAATTTGACTTTCCTACTAGATTATATTGGAATAGGTGCTCAGCTCTTTATTACTTTTTTCTTTTCCCTGCTATCTTCCATGATCATATTTTAGCAATATAGTTGAATATTCAAATGGTAGTGAATATTCAATAAATGAGCAAGTGATTCAGAGGATTGATTTTAGCCAGTTTGTCTTGTCTTTCTAACTCCCCATCCCTACATTCTAGTTTGAATAGTTTTCAAATTGCATTGATAGTAGAATCTTATTTTTTAACACCTTCCTATATTGAAATATAACTTATACATATTAAAATATGAACACATGAAATGACTTCTTCACTACCTGAATGGAAGAGAAATAAGAGTATTCTTTCCTTCTATAGTTCCACAGTCCAGACTCAAAATCATCTGTACCCATCCTCAGAGCAGGGAGTACAAGAATGTTAAATTATATTGCATCTCACCAAAGAGAGAAGAACTTTAGGTTATACTAAGTAATTCCAACAGTCTCTAATTTCTTTAGCTAGAAGTCCAACTTGGTTTTGGAAACACACCCACCCACCACATATATACATAAATTATATATATATAATTATAAATATATAACACACATATAGATTGGAAATTATATTGTTACCTGATTTCTTACAAATCCCAGTGTAAGTTTAGATAATATACTCTATATGTTGACACAGATGAAAAAAAAATAGGTTTATTTTTTTTCAGTTGAGCAATAAATTTACTTTTAAAAAAGTATTACTGTTTTGATTAAGACAATGGTTCACGGGTAATAAGGTGGTGGAAGAACCCTGGGGTAGATAGCAATGTAAAACAAAATAAATAATAAAATAATAATAATTTTAAAAATGTATTACTTTTTCTTAAGGTAACATTGGTTTACAACACCGTGTATGATTTAGGTATAAAGGTTCATGCCTTTTATATATAGGTTACCACACTGTGCCCACCACTACTGCAACAACACATTTTTATCATTAGTGTATTTGGTTCCTTTCCCACTTTGTACCTTACCCTCTCACCCATTTCCTTTTTGTTAGCATCAATTCTGCTGATTCCCAGGGTTCATTTTGGTTTCATTTCATTTTTATACACCACATATGAGCAAATTCATTCTGATTTATTTGGCTAAGCAAATCCACTCCAGTTCCTTGTGTATGGTTACAGCAAAAATTCTTATTTGTCTAGTAGAGTAGTATTCCATCAAGTTTATATACCACATCTAGCAGAAAAAGCTTCAATAAAATTTAGCACCCATTCATGGTGAAAACCCTGAAAAAACAGGGATAAAAGGAACATATCTCAATATAATAAAAACCATTTGTGATGAACCAACACTAAACATCATCCTTAATGGTGAAAAATGGAAACCATTCCAATTAAGATCTGGAACCAGACAAGGATGCCCACTCTCACCACTGCTTTTCCATATAGGACTGGAAGTTCTTACTAGGGTGATAAGACAAAATAAAGACATAAAAGGAATACATATAGGGAAAGAAGAAATTAAGCTCTCATTATACACAGATGACATGATGCTATGTAGAAAACCCCAAAAAATCCACAGAAAAACTAATTGAAATAGTAAGCCAGTTCAGTAAGGTAGCTGGATACAAAATTAACACAGAAATCAGATGCCTTCTTATATGCAAAAATTCGGTCAGAAGAAGTAAAAAAAAAAAAAACCACTACATTTACCATTACAGTGCTGAAAAGTAAATACCTTGAAATAAACCTAACAAAAGAAGTGAAGAATCTATATAAAGAAAACTCAAAACATTCTTAAAAGATATAGAAGACATGAAAAAATGGAAAGACATTCCTTACTCATGGATTGAAAGAATTAACATTATAAAAATGATTATTCTGCCAAAAGCAACATATAGATTCAATGCTATTCCAATAAAAATTCCAATGACCTTTTTTCAAGAGATAGAAAAAATTACTGAAATTCGTCTGGAAAAATGAAGACCTCAAATATTGAAAATTCTCCTGACCAAAAAAAGAGAATGGCAGTATTACACTCCCAGACTTCAAATTATATTACAAAGCCATAATATTAAAACAGCATGGTACTAGTACAATAGCAGACAATCAACCAGTGGAACAGAATTGAGTGCTCAGAAATAAAATCACACATATATGGTCAACTAGTCTTTGACAAAGGAGCAAAAACATACATTGGAACAAGGACAGCCTCTTCAACAAATGGTGCTTGGGAAAACTGAACCAAGACTAGGCAAAACATATAAGTCAGAACAACTCCCTCACACCTTGTACAAAACCAAGTCTAAATGGATTAAATAATTGGGTCTAAGACCTGAAACCATAGAAAACGGAGGAAAATGTGGGCAAAACCCTCCATGAATTACACTTCAGAAATCCACTTCAGGACACAACTACAACTGGCAAAAAAATGAAGGAAAACAAACTTCTAGGATGACATCAAACTAAAAAGCTCTGTACAGCAAAAGAGACAATAAACAAAACAAAAAAAGTGCAACCAAGTGGGCAGAAATTTTTGCCCTCTATACAAGTGATAAGGATCTGATAACACAGATACACAAAGAACTCACACAACTTACCAAAAACAAAGCAAAAAGCACAGCTAAAAAAATGGGGAGAAACTGAAAAGATACTTCTCCAAAGAGGAAATACAGATGACCAAGACGCACAAGAAAAAATGTTCTCTATTACTAAAAATCAGGGAAATGCAAATCAAAACCACAATGAGATATTATCTTATACCAGTAAGAATGGCCCATTAAAAAAAAAAAAAAGGTCACTCATATTGCTGGTGAGAGTGCAAATTGGTCCAGCCACTATGGAAGACCGTGTGAAGTACCTCCAACCCACTGAAAGTGTAACTACCATATGACCCACCAATCCCACTACTGGGAATGTACCCAAAGGATACAAAAACACTCATTCAAAAGGACACCTGTATTCATATATTCAATGCAGCACTATTTACAATTGACAAAGAATGGAAACAACCCACATGCCCCAAAATGATGAATGGATGAAAAAGATGTGGTATATTTACACAATGGAATACTGTGCATTAATCAAAGAAGACAAACTTATGTCATATGCAGCAGTATGGATGGAGCTAGAAGGAATAATGTTAACAGAAATAAGCCAGAAAGAAAAAGAGAAATATGGAATGTTCTCACTTATATGAGGAATAGAGGAAAAAACAAACAAACAAACAAACAAACAGACAAGAAAAATCTAAAACTGCCAACAGAACTGAAGTATAGAGCAAGAGAGGGGGAGGAGGGTGAAAAATGGGGGAGAGGGAGGGCACAAAAGATTAAGATGGTTTATGTGTGACAAAGTGATGGGAGAACCTCAGGGAAGACAATGTAATTTGTATCTCCTCTCTCTATAGCTATATATATATATATATGTGCATTCAATAATTTTTTTTTTAAAGTTCAGATACCACATCTAAATCCACTCATCTGCTATTGGACACTTAGGTTGTTTCCATAATATGGCTACTATAAAGAGTGCTACAATAAACATCTGGATACAGGTATCTTTTTGGATCAGAGTTTTTGTAACCTTTGGGTAGATTCCTAGCAATGGGGTTGCTGGATCAAATGGGAGTTCCATTTTCAGTAGTTTAGGGTCCTCCACAAGCTTTCCATAGTGGCTGGACCAGTTTGCATTCCCACTAGCAGTGTAGAAGTGTCCCTTTCTCTCCACATCCATGCCAGCACTTGTTGTTGCCCTTTAAAAAAAAAAAAAAAACCAAAAAAAACAATAGTCAGGATACGGAAGCAATCCAAATGCCCCAAAATAGATGAAAGCTGTGGTATATGTACACCATGGAGTATTATTCATCAATCAAAAAATACAAACTTGTGTCATTTGTGGCAATATGGATGAAACTAGAAGGACTCATACTTGTAGAAATAAACTAGAAAGAAAGAGAGAAATACTGGATAGTCTCACTTGAATGAGGGATAAAGGAAAACAAACAAACATGCAAAAAAAATGTGAAACTTTCTTTGAGCAAAATTGAAGCCTGGAGCATAGGGGGAGGGTAAGTGGGAGTAGGAGGGACACAAAAGACTAAGATGGTGGCTCATGGGCGATAAGGTGTTCAGAAAACCCCATTTAGATAACAATGTAAAATAAAACAAAAATAAATATGAAAAAAAGAACAAGAAAAAAAACTAGAAGTGTATATATACCTCAAATAGAGTTTGTAATTTTAAATACTAAAACTTTTTAACTTTTATGAAAGAAATGTAAGTGAGAAACTTTAACACTTAATTATGGTGATTGATTACAAATTTTGAGATTCATGGTATGACATGAATTCCACTAAAACAATTAATAAAATGAAATATTTCCTTTTGACATATTTCCTTTTACATTTTTTTGACATATTTCCTTTTTCCTTTTAATGTAGAAAGTTTCCTTAAAATACTTTGATGAGTCGGGCACGGTAGCTCGTGCCTGTAAGCTTCAGCCTATGAAGCGGCCGGGGCTAGGGATCGTGCGGTTTGAGTCCTGCCTGGGGCCCGTAGCGAGACCTAGTTCCAAAAAATAGCTGGGTGTGGTAGCACGTGCCTGTAATCCCAGCTACCTGGGAAACTGAGGCTGGGGATTGCTTGAGTCTGTGGCCTCCTGGGCAACAAGAGCTGGCAGTTCTAAGGGCAAAAATAGCGAGACCTAGTCTCAAAAAAAAAAAAATTTTTTTTTTTGATGATACTGTTCCTTTAATATAACGTTATATTCAGTATTGGTAAAATATAAGTGCTTTGTAGAACTGTCTTCCTATTTCACATGAGTTATGATACTTTATTTGACAGTTTCTCACTAAATCCCATATTGATACAAGATAAATAATGAGAATTATGAGTTTTGAAGTGAATAAAAGTTAATTCTTGGTCCCATTTCTGCCTCTTCACTCTTTTTAAACATAAGCAAACAATATGTTTTTCTGCTGAGATATTGACAAAATAAGGTGTGTTTAATATCAGTTAAACACTATCATTAATATTAAAAAGGTGTAAATAATGGAAAAGAAATTTATGATTTTCTGTAGCAAAATATTACTGGTCTCTAGAATATTTAAGATTTTCCCATTTTAATAAATTCTAATTTTATAGCTTAAAGGTTATAGAATTGGAAATGTTTCCGAATGGTTCAGTTCATATGTGTGAGAAAATGGGTTTGAGAGTCATATAACCAGTATGCATAATCTAACTTGGTATTTGATCTTATCATTCTGAGATCAATTATTCCAAAAGAATATAGGCTTTGCATAATTTTTATAAGAAATATTAATAATTGATATCTCAAGTCAGCCTTTTAGAAGTATTTTTTAGACGTGCATACCTTATTATATACCACTTTTTTTTTAGTGGATGCAATTCCACTGACTACTGATCTTTGAGACTACAGGGTAATGCTTAGTTGATTGTTATAAATACATAAATGTCATAAATACATGATTGTTATAAATACATAATTTTTAGTATAAATACATATAAATACATAATTTTAGTATATAAGCCATTATATACTAAAATTTATATTAAAAATTTATTATAATCTTAGTTATATTTTCTCATCAAATCAAGAAAAAATACTACTTAATAACAGTCTAGGAATTTCAACCATCATATCATGATATTCCGTAAACTTTACTTTCCTTTTGCCATAGTTCTTCACGGTCATCATCTATATTATCATATCTGCCTTACTGTGCAGGAAAGAGATTTTGATAAAGATCTCTATCAATATCACCACTATAAAGACTGATTGTATAAAAGAAACAAAATGAAGAAAAACTTAGATTACCAAAAATATAAAGGAGATATCCCCAAAATGATAAGGGTATATTAGAAATACTTTGATACACAAAGTTTTAAATTGAATTGAAATGAATGAATCCCTTGAATCTCATGATGCCAAAACTGACACAAAATTAAATAAAAGAATCTCAAATACTGAGTGTGGAATGAAAAATTCATACGGGATAATTTCAGGTTCAGATGGTAGTATGTCCACACAGAAGCAGAAACACCACAACGCAAAGGCAAAGTAGAACTAA
>PVHY01000113.1:0-257851 GCA_004024945.1 Uropsilus gracilis | reverse complement strand
ATATTTTTTTGGAACTAAGTCTTACAATGTGCCCCGAGCGGGACTCAAACCGCTATTCCTGGTACCAGCCGTGGCTTCCTTGGCTGCCATTTACAGGTATGTGCTACCATGCCCGGCGAGAACTCAATATTTTTAAGGTATCAGTTTTTTTCTGAATTGCTCTTGACCGAGTTAGTACAGTCTTGATCAAAATTCCAAAATTTATTTAAAAGAAACGACAATTTTACATAAATTTTACAATTAGATTTCAAGACTGAAATAATCAAAACATAACACTGAAGAAATTTGAAGTTTTAAATTAACACAGATCAAGACTTAGTTGTTTTATTTTTCCAAATTAGTATAAGCTTAATGGCTTAAATAAACAAAATATAAATTAGCAACATAAACATTGGAAATTTATTATCTTACACTTCTGAATGTGAGAAATCTGAAAAGAGGCTCGGTTGCTTAATATCATTTGTCCCTCAGGCTACAGTTATTCTGGAGATCATAGATGAGAAAACTTTTCTTGCACTTTCCAGCTCTCCATTCTTTGATTCCTGTCCCCTGTGCCCCCCACAACTTGAAGGTCAGAAACACTAGGTGGAGAGTGGGTTGTGTTGTCATCTTTCTGGTTCTTTCTGTCTCCTTCTTCCACTTTTAAGAACCCTTATGGTTACACTGGCTTCTCTTAGCTGTAAACTGAGACCATCTCTGCATTTTAAGGTTACTTGACTAACGATCTTAATTCTGTATTATACAACATAAATTGTTCTCCAATATGTAATAGAACATACTCAAGCTTATGGGGATTAGAACATGGGTATCTTTAGATGAGTTTTTATTCTGCTTACCATATCAACAGAAATACACTGCATATATTTATAGCAATATAAATGTAAAATAATGTTTGGCAAGCATCAAAGATAATAGGACAGATTTGGAACTGATGTAAATGTCCTAATGGGGGAATATATAAATCTATTATATTCTTAAAGTAAAAAGCCTAAAATTATATGGAAAAAGAAAAATGGCTGTAGTTTAGAGAAATAATGTTTAAAAAAATAAGCTAGGCATAGAAGAGTGTATCTACAAGACTCAATTTTATAAAGTAGATTTTGTAGACGTAGAAACCAAGTCAAAATAATAACTAATTTCGGAGATTTGTCTACTGGAAAGAGGGTCTAAGAAGAAGTCTCTGAGGTTCTGATAATGTTCTACAGTTCAATTTATACAGTTTCTACATAATATGTTTACTCATCAAAGAATCTTTTTTGAGTCATTCACAGGAGACTTTGTAACTCACTGTATGTACACCCACACATATATGTACACATATGTATATGTATACACACATATCTATACTGTATATATTCATACCTATATATACATATGTTTAAATTTTTCATAGTCTTCAAAGATATTTATCTGTCACTAAAGTTCAATTATTTGACCAAATTTTTTCTAAAATTTAATAAAGATCCTGATTTATATATTAAGTAAAGCATAGTTACATAACATAAAGTCAACACATATTTCCAATATACCTTTAAATACTAAGATATACCTTTTTTATTATATAAACCTTGTTTTAGTTATTCTTTCAATTTTTCATTTCTTTGGGAGACCTAGCAAGCATTACTTTACATAATTGGCCTCAGGGGAATGATTTTATTAAACATCTGTCATTAAATATATGGTGCTTTCTTAATTAACACCTGCCCTTGGATCTGGGCTTGTGAGAGTGTCTTGACACATTCATTCATGTACATGTATTTGGATAGCTGCTCTCTGGGCCAGGAGAGTACAATGTTTATCTTTCTCATTTGTTGCCAAGTTATGAAGTCAGTTACAACTATTCTAGATTCCTTTTATTGACCACCTCATTCAAAGATATAAATGGAGTAATAAAGTATTATTTTTTTTGTTGCTATTTTCAATGATGGTATCAAATTCTGATGCTAACAAGAACCAAAAATGTATTGATTTAATAAGACTTGCTTTTGTTTGTCCTAAAACTTAGATGCTCTGGGTAATAAACTTTTCAAAGTAAAATAAAGATAAGATGAATATGAAGTATCTAGTATTGTAAAATATCAGTTGAATTGCTTGTGGAATATATACATGAATACACACATACTTTTAACACAGCAAAAAAATGAGTATACTGTACCCATTCCAAAGATAAATTCAAAATATGTTACCCTCACCTCCTAGAAACATTTTTTTCATTTCTTAACGTCTTTTCACATCACAAAACTGAATTTCACCACATTCATTTATAGTGTCAAAGAGGCTGATATGCAGATTAAAAAAATTCTACAAGATGTTGCTTAGCAAGTTATCTACATATTCAGTTTATGGGCATTCAAATATTTTTTTAGTTTGAATTTTTCTAGCATGGTGCATCACACAAAAATATACCAATGATAACTTAAACACCCACAAAGCAGAATTATTAATACTGTTATGTACACATTTTTGTAAAGTTAAGAATATATCAATGGATCCATATTTTTCCCTACATTTTTCTTATTGGAAAAATCAGTACTGCATATTTTAGTAAATAATATTCAATATGTGTATGTGTCATTTTAATTGTTATGCAATATTACAACACACAGCTTTACTCTGTATATATATCTATATGTATAGATATAGATATATATATTTGTTGTATATCTATCTATATCTATCTATATTATATTATATCTATCTCTATTATAGATATCTATATTATATATCTAGATATATATATATATAGATTATTATCTAGATTATTATCTAGATATATATATCTAGATATATATATCTAGATATATATATATCTAGATATAATATAGATATCTATAATATCTATATTATAGATATATATATCTATATTATAGATAGAGATAGATATAGATATATATAATAGATATATATTATAGATAGATATAAATTTGTATGTGTTGGCATTGCTTTCCTTCTTTTCCTTCTCCTTCTTTACTTTCCTCCTCAAATTAGGCAGTTTTCATACTTGGTTCTTTCTTAATCCTAGTCTTGGGAATCCTCTTTTGAAAGTAATCATGACACTTTAGTAGGACATCATAGGAGGAAATGCAAGAGCTTGGAAATCCAGTGGGAAATTATCACCAAGAAAGTCAGATCTTTAGAATTACAAATTGGAATTCTCCATTCATTTGTCTACCACATGTGAATGAAATCATATGGTGTTTGTATTCTTCATCTGTCTTGTTTCACTTAGAATTGTAGAGCTTTTCAAGAATTGAATAAAATAATACATGTAAAGCACATAAATGTATCTGATCTAAAATAGACCCTGACATGTTAGTTATCTTGACAGTTATTATTATTTTTCAATACATCTCATGTGAATACTTAGTGAGGAAAATATATGATCTGGTAAATCTAGAATTTTCTGGAACTTGCACTAATCCGAATGCCACTTTATAATGATCTGGTCTCAATCCCATGTGTACCTGTGTTGACATTTTTTCCTCCTCCCTCCCCCACCCCAGTGGACAAACAGACTTAATAGATAACTTGGCTTTTCCCAGACACAGAGTTTAAGTAAAGATGTGAATTTAAGAAGTGAGTAAACACTGGTAAAGAAGTTAGGAAATGATATAGAGAAGCGAGGCAATAAATGGCAAATCATCAAGCCACTTTCCATGGGAAATTGGAATTTAATTCTGACAGGAATTCCAGGAATCTGTGCAAAATACTTGCTTCAAAATGATCTCACTCAAGGGGTGAACAAGGTAGCTGGGTCATTAATATACCAAATCTAATAGATTTAGGGCTGCTAGGACGGTATTAAATCCCATACTCTTGTAACTTGATCTGCAAGGTAGGCAGCCAAGTGGTCTCTGGTGACAAAAAATATCCTCAGAACATGAAATGCTGTTCTGTGAGTTGATAGTTGCTCTGGGATACTCTGAAGGTGACAAGGACAGGGGCCATAGAGGGGTAATAATAATATGTAATATTTTCCTCAGTGTGATGAAAAATGCCTGCTTATTCATCCTGTCTTTATCACCTCCCTCCCTCCCCCCATAAAGTCTTCCACTTAGTGCAAGAAGGCTATTTTCACTCATTTATATACTGGAATGTCTATTCATTGAAATTGTTCAAGACAAGGCTCTCACTCTAGAAAATTAAATCTCTGTCTCCCATATTTTTAGTGATATGTAATGAGACGGATAATTGATCTTGGGTTTCGATTCCTTGAGAGGTTACAAGTCTCTAGGCTCTGTTAGCATATCCAGAAGTGCTGGTGTTTTAGAAAACTCCCAAAGCTTGGGGAAATCACTTAGAGTGCTGATGGCCTGCCATCTTCTGATATCCAAAGTGATTTACTTTTAAAGGTGGCATTGTGTGAAATCATTGATTTAACTGTCCACTGCAAAGGGGTTTGCCTTTTTCCTTTTGCAGTGTTTTCTTGAAAAGACTTGGCTTTCTCTATGATTAGTAAAGGAACCTTTCACAGTTCATAACCTGAGTGATTGGATGACATTTGAACGATTTTATTCTTTTTATAAAAGAGATGGGAGGTGGGACAAAAGTATTGTATACATTTACATTTTAAATTGTGTAATCATGTTATTATCTGAAACTAATACCATGCTGTTAAAATTTAGATAAAGTGTCCTGTAATGCATACAAAATGTTCATTTGTTGAAGGCCATTAAGTTAATTTCCTGGCAACAAGATTAAATGCAAGACATTTACATAATCATTAGTCGTGAGGTGTAGAAAAGATAATTAAATATTCCACCACATTAATTTATATTTAATTAACTGTGCTTTAGTGATCCTTCTGTCTGAATATTAATATTGTGTAAATAAACAATTAGAATGCATACTGATTTTATTAAAGATTTTATTCTTGAAATTAAGTAAAAGATGTAATTATTAATTAAATTATATCTGATTTTGAATCCTAATCATGTTAATAAAGTCTAACAATGTCTATCATAGGTCTCAGTGATGACAGCTTCACATTTTATGTTCCCAACTTAATGTACCTTGTGGATTAAAAAATATATTTATTTAGTTTATGCCAATAGTTAATTCACTTTCATGATACTCCATTCTGTGTTGCTTTTAGTTCAAGAACACTGTATTTTAAATACACAAATTAGTTACTATTGTGCAATCAGTCTCACTCAGACGTAGTTATATTCACCTGGGATATGTTATTTCTGGGAAATAGCTGTATTATAGAGAACAGAGAAACAAGTCATCCCAAATAAGGTTGTGCTGATGAAACTCTAAGGTACATTGCCAATAAAGAGTCTACTAGGAGATAAATTTTCTGAAGTTCGAAGAGGATTTTTTTCATGTAGCACTAAGAAAATTCTTCTAAAGATTATCATATATTAATAAGAGCAGAAACTTGTGTTGTTCCTAATGTCAGATGCCAGATGTTTGTGGAAGGCATGTATGGTGTATTCACCCTCGTCTTAAGTACTATTGCCTTTATCTGTCTGGGTAATTTGGAAGCCAATGGATAGAACATCCAGGACTTCATTAGGAGAAAAACAAAATGTGATTGGTGGACAAGAGAAAGATTGCTCTTTCTGAAACATTCTTAACTAATGAGAATGTATTCTTAACTAAAATACAGTTACATTAAACTATCATTCAACTACAGTCATGGTTTCCTAAGAGAAATTTTTCCTATTTAATTGTAACATCCCAAGCATAAATATTTGTATTTTCAGTATGAAATATTTATTTGGGCAAATAAGTCAATATCAATTTTAACTAAGTGAAATTTTCAGGGAAAAAGATGTGTTTCACAAGCACATATTTCCTAATGGAAGCATTTGTTTCTGAAATTATAGGATGGGGAATAGTAAGATTGCTTTTGCATCTTTTCTAAGCTGTTGGGACTTTTATATTTACAATATAACATGGTTATTGTTCCCCTGGGCTGGCCAAAATATATTCCCTACTCGTTTGTGAAAATAACTGTTCTGAGACTTGGAAACCATTCTATTTGTGTGGTAAATCCATGTTTATTTTGTCTTCCACATGAGTGAAATTATGTGGTATTTGTCTTTCTCTTTCTGACTTACTTCACTTAGCACAATGCCTTCTGAGTTCATCCATGTTATTATATTGGCAAAATTCCATCTTTTTGTTTTACAGCTCAACAGTATTTCATTGTGTATCTATGCCACAGCTTCTTTATTACTCCATCTGCCAAAGAACACTTAAGTTGTTTCCATATCTTGACTAGTGAAAATATTTGCTGTAGTGAACATAGGAAGGTATATAGCCCTTCAAATTGGTGTGTTCATGTTCTTCAGGTAAATGCCCAGAAATGGTTAACTGGATCATACAGTATTTCTATTCTTATTTTTTTTGTCGACTATCCTTACCATCTTTCATACTGGCATGACCAGTTTATGTCCCCATCAACAGTGTATGTACAAGGATTCTTTATTCTCTGCCTCCTTGCCTATACTCATTATCTTTTTGTTTTAAGCAATTCTCATGGGTATGAGATAACATCTGTTTGGATTCATAACTTATTCAGTTAACTGTGACCTTTGCTCATTGCTTTGACAGATGTTTTTGAATGCCTAATTTCTGACACTACCAAAATGCATAAGGCAGGCTTCATAACTTTAGAAACTATATATAAATTCCAGTAGAGACATAATAAATGGGTATACAAATAAATTAATATATACTCTTCTCAGTCACTAAGAAGACTCCCCAAACCTTGAGGATTGGATGAAATTGCTAAAATTTTCCACAGGAACTATTTTTTTGGCAAGCCTCCACTTCACTGAAGGATAAAACCTATATTGTCGAAGAAAACAAGGTAGCCAGAAATGGTAGGAAATGTGTTACTTGATTCTGAGTCATGGTAGATTTCATTGTTGTGACTGGTGAATCACTACCACTCACTCTTGGGACAGATGTTCTCAGATTCTCTCAGCTATGTGCTAGATCCCCCATGGAGCAGACAGATCACAAAATATCAATACTTCAAAAACAAGTTCTCAGTCAATAGGACCCTTTACTTCTGTTTGAAATGTTAATTTTCTTTTTTCCCCCAAGTGTGATTTTTTTATTAGTAACTAATGCAATGATGAGGCTTATTAAAAAACCCTCTTCCACTCTTGAGAAATATCTTCTTTTATATACCCTTTTGTTAATGATTGCCTCCCAGTTACTAAACACATTTAACAGGGACAATCTTTTCTTCACTTCCTTTGAAGATTATCTTTCAATTACTCTACTTGCAGAATTTTTTTTTTAATTTTTAAATTTAATTTATTGTGCCCCCCACACACACAAATTACATCCTTGTCTACCCTGAGGCACTCCCATTACCTTGTCACCCGCGAACCATCTTTATCTCTGTGCACTCTCCCTCCCCTAATTTTACTTGAAATGTTAAATTTCTTTTTTGAAGTTTTTCCTGTTAATAACAGAATACACCCTTGCTTGTTTCATTGCCAAAAGAAACTGGTATAACTGAGTGAATGCCTACCATCCTATAGGGAGGAGTGGGGTTTCAATTTAAAAACAAATATGTGCAGTGTAGTAAGTAAGTAAGTAGTAATTTCTTCAGCCATTTTTTCTTTTAAAAATTGTATTTTAAAATAAGATCTAAATGCACCTTTAGATGATTAAGGCTATTTTCCTCTAGAAAATTCATACCTCGAAATGCTTAGTTGTTCACCTGAAGTATATTATCTTTTATACAATTACATTATATAGCAACATATACTTACATATGTTTTTATGTCTTCATTATCATGTATGCTTTAGATTAAAAGAGGAAAGAATTCATTAAACATTAAAAGCCTTTTGAGATAAAAATGCTCAAACTCTGCACATTTCCACACTACTCATGGTAGACAACTTTGCAGCAGAATGTAGACCTGAGAGCAGTTTTGCAGTTCTCTTAGCACATGAAGTAGGCCTTTTTAGTTAATCACTAATTTTGATAATTTGCCCAATAGCTACTAAGGGTCATATTATATTCTACAGCTTCTAGAAAATTGACAATCTTACCTTTTCCTTAGATATCTTTCTCCTGTTACACTTTGCACAAAAGTGTTGGTATTGAGATCAAATGAGACAATAGTGTTACAGTACCGTGTAAAGATAAGGGACATACTAAATTGACTTTGTGGCAATAATTTGACTATTATTTAGACTCTGACAATGAACTGAAATACAAAGAGTCAGTAATTTTACCTTTGTGCCTCATTTCCGTAGTGATAAAATAAGTATACTGTGATACTGTGTAAATTCAACAATTTTCAAATTATACAACGTCCCATCTTTGCTTTGATTATGTTAAGATATTGATGCACTTGTGTTCACTTAGAAGTACTTATTTCTGTGTGTGTATAATCACCATCATAATACAGAAACAATATTTTAATACATTTTTTCACAGTTATATGTATCTGAAACTCTTTTTTGGTCAAGAAAAAGTCTACTAAACTTTCTCTAACAGTTGGGCCATGGTTAATGCTACCAGGTTATTTCCTGTACATTAATAGGGGGGTGGTAAATAAAAGAGCAGGAGAACTTTCCACAAAACTTTAATTTAACTTAACTTTAATTTGAATAAGAAATTGAAAAGTCTAAACAAATGGCTGGTCTTCTACATTGAAATTCCTAATTTAACCAAAAACTTGCCCTAATACTAGTCTGCTGTCTATTAAATTTATTTATTCCTCAGATGGTAAAATAATTAAAAATTCTGGGAATGGTCAGGGAGGGTGGGGGGGTGAATCCCGGTATTACAAAGATATGAAATGTATATATATATATATAAACTATTTGATTATAAAAAAATTAAAAAAAAAGAAAACTCACAAAGGAATACAAATGGCACAAAATTTAAAAAAAAAAAGAAATGGCAAACATGACTAATTTTGAATGGAACAGGAGATGCATGGGGGGGATTTATCATTAGAGTAGTTCTGAAGAATGAGTGGGCTTTATCTGTGGTAATTCCACCAGTATTGAGTCCGGTGCTAACTCCTTAGCCTGGTATGTGCTTGGACCACTTACAAAATTCCTTTATCAAAAGAGATGATGGAAGATTTCTGGGGAAGATTTCTTGTAATGACTTGTGTCCTTAATTTTTCCATAGTTCAATACGACTATTTCTAGAAAGAAAACTGCTGATGAGACCGATATTATAAGCTAATTACCCAACTTCTTTATCCTACAGTGAGATTATTTTATGAGATAACACTCTGTACCAGTTTTTTTGGACCTTGTTATAATGGAGATGATTGTTGAAATTAGTCAGTGGCAACATACTAACAAAGCAACAAACATCAATAAAAGCCAACCTGCTAAGATTCCTCCTGAGTCTTGAAAGAGAAGAAAAAGGGGTTTTCAGATAAGAGCTTATTTAAGGATACTGGAAATTTGCTGTTTTTCAAAACTCACATGGATCCCATATCCTAGCTCTGCTATTAATGAAATTAAGATGAATTTTATGAAATTTCCTTTGCTTTCCCTGGGAAGTCAATTCAGTGTTTACTCTGAGGCTGAGTTCTTTTATTAGGAAGCCTTTAATTTGGATGAGGTTAAATTACTTAAATGTCCACAGAGATTTGATGAAACTAATTGAGCTCAAAAACCATTGAAAATAGTGTGATTAATTATATTTTCAAAGTAACATTTTCATGCAAGTATAGGTCCCATACAAATAAAATGAAACAAATGCAGAGCAGAAGATAGAACCCTGCCTTTTGGCTCCTGGTATAATGTTTATAAATAATTCAAAAATATTTTTATAAGCAAGATATCTGAGGACATCTCTCAACAACATATTTTGTTTTAAGACTTAAAAGAAGATAATTCATATTACATTTTATTTTTAACTTTATTTCGGATTTTGTTTATTTTTCAGTTACTATGATAAAAAGATAACTGGGAAGTGGGGTATGGTAGCATAATGTTTGTTGTTCTTTGAACGTAGAGGCTACTTGAAAACTAATGAATGCATACTTTTTAATGAATGAAAGTGATAGCAGATGTAAATCTAAAATGAAAGTTAAAAAACCCTAATGGTCACAAATGTGTTAATTTATTGTTCTGGAATCTTCTCTTCCAAATGTTCTTCCTTTGAACATATTTTAACTACATATTTTCTAGAGCTGGTAAATTTAGAAACACAATTTCATTTAGCTCTGAATAACTGAGAAAAGGGAGATTTGGAAAATCCCATGACTTAGATGCAATTACAATCAATTTTCACCTGTAGCCTAAACAAATACTATAAGCAGGTTAGTTTCATATTCTTTATTTCCTTTTGCTTCTTTTTCTTCCTTTTTAAAATTATTTACATAGTTTATTTATATATAAATAATGTATTTATATATATATTCACATGTTTCGCTTCAGTTCAGCCCCATTCCTCCATTCTCCCTTCATCACATGCTTTACCTCTTTCTTCCCATTATTCCTTTATCCCCACATACTTTCTTCTTTTGCTCTTCTCTATATATCTCTTTCCCCATTTCAGTAACTTGCTTTGATTTATTCATGACATCCCATTTATTGATACAGCCAACTGGGTGTTTCTAGCTAAGTTTGTGTGAGTGTATGGGTGTGTGTGAGTGGAGCAGTGGTGAGTAGATTCTCTCTGGTCATTGAAAATCTAGTTTAAATATCAGATCTTGCTCTCTGCAAACTGACCATTTTGTCTCAAGGATGTGCAGGTATCCTGTTTATAAATTAAATGATACTGTCATTTTTCCATGTTTATTTATTTGAGCCAGTATTCATCCAAATTTTGAAGTTAGGAAAAAATGTGAGCATGTATTTTTATACTTGTTCATTCATACATTCATGAATTCACATCAGTCAGGGTACTCAGTACTGGGGATTTAATCATTGAGAAGCAATTATTTAAGTTGACAGTGAATGTAGACTTACTAGGAGAGAGCATCAGGTAAGCAGATCATCATGATATAGCATGCCATTGACAAATAGTAGGATCATAGGAGCATGCAAAAGAAATATCTACACATTTGGGAAAGAGCCCATGTGTTGATGATCAGGGAACGTGTCTTGCTGTTTAGATTTACCCCAAGTTCTTTCTGAAGATGGTATCAAAGCTAAGATGTGGGAAATGAAGTGGTGGCTTAACCCACATTCTTTGGCTAGAAAAAAAGAACTCGAGGAAAACCAAGCTCTTTATCCCAGGAAATACAAGTGAGAGGAAAGGGAATATGAGCAAGGGAAGTTGAGAAGAAAGCAAAATTGTTCATAGATTCAGTAGAGAACTCAGTGACTTTCTTACCATGGAGGACATGGGTAGAAGTCACAAGGAATTTCTGTGTTTCTCTTTTCATCATTGTTCTCTTTCTGATCAAAGATTATTTCATGGGTTATTAACCCCAACACACTTCTGGATTATGTGGCCTGATTCCCATAGGCAGCCATTGGGAAAATCATAAAGTTTACATGAGTCCCATTATGACTGACCTGGGAACCAGATGGATCCCCAGATGGGGAACCAGAAGGGCATTGGACACCTTACCAAATCCAGCCTGACGACTCTCTCAGAGATCACTAAGAAAATGGTAGGTGCCAGGGGACAAAGTCATAGCAACACTGTTATTTTTGCTTTTGACCATGGGGCCACTGGAAGAATGTGAGCTGTTGCTGAACATCTCTGGTGGAAAAATTCACAGTTTGATTGGCTAACAGGACAGGACAGACAGTTGGCAGACAGGACTGGGTGGTTCTTCAAAAGCAGACAATAATTCCAGTGCAGAGATTCCATGCAGTTGCAGAGTGAGGGACCTTATGCTTCATGAGGGACCTTATGCAGTTTCATAAAGGGATAAGGGATGTAGTTAAGAAGTTTCGTGATAGAAATTACAGGACTAGGAAGAACCAGAGCCTGAGTGCAATATGCCATTTTGTACTTTTTCTTCAAGAAATTGTGAACCCATTGCAGGCATTTTTGATAACAGTGATAGTAAATACTATTAAAATTATTAGTTTTGCCACTTTAACTTTTATAGCTGTATCCTTATGTGCATAATGAAAATATTGCCAATATCACTCACAAAGTGATGATATGAAAAGTTTGCTCCTTACCTCATTAGTGACTGTCAACTGAAAGGTCTTTATGCTGATATTTAGTCCTTGATGGTATAGCTACACTCTCTTTCTCTATAAGAGAGTAGACTATAACTGTCCTGCACCATTATGCAATCATGTAATCTAGGCTTTTTTTTCTAAAGTGTCATTTTACTTTCATATTTTCTTCATTTTTAAAAAATACATATGATTCCTGGAGCCAATTAGTTGATATTAATCATAGGAATATTCAAACACTGGTCTGGGTGGATCAGAGTCTTTAGGCTGAAATTTGTTTGGTTTAAAAAAAATACATAAATACAGGTAGAGTTTTCCCTTGATTTTCTATTAGGCAGTTAAATTATTCAAATAAATTTCAGATTATCTGATGCCTGAGAACAGTTTTCTTCCCTCCAAGATACATTCTGAATATATTGACAATTTGGCTACAGGTAAAAAAAGTGAATTACCTACTTGTTTCTTCAATAGCTATCACCTTTTTCCATCTCTTTGTTTGCATTTCTATGTGTTTCCTAAACCAAGCAAGCAAGCAAGCAAACAAAAAAAAAATTACTTGTGTATAGTAATTACAGATTGTGATTGATAAAAACAAATGCTGTCTTAGGTTGAGCCTATTTTCTTCTTGCAAGTGAAATCATGTAGGTTTAAGACGAAAGTATAAAAGACTTTGCACATTAATTTAAAAGAATACATTTACCGCATTTGAGTGTTTCAGTTAGACTTAACACAAGCAGCTTCTAATAGTAAGAAAGTCATTCTTATTTATAATTAGTCATCCAAGTTTTCTTACTTTTAGTAACAAATTTGTTACAAATGTAGCCTCAATTATATGAGGATTCTTCTTTAAACGTACTCAGGCTTAACCTTTTCTCTCTACTTTCCTAGCAATCCACTTGGAATCTATGGTAATGGTCACCTTCCTTTCCCAGTGGTACCTCAACTTCCTGTTCGGTATCCTAGGTATTCATTAATGCCACCAAACTGCTTGAACTAATGTCATTGATTACCTACCTTCTCTTGATACAGTTTAATGAGTAATTTTCATTTCTTATCTTTAATGACCTCCATGTGGGCTTTGATATTGGTATCTTTCAGTTACTTAAAATTTGCTGGCCTCCACCATTCTGTTCTTTTGTGATTCTTTGCCTATGCTTGACTATGCTTTTTGACACTTATCTACAGGTTCCTCTTCTACATACTCAACCTAGTAGAAAATCCTCATTAGTTTCTCTACTGTCCAGTTTCTCTTTTCCCTGCATGTAGTCTTTCCAGGAGGTAATTTTCAAACAGATAGATGAGATTGAGAGTGAACTGCAGCAACACTTTAATACTATTTCTAATTCCAGAGCAGACTTCTCCCTGTAGCCCTGCTTCATGTTATTTGTCTGGCTATTTGAAATCTTAACCAGAAAGTCTATGAGGTGCTTCTATCTCAAACTTACACATGACTATGTGTTTGTCTATACACATAGTATGCGTACATATGTGTATATACACATATACAGCCATATATGTATACATATACAGGCACATGCATATGTCTGTATATGTATATATACACATACATATACTATATGTATAAATATACACATTACATACACATATACTATGTGTATAACACATGTATAGACATACACATAGTATATATACATATATACAAACATACATATATACATATACTGTGACACTATCAGGCATATATATATACACACACACATATATGTCTATATGTACAGACATGAAATATATACAGATATGATACATATACAGACATATACATGCATGTATAACTATAACTTATACACATAGTATATGTATATATCTATACATACAGATATAGATATATACATAGATTATATGTATATATACACGTACAGACACATATATATATATATATATGGATATATATATATGGATCTTCCCTAGATGTGCTCATGGCAACTTTCAAATAATAAGAACAGGAATGAAAAATGTAATTTCTTCCTTTACCCTTAGTATCATGTGTATTGTTGATGTATTCTTTTTTTTTTAGGATTTAAAATACATTTATTTATTTATATATTTTTAATAATAAAATTTTATTTATATATAAATTTCACATCTTTGTAACCCCTGGAGTTGACCCCCCACCCCAACCTTTCCCACTCTGCCTCCCCCAAGCTGTGTACTTCCATTTGGTTGTTAGCTTGTTTTGACTTTTCTTTATGGCTGTTTGTTTATCATGTTCCATATAATATTGAACCATTTGGTGTCTGTCTTTTTTTTTTTTTTACTTGTTTCTGCTAATATGATTTCTTCTAGGTGCATCCATGTTACTATAATTTCATCTAATTTGTCATTGTTAATTGATGAGTAATAGTACATTGCATATATATACCACATCTTTTTCATCCATTCATCCTCTGGGACATGAGTTGTTTCCATGTCCTTGAAATTATAAATAGTGTTCTAATAAACATTCAGGCACAAGTGTCCCTTTGTACCCACAGTGAGGTCTCCTTTGGGTAGATGCTCAGAAGAGCAATTGCTGGATCAAATGGTAGTTCCATTTATATTAATTTGAGGGTCCTCCACATACACACAGCTTTCCATAGTGGCTTACACAACTTAACAGAAACAAAACAAGAAGCCCAATAAAAATGGGGAGAAGAACTAAAAAGACACTTCTCCAAAGAACAAATATAAATGACCAACAAGCACATGAAAAATTGCTCAATGTCACTAACAATCAGGGAAATGCAAATCAACCACAATGAGATGCCACCTTACACCTGTGAGAATGACCCACATCAAAAAAAAACAGGCAACAACAAGTGCTAACATGGACGTGGAGAGAAAGGAATACTTTTACACTGCTGGTAGGAATGTTGATATATTCTTTCCTTATAATAAATAGCAATATATTTTTAGATTTGGGCATTTAATGTTATCTGTGTCTAACTCATCTTTTGTCTTTGATCATGCTTTTTCAAATTAAACCTCAATATGTCAATAGAAACTTTTTAAAAATTCAGCATTTCATGTCATTAAACATTTAAACCATTCAGTCATAATCCCATGCTGTCAAGACGAACTCCTAGTTTCATTGTATTGATTATGCAAGGCTCCTCATGTTCTGGAACTTGATTAAATCTCTTATCACACTTCCCTTTACACTCTAGACTCAAGAAAAGTGAATGTTTTGCTTGACTTTGAATGTACCATTTTCCCTGTTACATATCTGTGTCTGTTCCCATAATTGTTTGCCCAATGAATGGGATGAAGATGCTTTTATCCATTGGTTCCTGTCTTTACTGGTCTTTATTGGTCTTTACTGGTTGACACTGGTTGCTCAGGTGTAAGCACATTTGTTCCAGTATCATACCAGAAGGTGTCAGAGAAGGTACTGGAGTTGCTTAGTAACAAAGTGCAGGAATAAAGATTTTGTAGTTTAGGTCTGAGCGTGATGCTATCTGGTTCCACCAGTGTCTGGTTCATCACACAGCAGGAATTAGAATAATATCTAAAAAACTTTTGAAGTGCTCTATAAGGTGTTGCCAATACTTTTCTGATATCTTTCTCGCATCTTTTCCTAGCTGTGCTACCATAGCAGATCCCTGGCGTACTAATGACCAATGCAATATGGTATCATTAACGTATACTTGCGCTTCTGTCTCTTACACAGTGAGCTGCTTGAGCAAATCCAGGCCCTCATTGATATCTCTTCTGCTTGCTGATATTTGGTGATAGATATAGATGTTTGATTATAAACTGTTGCCTAGTAGTCTATCATATGGACATGTTATATTTTCTTGATTCATTCCTATTTAATATGAATTTTAGTTATTTCCATATTTCATTGTTTCAAACAATGGGGAGAATACACTGTGATGACTTTCTAAATCCTAGATATCTTTTTCTATAGATAAACATGTGGAAAATAAGAATACCTATTTGATTACTGAAAGTTTGTATTTCTTTTAAAAAACTGAAACAAATCTATTTTCTGTATATATTCTTATTTAGAGAAGCCTCCTCTGTGTTTATGGCCAGCAAGATATTTTCACATCTTTTACTGGGACTTTTTATATCCGTGTTAACGTGCCACCCTTCCTTCTTAGAATATATATAGCATTGAGCATGCCTCATTACGTAACATTGATTGCTGTGCTCTACTTATAATTTTAATCTGCTTAAATATTTTTTTTATCCTTTTGCCCATTTTGAAAAGGATAACTGAAATCATCATAATAAAACATATCCCCCTTTGTTCAAAGACCAGCTTATGTCTCTGCATTAATTTTGTTTCTTCTCTTTCACAGATAATTAATAGAAGATACTAGGAAGTACTTAGCTTTACTTCAACCTATTTGAAGTTTATTACCCTAGTGACTCATACATCACAAACACCAAAAATGGATACATTGTAAAATCTACTAGAGTAAATCTTCCTTCAAGAACTAGGACTCCCAAATCTCCTAACAGTACATTTCAGACTGCCCTCTCCAATAACTCTGACTCCCACAGAGCAAAGAGCTTTAGTACATTACAATTGTTACACTGTTCTTACTGACTCCATTCTCTTTCATTTCTGAAACACTTTCGATTGCTGTGCTCTGATATACTCAGTTCTCTCACTTCACGCCATTAATATGAAAGGTTCTGTTTTGACATTTAGCCATTTTGAAAAATGGGCATTTGATTCATGGGACAAAAACCTATGTCTAGAGAACTACATATAAAGGAAGTCAGGATTGCTGCAATACTGCTTATTTAGTAAACATCTTAATTTTAGTGAATTGTTAAATAGATTTTCTATGGGAAAGAGTATGTTCTATTCTTATTTTTCTTAATGTTCTCTCTAAGGTGCAATCTTGTTCCATCTCCCATTGTGTGTTGCTGCATGTACTTTTTGGGTAACAGCTTCCTTCTAATCATTTCACTTTTTTCCCCCTCTTTCCTGCACCCACAGCTGACTATTGACATCTTCATGACATACGGTAGTAGGGACAGCAGAGTTCACAAATAATTCATTTGCTCCCCCACTTTTGATCTTGCCCCAGGCTTGTAGGCAGGTTCCATGATTAGTTCTGGTCAATGGACTATGGATAAAATAACCTGGTTATTATCAATGAAAGTACAGAAGAGACAATCCACTTTCCCCTCTTTGTCTTTTTTAAACAGAGCATCTTCAAGATGGGGACCCTGAATAGCCTTAACCAATAAATGATATGTGAAAGTCATAGAACCAAATTAAAAAAATCAAACATCTGTTTTGTTAAACCCCTTAAAGTTCCTTAAACTCTTAATTTGTTTCTGAAGCATACAGCCTATCAGACTGATAAAGAAGCCATCCTGTTCTAAATGTCTTCTGAAAAGAGATTGAACCATTCTTGAACTTGTCTCCCAAAGTCTGTCATAGTCAGATCCCACAGTACTAGTGTCATAGAACTCTAGGCAGTGTGATGATCTCTATTATACATAATTTAATCTATTCAAGTCTTTTATACATGACTAAGTCTATTATCATTATTATTTTATTTTTTAAATGTATTTTTTAACTCAATCTTTTAATTGTCCACTCGTATTCTTAGGATAAATTTTAAAGAAACTTATAAAGTACTTAGTGTTCTGGCTCTTTCCTACATTTTCAGCCTCATCTTTTGCTAAAATTCTGTTTTTGCTTTCTTTTTTCATTATAGGACAATTCCTTTCCCCTTGCCTCTGCTACTACCCTCTCTTCCAACATACACTATTTGCCATCTTTATTTTACTAACTTCTTATCTACAAGTCCACTAAGCAGTTGATTATCAGGGAAGCCTGTTTTCTCTCCCAGTGAGAACTTTTCCAGATAATCTTTGGGGAAACAGGACTTTCTTCCCAATAGCTGTCATTACACTGTGTTTTCATTGTCTAGCTGCTTATTTACATTCCCCACTAAACTGTGGGTTATGACTCAGTCTGTCTCCTTTGCCTAGGTTCTGAGTACCTAACATAAAGCCTAGCGCATAAGGAAAACAGAGTAGGCCACTGAGTTACAATATAGCACCTTGCTGGGAAATATACCTCTAAGTACTTTCTCATTCTGGCACATATCCCATCTGAGAAAGTATGATTTTATTCTATAGAATGTTCTCATTTTTCAGATATTCCTATCCAGTTGCTTATTACCATCCATGTTAGCATGCTTTTCTTCCTTTGTTGTTTTATTGCCTATGAATTTTGTTTTTGCAATTATAATTTTTGAAAACAGGGACTATTTTGAGTAAATTATTTATGGTATTCAGCAGAGGCTTAGCTTGAGCCTGATACTATGTTTGGATAAGTATGAATAAGGAAAAGGTCTGACCTCAGGGCATTCAGAACCTGATAGGACAAAATGTAAACAGATAAATAATAGTAAAGTTTTGTATTTTTAATAGTAGATGCATAAGCAACATTTGTGTGCCAAGAGACTATAACTGCTAAAGTTGTTTTCACACATGAAAAGGCAAGGAAAACATCTTCCAAATAACAAAGGGAAATTATGGTAAATATAATTACCCATGTTGATTGTCATTCTTGGTCAAATGAAGCAAAACTCCAAGATCATATTCAAAATTCCTTATAATTTATGAGGAAAAAGAAGGTTCCATCATTTCTTATATTCTTTTAATTATTTACTCTCAACTGTATTATTCTACCTTCCTAATTTGCCATTCCAACTACCCCAAATAATTTCACACACATACTCACACACAAGCACACACATGGGAGGGGGCCCACCCAGAGAAAGAGAGAGGTGAGAGTCTTGTGTGAGAGAGGCAGAGATACAGAGGGACACACAGGCAAAGAAAGTCTGATGATCTATTTATCCAGTTCAGATTCTTCTGTTTCTTTTCTCTTCTTCTGCAGTCCCACGCCTTGTCATCTTGGCTCAATCAAAAAATACAGGCATGTGGAAAACTGCAATTATCTTAGTATTTTATTTGTTATCCAAGGTTTTCTTGGGTCTCTCAATAGATTTGTGATGTTTTAGAAAGATCATCTGATTTTCAGGGATACGTTGATTCTGTGTAGACTAAGATAAAATATCTACTATTTAATCAGCACGGGGATAGTTAAAACAGAAAGATGTAAAATAAAGGTCTTACTGAGCTAATGAGGAAAGAAGAGGTGGCATTTAAGCCCACAGAAAGATAAAAAACCCAATTTATTTGACATAGACTCTATTTAAAGAATACTTAATTTTGTATTATGAATATTCACCCTCCCATCTTATCCTGCACATGTGAAATTGCTCCTACTTTTATTTATTTATTCCTCACTTTGTTCTAAAAAGGATTTAAGATAGCTTATGAGGATATTTAAAATACATCAAAGCAGCTTCATTAGAAATAGGTGAGAAAGTAGAAAAATAACAAGACTAGAAGCTAGTCAAATTAGAAATAGGACATAATACACATACATTTCAATGAAAGTTTTATACAGTTACTATTGTTTCTAAGATGTTCAGTGAACCAAGTGGAAAGAATTTGATAGGTTATGGTGTTGGAAATATTCTGGAGATCAAAACAAATGAGCTATTCAGAAGATATGGTCAGAAGAGGTAGAAAAATCTCTTGAGAGATCCCAGGAAACACACTATATAATATAATAAGCAACATTCTCAGCAATGTTCTTAACAACCAAGTAACCAAGTGAGGTCCATAAACCAATTCCCTACAGCATTTTCCTGTCTAAGCTGATAGTACCACATGAAAGTAAATTTAATGCACTAGTCTGCAGGAGTAGGTAGTAATGAAGTGGTGATAAGATATCATCTAATATGTAACAGTTGACAGCTTTCAATCAATTATTTGGGCAGATTATAGAATGTTGATCCAATACCTTGGTATCATGTCCTTCATCTAGTCCTCGGTAATGCAGTGTTCGTCAGTAACACAGTTGCCTAAGATTTGTGTCAAATTTGGCTGATATTTATTTGCCAAAGAAATTAATACCCATCGACTAATGGAAATGCCTACTTTAAGTACAGAAATAAGACGAATCTCCAAAAGTTCCTCATACCTATCCTGTTTGTGGAAATATAAGCAAAGTCTGCAGATACTTAGCAGTGACTCTTGACAGTCCACATAGAAACAGGAGGGAAAAAAGCACTGGGGAATAGGTAAAACTACAAAAAAAGATGACTAATACTAAAAACCACAACTATAAAGTAACACATACTGTTTTCAATAATTGCACAGGTCAAAAAAATGCCCTTTCTGATTTGTTTTGGGAATTGCCACAATTTTATTAATATTGATACTGAGATGTCCTGTGATAGTTGGAGGGTGACTTTGGGGCGGAGAATCAGCAACTTTAGGAATGTGGGAACTTGAGTTTTACTTCTAGCCTTTGAGGGAACTCAAGTAATTATCCTGAATGGGAGTGTCGCCACACGATGATGACCCTCGTGTTTCGCAGGTTGCACAAATCACATTTGTGGCTTCAACTTGGTGAAGGTATCCCCATTGCAGAAGACTTCTGCCTGGTTCACAACATGCATCATCTAACTGAATGATAGAGCTTAGTATAGTAACCACTTTAAAAAGTACCAGTCACATTGATTTGTCTGACAATATTCCGCAGCTTCTAGGATGAAAGAGACTTTCCCTTTGGTGGGTTGGTCAACAAGGGTTGCCATTTGTTAGGTAACCTCTGCTTGAAAATTCACCCCTACTCTTCGGTGTCCTGAAGTATGATTTAAAAGGCATAATTGAGTGAGTCACTGGAAGCCCTAAGATCTCATTGTGATACCTAGTTTGTTGTTTTTTAAAATTTTTTTTCCTGTGAATTTTCTTCTCTTTTTATTATATTAATAATTTATTTATATATATACATTGCATATCACTGTAATCCCCTGGGGGTCACCTACCACCTCCCCTCCCTGACTGCTCCAGCTGTTCCCCTCTCCGCCCCCGTTTGTGTACTTTCATTTGGTTGTTCATATATTAGTGAAACCATTTGGTTTCTGTCATTTTCTTTCTGACTTGTTTCTGCTAATATTATTTTTTCTAGGCACATCTATGTTACCATAAAATCATCAAATTTGTCATTTTTAATTGATGAGTAATATTCCATAGTGTATATATACCACATCTTTAATTAATTATTTCTTCATCATTGCAGTCTCCATAGTTCTCCTACCACAATATAATATGAAATGTGCCCATATTCCCTAGTGTTCATCTCTTTCCTTATTTGTCCCCTTTTTCCCCATCTTTTTTTTATGCTTCATATCTATGATCAGCTTGCTACTTTTGACTTTTACTTGAACTTTTGTTTAGTTTCTTTATATTCCCGATAAAAGTGAGATCATCTGATATTTATCTTTTCCTTCTGATTAATTGGTTTAAAGCTCATTTGGTCCCTCACTGGTATTAGAACTTTAAATTATTTCCTTTCCCCTTTGAAAATCAGTGTTCTCTATGGAACAACAGATCAAATGAATATTTGTTTTATGACATGATAAATTGTCTGCTAGTAAGTATAAAACTCATTCAGAAAAAGGGCTTGGAGAAGACAATTAGATATCTATTTTGTATCAGACATGTTAATGGTTACCTAAACTTCACAGTATATGTTGAAAAAATAAAATAGAAATGCAGAGACTTGGAAAATGAGAAGTGTTTTAATGCACCTGAGCATGAAAGTTTTGCATTAAGCCAGTGGCCATAGTGATATGGGGTGACTCAGCTGGATTGGCAGTTGGGGCCTCTGGTAGTGACATAGTTGAAAATTGTATTGGGTGCCATACTGTCTTAATGGGTGGGGCCTGAGAGAAAGAACCACGAGAAGAAAGGAGAAATGTGAAAAGAGTGTACAAGAGGAGGAGGCTGGAAGCAGCTCGAAAAAGGGAGAGATGTGAGAAACAAGAGAATGATGGGCCAGTAAAGAGAAGTCCGAGGGACCGGCCTGGGTGGAAGCCCACTGGAGAATGAGCTGGTGGTGGTGAGGAGCCATGGTGAGAGTGGCCAGTAGAAGAGTAGCCAGTGTGGAGTCGGATGCCAGAATGGCAGACTGGGGGTGACCGGAAACTGCAGAGGGCAGGCTTGGTGAATGGCAAGATGCTCTCAAAGGTGGGCCTGGTAAAAGAAGTACATGCACCACAGCAAGGTGACATAGAAAGCTAGTACCTGGAGATAGCCAGAAATTTGGAAAGCTGATTTTACGTCATTATTTGTTGGTAAAGTTTGAAGTACTTTGGAGAAGCTGAACAGCTCGGAATACTGGAGAAAGAAGAAGCAAAAAGAAGACAGAAAAGAAAGACTGGATTTTGCAAAGTGCCTGTCTCAGGTTTGGAGGGGCAAAAGGGTACCTTATTATAGGACATATGTCTTTGGAATCTTTGGGACTGAAAATGGTGACTGAGGTAAGATAACCAGCCACTTGTGCCATTAAAGACTTTTTATCTGACTTTGTTTTCCTGGTTAATTTTCCTTGTTAATAAAACCCTATTGTTTTAATTGCATTTGACTGGCTACTGCTATGCATGGGTGGTAAGAATTTAAAGAATCTGGGCAGCAGAAGCCCCATTTTAAAGTGTCACTTTTTTCCTTTAGCTTGTTGATTGGAGGTTTCTGCTCTGGTTTGAACAGGTAGCAAAGGTAGAATTTAACCTGACGTCTGACTCCTTACATTTACTTACATTACTCCTTAGTTCCTTACATTTTCCCTGGGAAATGCTGCCATTCACTAGCTTTTTTGTTATCATAACCTAAAGCTCTTTATAACTAAATCACCAAACTCTGCTCAATTTTCATCACGATTTTAATTGTAGGTATTTGTTTACAAAAGGAAGTTGACTATTAAAATTCTAATGATCAAAAAATGATAGTTATTAGATTAGGAAATATTATAATGTCACTTTAAATTGTGTTTGGTGCATTCTGATAATAGATAATGAATTATAATCTTACTTGGAAAGAATTCAATGCAACTTCTCTTTTAATGAAATGGCCATTTCTCCATGTGACATTTCATTACAGCACCAGAATCAGGGACTTGAGAATTTATTTTTCTTCCTATTATTCAAGAAATATTATAAAATGCAGTTTCATTGTCATTAGGATGTACTTAAACTACTGGGTGTTTTAAGATCTAATCTGTGAGATGATGTCTGCATTAAAGAATCTATGTCAGCTCAACCCTTCTTTTCTGAGAATAATAACAGAAAGCATAACTAAATGATCTTTAAGGTGGCAATAAAAGCTTTTCTTGCTTCACAGTTTCTCGCTGCAGGTTTCTCTTTTGATGAGCTCTCAATACTCCAAAGCTAAAACTTCCTTGAGAGGAATGAGAGAAACATAGCCCCTTACTTGTTCAGACTTATTTCAACTGTATCTATTTCCTTGCCAATAGTTTTACAGAAGACAGTCAGCTTCAAAGAAGAACGCATTTGAATCTTTGTATGTTTAGTTAAAATAACAGGGAAATCTCTATTCACAAATGTATCCTGAGTTAAAGGAGTTTGAGATGAGAAAGTTTTGGCAGAAAATATTTTAATAAGAACCTGCTGTGAGACTTTAGATTATCTTTCTTTGGCAAAAAATAAATAGTTAAAGGGTTTATTTGAAAGGTAAAGACTTTGACTAATGTCTTTTCTTTATCTCTGGAGTAAATCTCCTCACGTGGGGCAGAAAGAGAAGAGAACTGCATAAACACAGAAACTTGATAATTACTGGCATATCTAAATATCCATATTTAGATGCAAAAAATTCCTGGAAGATTCATGGAGGCATGGCACCATTCACCTCTGAAGACTAATCTCTTGGATGCTGAGAGAGGTAAGCCAGTCATAATGTTCCAATTTGCACTGAGCCACTTTTCTATCATTTATCACTAAAAGTGGTGCTTGTCAGGTATTTATTACAATGTGGGTGTAATACACAGGTTTACATTTCACTTTGGTAATAAGAAATCCTGAAGGGAACTCTTTATTGTCTTTTATGACTGAAGAGTGACCCTTTCATATTTTTATATAGTGTCTTGAATCCCAAATGCAGTGAAATTAAAAGAAAAAGAAATATAGTCCATGATACTAAATATAAAGTATATACATACATGTATATGTACATATATGTCTCAAAAGGCCAAATGTTTTTATTCAACAATAACTGTGTCAATTTACTAAATTTTGTCTATGTTTGCATCCTCACCAAGCCTGGTAAAGGTGATTTATTGTTGCAAGGACTCAGACCCCAAGATCACATCTCTGGAAAAATAACAACCTTCCTTTCTTTAGCAGATGTTTATTGAGCTGCTACTGTGGGTCAACCATTCTGCAATGGTTGGAAAGAATTACAGAGATATTTGTGAACTAGATTCTGCTCTTATATAACATGTAGCTGAAGAGGACAGACATAACCATAATCATAAAGCAGAAAGTGCTACATGACCCAAGTGAGTCGATAAAGAAGACTTCTGTGGATATTTAGGAGAGGACTCAAGAAAAGTTAATGAAAAGGAAAATGCAATTTTTTTTCAAAATTTAAGACAATAGAAAGCTTACCTAGTTTATAAAATGACTTGGCATGATGATAGATGTGTCTTTTTAATTATGAGGTGCATTTGCCCTTTTGATCACTCTAGAAGCAACATGGTTCTAAACTTTGTGTGTAAATTATTTCTTGAATTTTGATCTGAATTTTGTTAAACCTTCCAGAAGTACTGTTAGCTATTAGTTTTGGGGTCCAGGCTACGCCTTCCTGGACTACCAGTGATGGAACCTACAGGGAACCAGAGCCAATCCATTTCTTCCCAATGTGGGATTCTTCTCAGGTTTTCCCTATGCCAGGACTCCTTTGTGGATGGGACATTCTCAGAGCTGCATTACAGTCTGTGGTTATTCCTTACTACCCCTTTCCCTGAGTTCTGTACTTTTGTATTGGATTCCAAAGGCTCTCCTTGCCTATTCCAGTTCTCCCTTTTATCTCTCGGAGTCATCAGCTCCAACAGATTTTTTCACATTCACAAGACCTAAACTGCCACTATAGTTGCCACATACATATTCCTCAAAAACATGAATTGAATCATTGGGATTATTCTTACTCACATTTTCTTGATTAAGTAAAAAAAAAGAAAAGAAAAGGTTAATCAGTTTACCCATTTTCACAGAGCGGGAAATGGTAAAAGTGGGACTCAGTTTCCTTTCTGAATAGACTATCCATGTCTTTAAATTTAACTTAGTGCTTGAGTCTATTCTGATTATTTTTTTATAGTGAAATGTCATTTGAACTCTAACCAACACTCTGGGCATATTTACTTTCTGTTTCTTCTTATTATGATCTTGCAAACTTAGATTTGAGTATATTAGGTTTAAAAGAACTCTGTATAGAAAACTATTTTTGGAGTTGATTTGGATTTATTTTAAACAGAGACCAGCATTTATCTTTCTGGTAGAACTACCCTTATTTTTACTCCATATGTTAATTCCAGCTACATTCTACACAAAGCACAGAAACAAGCTATTGATTGTATAGGCATTTGCTGTTCCTAGAATTTCCTTGTTAAATGCAACAGTTACTTTCCTTCACATGCTTTTCAATCAGCATGATGCACTGACTCCTTAGCCTGACATTCAAGGCCTTATCTCCCACTCCCATTTCTCCTTAATAGCCTACTTAAGGACAGCAGCAAATTCTTGGCTGTTGCTCAAAAATATTATACCTCTGAACATTTTTATCGTTTTTTTTTTAACCTAGATGCACTATTTCATCACTTTCATATCTTTTCATCATCATATTTTTCTCTTAGGTATTTTAAGCCAATGAATGGGGTAGAAAGCAGACAAAGTCCTATAAATGCTTTAAGTCCCTGCTAGATATAATATCATTGAAAATTCGTTAAAAGTTGTTATTTTATCCCTATAACTAGCCTTATATCCCAGCAGGCATAGAAGCGACCCTCAAGGGCAGAGACGAGCCTAATACAGAATCTACCACTCCACATAAAGGTGCCCAATGGATGAATATTGAAATAACATTCATTGTAAAAATACCTATTTATGTCACTAGAAAATTGGAATTTAATCATTTCCTTTTAAATTTCCCTCCCCCGATAGGAGCCTTGCAGATTGGGGCCGCTCTATCAATTCAATGCAGTTCAATTTGGAAAAGTAATATTATCAATTTGAAGTGTTTTAGAAGGAAAATATACAGTGAATTGTTAATATATAATCACAAGTCTAAATATCCACAAACTGTTAAGCGTTGTTGCCATTTTGTGTTAATTTTTTTTTACCTTGTTAAAAGATTTCTATAAATCAGTGGCAAGAAGTGATAAAGTTTGTCATGAATTGACATTCTTCTCCCATCATTAGATATTAATAGATACCCAAAGGTTTTTGTAGTTATACCATTAATTGGAATTGAGCTGGGGAAATCACTCAGAATAGTATTAACCTCTTGGACCTCTTTCAGTATGTTTACCCTTAGGGGCAAATGATTTCCCTGGAGTAGTCATTTGGAGCTGGTCAAATTCTCTGAGAATTGTAAATTCTCTGGGCAGCCTCTCCTTTGTCAACTTTTCTCTAAATAATAAATTTGCCGCCCAGCAACCAGCCGGATATATTTGTATGACATTTCTACCTTCGTGTGTACATAGTTTTCCCAGCCTTTGGAAAAGTGTTTGGTAAAATACAAATTTGTTGGGAAAAGAAATATTAAAAGGTCACCCATTACTAGTTTTAAGAGAGAAATATTTATGATAGCTGCAAGTTATACTTAGGATTATAACATTTTGTGGTATAGCGTATTTGCAGTCAGTTGTGAAATCAATGTACAGTGGGTCAGGACAAAGAATATTTTTTCTCTAGGCATTTTTAAAAAGGAAAAAAAAAGCATTATATATCCTCAATGTCTCCAGTGACCTAAATTCTCCAGGCAGTTAATATAAGATGAAAATTTAAAAAAAGCGTAAGTGCGAACAGAGATTCATGATTCAATGATGTTTCTATAGGAAGTCAAGCTGCAGAAACAGAATATGAACTTCATTTGAGACTTGTTGTGTCTGGTCATTACTTCCTTTTTCCTCTGCACATTAACTTGGAGCCAGTTACACCATAAACACAGTGACTTATAAGAAGCAAAGTGACACGTTCTTTTTGTAAAAGAAGCTCTGTAAAGCTAGAACTGAGAATATAAAACCAAAACACTCAGCAGATAAGTTGCACATCATTTATCACTACTCTAGGACTTAGTACAAGGAGAGGCTCTAGAGCTTGTAAAGGTGGCTAGACAATTCCAGTGACCTGTGGGAACTGGCCAACACCTTCCTGAATTCTGAGGATTGTGTAAGTTAGAAGTAAAAGCTGAGTGGGAGATCCATGTCTGACTTTAGGGAAAAGGTGTATATATATATATATATATATATATATATAACATCTTTTTCATCCATTCGTCTGTTTAGGGACATTTGAGTTGTTTTCATGTCCTTGCAGTTATAAATAATGCTGCAATAAACATCTGAGTACAGGCGTCCCTTTGTATAAGTGTTTTGGTTTCCTTTGGGTAGATTCCCAGAAGAGCAATTGCTGGGTCAAATGATAGTTTCATTTTCATTAGTTTGAGGGTCCTCCACACAACTTTCCACTATGGATGGGTGGGAGGGTTCAAGAAGGGCAGATGGTGGGAGAATTCCATGGAATACAAAGATGAGAAATATATATGCATATATAAATAAATAAAACTATATACATATATAAAGAAAATAAGGTGGATGTAAAAATTAAAACAGCAGTGATCATGTTGGTAAAATATTGTTCATCACAGGTTTGCAGATTTCAGTGAGACTGTGTTTGGAGTGGAAAAATTTAAGTATAAATGCTTTTCATTTTTGAAGAGGCATAAAGTTGACATCATGCCTTTGACTTTCTTTGAGTTTTATTTGATATAACTTAATGATATTCTATTCTTCTATAATCTTCCCTCTATCTAGCCATTAGGATTTGTGAGGACTGAGGACCAAGAAAGTCATATATGGAATTAAATATATGATCATAGGTGAAAATAAACTGTTCCAAACTAGCCAGATCTATAAAGAGAAGATGGGTTTTGATTCATTTTTTAAGGTCACAGGTCATGGCAAAGAGTATTTATCCTCCCGGCATTTATAAGAATACATGAATTATAGTTTATTTTCTTTTCCCTACAACTCCATACATCCATACATCTAGAAAGAAAGGATTAGTAGGATTTATAAATCATCTGCTCAAAAAAAAAAAAAAGAACTCCCCAAACAAAAATCCTCTTAGTGATAGTGATATTGATGCTCAGAGAACATAAGTGAGTTACATGCTGAAAGTCAGAATAGATACAAGCTAAGAATGGACTTCAGGTGTAAAAGTGTCACTGTCAAAAACAGCCAAAGAACATATTTGTTTTATTTGTTAGTTTTATTCTTATTTCCCAAAAGAAGAGGCTATATTAATTCTAAGATAGCTACATATTCCCTGGAATATTTTTTCCACTTACCTTTTTTTAATTCATGAAGAAGTTCCTTAGTTTTTTAAATAAAATTTGGTGCTACAACATAGAAAGTTTATTATTGCAAGGGATTAGCTTTGCAGAGATGTATACATTAAAGATATTAACTCAATGTTGAGCTTTATTCTAGTACCACCACCTACTAATGAATTAAATTTTTTCCCATTTCTAATAGTTTCTTCATTGCTGAGGAATATATATGTGCTGACTGAGATTTATTGAGATACCCATCTTCTGTTGATTGCAAAAATGGTCTCTGGATTTTTTAAGGACCACTGATGATGTCTATATGAGGTTGATATGTATTTATACACAAAAACTGATCCATCTTTGGAAGGAAGGAGAAATGATAGTTATCTGCTACTTATCTGCCTCTTCTCAGTTATGTGATTTCAGGCAAGTCAAATTTTCTTCATGAGCCACAATTTTGTCAATCAGTGCTCTCTGGGGTACTTTTAAATCCAAAGAAGATTTGATTTTGTGACTCCTTGAATTTGAGAGCCCTAAGAGTTGACTGAATATTAAGAATTATAACTAAAGATATCCAACAAATGACATTTCAAAGTTTATTTTTATTATCAATAAAATTATAGTTTCAAGTTCTTGAAATAAATGCAAGAAACTGTCACAAAGTCATTACTTATTATAGTGTGGTATTAATGGGCATCAGGGTCAGAGAGTTTCCTTCTACTGACCATATAGGTGATGTTTCTCTATTATTTTCTTGTGTCATCTCATGAAGCACACTGTCACTGCTATTGCTGCAGCAAGTATGCACTGCGTAAACTATTAGGAGATCTATAGCTTGGAAATACTGATAGTTGAATTCTAGTTTAGTTCCATTGTTTACAATAACTTGGATAAAATATAAGACCTTAGTTCCCACATTATTAAAGGAAGTGCTTTTGCTAAACTTAATTCATAGCCAGAGTATTTCTTTACTCCCTTCACTATGTATTTCTTACTCTGGACAGCCAGATAAGTTGTGGAGAGGGACTAAAACTTGGAATTCATTTCCTTATGGCTACTACTTGTAGATACCTCCTGAAATACCGTGTTGGGGGAGGAGTGTGAAATTTCACCCCAAACAGAATACTGCTATCTGTTTGTGAGACTATGAAGAAGGATACTGTAATTATATGCCATATGCTACCTTTTTTGAAGATCATGGAATCTGCTAGGATTTTTCTATGTGGCATATATCTTGGCTGATGATGAGAGAGGTTGGTCTTTTTCAGTATGTTTCAGGGGTGATTACAATACAGGAAAAGTTAGGAGCCTAGGGTGAATTCCTAGAATTTATCTTGAGGCTCATCACATATACCATTTATTAAGTATTTATTTACTGTCTTCTAAACACTGTGCTGTACTGTTAGCTCTGAAAATAATATGCTTATAAAGTAACAGTAATGGGATGTCAATGCAACTATTATCAATGAGAAAAGAGAAGATAAAATGATGTTCAAAGATGTTTTATTATTTGCATAGAATAATTTATTTCTAATCAATAATCCCATAATTGGGACTTGAACCTGTTTTAAAGTCTATTTTTAAATGAACATGAAGTAATGTGATTCGGTGATATTGAATCAGAAAAATCTTTTCATCCAGTATCTTGTCAGACACCTTTATTTTATCAATAAAATCAGTGCAATCCAAAGGAAAGGTTTGACTTCCTGAGACCAGCAAGTCTACCCTGGAATTAGACAATCAGGATTCGGAAATACTTTCTAGTCCCTACTGTTCCCTCAGTGGAGAGTGTTTATCATGAATTTGTAGATAAAAATGATACAGGGTAGTGAGTGATGCAGTTAAAAATTGTATTGGCACCAAAATACTCTGGTGTGTGGAGTCTCAGACATGTGAAGTGCTAAAAGGCAGATAAAACGAAGGAGCAAGGATGGGGGGAAAAAAGGGAAAGGAAGGAAAGAGATGAGAATGGTGGACTGATAGAACAGGCCCATATGACCTAGCCAGGGTAAGCCTTCTGGAAGAGTGAGCTGGAGGTGCAAGGAGCCATGGTGACCAGCAGAAGAGTAGCCAGTGTGGAGAGTGTAGCACCATAGCATGGTGGCATAGTGATCTGGTACCTGGAGATGGCCAGGGATTTGGAAAGCTGATTTGTGTATCAGCAATTGTGGAAGAAATCTGAAGAGCCTTGGAGAAGCAGAGCAGCTCGGATTCTGGAGAGAGAAGAAGCAAATAGAAGATGTTGGAGAAGGACCGGACATTGCAGGGTGCCTGCAGATTTGGAGGGGCACCATCTTGGACATGTGTTTAGGACTTTCGGATTAAAAGGTACTTGGGGTAAGATAACCGGCTGCTTGTGTCATTAAGGACTTTTTGTTTTCCCGTTTGAATTCCCTTGTTAATAAAATTCCTGTTAAACTGCATTTGTCTGGCAATTGCTCTGCGTGGGTGGACGGACCTAAGGGAACATGACTGGCAAAAAAACCGCATTTTAAAAGGACATTTTATTCCCGTGGCTTGTGGTTGCCGGTGTCTACCCCTTTTGCACCCGATTTCAATGACATCAGGAGAAAATGGTTGGAGACTAGGTGAGCTTTTATACTGGTTCATCACCTGTTTTGTATGATTCTCGTGCATTAGTCAGTTTTGCTCTTAACCCTTAAAAAGGTACACTTCGATAGAGGCTGACAAAAATGCTGTGGTCAGCCCCACCTTGACTCCACAAGAGAGAAAACAGAACCAGAATTCAAATCCCTGACTGCCTTGACAATGGCTCATCACATAAAACACTTTGGAAAGCTTATGCTTTTTTTTTTTTAAGCTTAATTTTAAATGTTAAGCAGTTTGAGTTCAAGGATCTATAATGTCTCCTCATTATTTGTTCAGTTTTATCATGCCCTCAAGTTCTTACACTCTCCTTTTCTCCCAGAAGGCATAGTTTCTTTTACTGCCACAGTTGTCTTGACTCATTTATGTGTGTGTGTGTGTGAGGGGGGTGGGGGGGGTGGGTGCGTGGGGGGGTGGATGGGTGTGTGTAAATCGTGCATATTTGAATATTCTATAAACTTCAGTCTATATCTGGGATGATTCTGTTCTCTCTTATTTCTAAAACTATGAGGCTAGCAGAAAATGCAATTTCTTTGAATTTCCCAGTGCATAAATAAGGATTGATCATTCACAGAATTGTGCATATTTATTGCCTGTTTGGCCGTCATTGGATATTAATGGTAGGAGCTTCTTGATCTTAATATATGGATATACTTATAGCATTTTTATTGCTTTGATTTTCAGGTAAGGCAATACTTATTTGGAAATGAACTTAATGAATTCATGACAGGAAAGTTTTACCTAATCTTTTATTCAAGCTACAGATAAGGAAGGAAGAGGAAATGTATAAATTAAATAGATGAGTCACTGAAGCTTTTAGCAAAGGTCTAGGTAGTCAGACTTCACATACCAGGCAGAGAAAGAAGTTGCTTTTTGGATTCAGTTCAGTATCTTGAGTTGTTCTCTGAAAGGCAAAACAAGGGAATAAGCAAACAAAGGCAGGGTGAGACAGAGAACTCCCACAGAACCATTCTCAAAGTCAGAACACACTCTGATGCTCACTCTGTTGATCCTGGTGGATCTTTTTTTTTTTTTTTTTTTCTTGAGAGCAAGTTACATGAATTTGACTTTTGGGGAATTTGGCCCCATTTTCAATATTCTTGGTTAATAATAATACCCTCTTAACTCAGTTGCCCCTTTTGCTCTAATTACAGAAAAGCTGCATAGCATAAAGATTTTGTGTGTGTCTTATAATAAATATACTATACAACTATGTTTTACTATTAAAAAAACAGACTAGTGTGGTGTTAGTATGGTTTTTATAAGAAACAATGTGGAGAGGAGGTAACTAGATTAGGGGTTAGCAAACTACAAGGTCAAACTGAGCCATATAAAAGTTAAGAATATTATTTATAGTTTTGATTAAAAAATAAATATATATATTATCCATAAAACCCATAATATTTAGCATATGGACCATTACAGGAAAAAGCTTGCTAACTTCTGATTCATACTGGAATTTAGAAGTTATTTTGAAACCAGAGGACTGGAATTTGGGCCACCTGTTACCACCAAAGGCCAATAAAGTAGTGACAGGAATTGTGACTTTTTCATGTTGCCCAGGGTACCACAGACTCAAGTGATCCCCAGCCTAAGCCTCCCAGGCAGCTGGGATTACAGCGCCACCATACCCAGCTAATTTTTGAGGCTAGGTCTCACTATGTTGCCCCGGGCAGGTCTCAAACCTGAGAACTCAAGCAATTGAGTTCAAACTAGCAATTGCTTGCTAGTTTTGGCCTCCCTTCTTAGGCTTGGATTAAAGGCTTATACCACTGCGCCAGGCCCAGGAATTGAATCTTTAAAGTGAACTTTAATCAGGTAGCTGGCAACCTGGCAGGGGTGTTAAAACCCTAAAGAAACCACCTTAATATCTCATTTCCATGCCTCCACTGATGTTAGCAGTCTGTGATGTCCAGTACCCACAGCTTCTTATCATCCTCCTGGACCCCTGGCCTCTCACTTCCTGGGTGCTGAGGCCAGTCTTTGAGAGCTGGCTCCCACACTCTTCTAGATGTATCTTTGGGCTGGCAATTAACTCAGAGTGGACAGGTCATAGACAATGTATGTCTTGTCTGACCACCTCCTCCTCCACAGCTCTTATCAATTTCACATTTATTCTTTCTAAAAGACTCTCTTATTCAAGAACTGTTTTACTTAAGGTCACCTTTTGGTCTAGGCAAGTTATTAACAGCCCCTTTTACAAATAAGGAAATCCAAGTTAAACAACAAGTTCATGAAAATTTATTCTTTGAATCTGTTGATTCAGTTTCTAAATTATGTCTGTTATTTTGGATTAAACATCAGAACACTTCGAGCCAACGATCATATGTGGTAATGTCTAGTCAATACATGAATGAGTGAACATTAAGGTGAATAAAGTTTACATTTTTGTTCATATAAGATGCAATACACATATGAACGCTAGATAAAAAGTGATTTGACCGAATCTATGACAAAACCAACTGTGGAATGTGGAGAGATGGAGCGATGGAGCTTCAGATAAGAGGAGCACCTCCTATGTCTCTAGCCCCCTCTGGCATGAGAGGGTAGGAAACAGCACATCTCTCACCTATAACCCAGCTTCCTAATCTCTTTGGAATGTCCCAAGAGACATATGAGCTATTAGGAATACCTTTTTCCCCCCACAGGTAAATTCTCCTGTTATCATGCATCCCTGCATCCTCCCTGCTGCATGTCACCTAATATTTCCTTGCTGGGGTATCTAAGGGGCATCACAACTTCATTAAAGTTGGACCGAGACATGTTTCCTAGGATCCCCATTCTGTGGACTAGCCTCACAGATCACTATCAATGTCTTCCATCTCATTCCCTTCTTCATTCCACATGTAACACTTAACAGCCTATGTGAGATTTTCAGATGAGACATGAGTCCACTATAAACCAAGCAGGCAGTATTAATGTAAAAACAAAATTGTTTCTTGAATACATATACCCATAGTCCCTCGGAGATGATGGGGTTCTGCCACAGATCTAAGCCATGTTTAGGCAAGGCCAGGAGCCTCCAGGAGGTCACACACCTGTAAGACTAACATTTCTGGTCTGCTTCATTACCTTTAATGTTAATGTTGAATAGACTTATTATATGAAAAGGTAAACATATTCAGGAGATATGAGATGCATTAAAACAAAAACTAGATTCCCTGTGTCCTCTAGGCCAATAAATGCAATCATTAAAAAATATGTGGTGAATTCTGAACACTGATGAAGACTGAAAAACTTCCTAAATGACACCCACCAAGAGGATAATGCACACTCTGTCTTCATTATAATATAATCAATAATGTGGATGATGATTTAAGAAGGCTCATTAGCAGATATGTAAATTTTACAAAGCTGGGAGAAGACTATCTCATTGAGTGGTGGTGGTTGCTATCAGTCTGTTCTAATATGTTTTACTTTTGTATGTATATTTTTCCTGGAAATATTATAATAATATTTCAGTCAGTTGGGCATTGGGGTGTTTGAAAATAGCAGTTCCCACAGCTGTTTTAGACATTTCACTTGATATAGGGCATCATTGTTATCTGAGCTGACACTTTTAAATACCCAGATTAATGAAAGCACAGTCCTAGTTTACTTAGCAGTCATTACCTTTATAATTAAATGCACTTTAAGAAATAAATTGATAATGTATGTAAAGCATGCAAACAAATACATTGTGCTGGTAAGTGTGTTGAGGTGAACAGGGTCACTGAGAAGTGAACATAGTATTGCAGATGATAAACTGTGGTCAGTTTGGAAGGTTGGACAGTACTCAGCACATTAGGACAGATCAAAAAGCCATTCATCAAATAGGCTTCTCATATTTTAAGTTCTAGATGAAAGCAACCTATAATACAACTTTTGGTCGCCTCCTGCACATTCACACCCTGGATATTGTCATATAACTGTTCACATTCTGATGGTAAAAACACGAAGAGAACAACTATATAATAAAAGGATATATTTTCTCTAACTACCTTTAAGCTTGCTCATGTGAAGATTACTACCATTCTCTTTCTTCTGATGCTCTTTAGACCTTTTATAAGGGTCATTATGGATTCACAAACTTCTTCAAAAGGAGATAGGTCTGACATAGACGGGTCCAAAGGGAGATGTAGCAATTGCTCTATGTCTTTCGGAACCTAGGAACAAACATGAAATATATGGGAATTCCGTAAAAATGCTTTCAAGAACAAAAGCAGGTAGCCTCCAACATTCAGTTCATTCATCCATTGCAAATTTTCTTCTTTTTTTAAAGTAGCAGTTCAAGAAACTATAAAAGGAGCTGAAAGCATATGGGAAAAAAGAATATTAAAGCTAAGATATTATAGTGTGAAATGAAAAGAATAAAGACAATAGAAAGCATATCAGAAAGCATTTTTTGAAAAGCCTAGCTAAATATACCATTCATTGACAAGACTTCTGAAAAAAGCATGAATAGTCTTTTAGAATATTAAGTATTAAAAGAGCATCATTGGAGTCAATATAGTCTATAACATTAGCTTTAATTTGTTTAAAAATAAAAATAAAATTCATGATGCCAAACCTGATTTAAACAAAAAACAAGCTAAGAAGGGGGAATTAAAGATAGTTTTAAATGAACATAGATGGAAAAAAAATCCTAGTAATATATAACTATGTAGTACATAAAATTCATCTGATCGTGACACTATAGAGAACAAAATTTAATGATACATTATGACAAAGTATTTAATTCTGCTTCATGCCTGCATGCATGTGTGCATGTGTTTGTGTATAGTTTTAAATGTTGCTGCAGGAAACGGCAAATACCACACAGAATTGTAAATTATATTCACTAGTGCTTATTAATGCATTTGTGAGCTGAAATAGCTAACCTAGCAACATCACAAAAGGATTTTGATTTGTCAGATCAAAATTCATAGCCTAAAGTCATTGCGGAACAAATATGCAAATTTGTGCTCGGATTAGGAATGTGAAAGTAATCTCAAATACTGACATTGTATCCCTCATAATTGAACTCCCAATATTTTTTATTAAACCAGTTATTAGCAAAAGGTATTAATTAATTTTTACCAGTATACTTACATTTTAATTTCAAAAGAAATATTTTAAAAAGAAGTTATAATGCAAGCAATTGGGACTATATCAAGCTTGATACAATAACCAAAACAAAGAGACACCCAACTGAATGGGAAACAAATTTTGCTCTCCATTCGACTGACAAGTGTTTGATATCAAAGATCTACAAAGAACTCATACAACTTAACAAATATAAAGCAAAATTCCCAGTCAAAAAAATGGAGAGGAGATCTAACAAGACACTTCTCTAAAGAAGAAAGACAAATGGCTAAAAGGCATATGAAAAAGATGCTCAACATCACTTATAATTAGGGAAATGCAAATCAAAACCACAATGAGATTCCATCTTACACCAGTAAGAATGGTCCACATCCAAAAAAATGAGCAACAACAGGTGCTGGCATGGATGCAGAGAGAAAGGAACACTCTTACACCACTGGTGGGAAGACAAACTAGTCCAGCCACTATGGAAAGATGTGTGGAAGACTCTGAGACCACTGAAGATGGCACTATCATTCAATTCAGCAATTTCAGTTCTGGGAATCTACCCAAAGGACATCAAAATACTAATAGAAAAGGACACCTCTATCGTATGTTTATTGATTGCAGCACTATTTACAAGCCAGAATATGGGAACAACAAAAATGCCCTTAAACAGACAACTGGATGAGAAAGCTGTGGTATATTTGCACAATGGAATATTATCCAGGAGTCAAAAAAGACAAACAATACATTTGTGAGAACATGGATGAACCTAGAAGGAATCATGCTAGCAAAAGTAATCCAGAAAGAAATAGAAAAAGATGGTCTTACTTTATGTAGGATGTAGGGAAAACACAAACAAAAGGACAAAAAAAAAGTTAAAATTAACAAGCCAACAGCAGAATTACATCATAAAGCAAGGAAGGGGGAGGGAGGGTGAAAGCAGGGGACAGGGAGAGATGAGCACAAGAGATTAAGATGATGGTTCAGGGTGACAAGATGGTGGGAGAACCTCAGAGTATATAACAATGTATACTATGTCTATATATATGTGCAATCAATTAAAAATCAATAAAAATTTAAAAAAGTTATTATGCATAGTATTTGGAAATTATTACCATAATTCTGATGCTTGACAGTGGTGTTTATGGATGCAATTACACTAACTTCATCTTCTAACATAATAAAAGTAGATGATGTTCAGTAAGCATTTACTATGTATTAGGCTTCATGCGAAACACTATATAGTAGCTCATGTGATGCTTTTTCTGTGTAGAAAATAATATTATTTTTGCTTTATTGAAGAACTGACAAAATTAAGTGGTGTTCCCAAGCTCATCTAATTAATGGGGGGAAATATCAGAATTCGAATTTAGTCAGTTGATTTTATACCCCATGTTCTTTGTTCTTTCCTTTCCTTTTTTTTTTCAGGTCAGGAAATGTTTATTTTACAACATGTGGAAAGGAAATATTTTAAATTTTCTTTTATAATATAAATTATAGGAAATTAATGCATTATTTAGGTTAATTGTTGTATGAAAGATGGATGTATTTACAAAAAGAAATACTATTGGGTCAATCAAAGAAGACAAACATGTCATTTGCAGCAATATGGATGGAGCTAGAAGGAATCAGCAGAAATTGCACCCCATGTTATTAACAACTATGCTCTAATGCCAAAGAGAGAAAAATATATAAATATTAAAAAAACCCTAAAACTAAAAAAACAAAAATTTCAGCTTCCCATCTTGTTTTTTTATTTAAATTATTCATGTTCTTTCTTGCCATTCCCCCCTACACATTAAAAAAAGTCCTTCATATTTGAAATAGTATCATATATGTATTTTAAAGTTTCTTTTCACATAAGCAAATAATGATGTTTATTGTTATTTGGAAACAACAATTTTATGTTTGCTTAAAATTGCATCATATGGAAGAATAATTAATATTCATGAACTTACAGATTATTACAGACTTGATGCTGTTATATCTGAATTTTATATATAAATTCTTTGTTGGTCTAAGTTATCAGAAATGACTTTTAGGTCATGTTCCATTTTTTGTGTAGGTATTCAAATTGTATTTTTATGTAAGTTAAGCTGTTCTTTCTGATTTTATTTTGCATTGTTTTAGAACACTGATGATTTGCTTTTAAGAGCCTCTGTTTATAGTAACTGATTGACATTGATTGAAGGGTTTATATGGCTAATTGGTCAGTGGGAAGATTCTCTTCTCTTCCTTACTACCATATTTAAGTTGTCTTTGACCATGCTGCCCTATTGAATCTGTCTAATGAAGAGTGACTTATTTCTTGCCAAGATGTAGAGGTAACTATATTTAACTACAAGACAATCTTTAATAATTATCATCTGTCATGTGTCATTATGAAGAATATGCAAATTGATTACAAAAGAAAATGATTGTAAAACATGGTTCAGTTCAATAAAAATTGGCTTATCCTTAAAACGACCCTTGATATTAGGTAAATAAAATAGTTACTGACATTAGTTTTTAAATATAAAAACACAGATATAATTAAATAGGTCTACATTTAGCATATCTAGTTAGAGCAATCTAGGAGGTTCTGGAACAGGATGGTATGCTCCCACTTGGTATCATATTGACCTTGCAGACTAGGAAGGAATAACTGCTTGGGGATACTCATGACTAGGTATAGGCAAATCAGTATTTCTTCATTCCCTGGGGAGAATTATGATGTGCATTTTCCATAGCTTCTCAGAGTTTCCAGTTGTTCTGATCAGTCACAAGATCCATATTGTTCCTTTCAATTTTCAAAGCCCCATGCCTCAGGACAGTTTCCTAGATTAAACTACAAACATGAAAGCCTTTGTTTCTGCCTTTATTTTATGGAATAACCTAAGCTAAAATATAAAGAAATTGTGCATTTTATTCCAACAGATAAAAAATATGTCAAAAGAACAGTAGAAATATTCACAAACTTAGGAGAAAAGATAGATATTTCCCATCTAAGGATGCTTGTGGTTGTTTCCAATATAAATTCATTGCAAAACATTAAGATTAGAAGCTACGACATTTTTTATTTATGTATTTTCATTTATACATATATTTTTTAATTTTTTATTATTATTTAAATGCTAAGAACAAGTGTAGTATCTGTTCTTCTCAGTTTAATAGCTATGACATTTTTAAAAGAAGAAACTTGCTGCTATTCCCAGAAGCAACAGCTATTTACATGTTCATTTGCTACCTGTTTTTTTCATGAATCTAAATATATTTTCTTTGTAAAAATCCATGAACTTTATGATCCTAATTTTATTCATAGAGGTATAGGCTTTTAAATGGGCTTTATAGTTAAAGAATTGTGTTGCGCCATATAGACTTACTTGGCATTTTTAATACTCCTTTAATTATTAAGATTATACTTCATTCTGCAGATTATCAGTGAGTATAATATTTACAGAAGTCAAAATAAAATGATGACAAGCCTTATTTCTACTGGTAAAATGCAAAATAAGCCTTATTTCAGTTGGAAATTTTGTATTACATTACCTATCAACTAGTGATTTGTGAGAAATTCTCCCATTATTACATGGCCCTAGTTCTTTAGTGTGTGTGTGTATGATTGAAAGGAAATGGTGTCTACATTCGTTGGTATTTACATGAGTGTTAGTAAAGTTGAGAATTACTTCAAACTTTAAATATCTTATTCATCCTTTGTAGTTTTTTACTTTTAAAAATGAACATGTTACATCTTAAAACAGTATTTCACAAAAAAAAAGTAAAGTCCCAACAAGAATTCATAAAATAGAGCAGAGGTAATTATGAACAGGACTAGATTGGTGCTCTCAATAAAGATGATATAAACCCTACATACACACGCACAGAAGATGGGTATCAAACCAAACTAAACTTGTGAGATACACACTTTCCTAGTACTTTAAATAAAACGGTCTGAAGAATAGAAAACATTAAACTATAACCCCCCCAAAATCCCCACAAATGAAAATGAAAAGACTATCATTATGTTTTAGTTTTAGCAAATACACATACTCTGAACATAAGTATTCAAACTTCTTTTCATGCAGAAATCTGGGAGAATGTGGGCATCAGGGTGTAGGATAATGGTAATCAATGTAAAGGTGAATCAAGCTGAAGTTACAAGTATGGGCTCTATGTTGGAGCTCAAAGAATAAAAAGAGTACTACATTTGTTTTGCTCATTGGGCCAACATTAAATAAAGTTGAAATTTTAGTCCTGCAGTGTAGAGGGGGAATTCATAGATTTAGGGGGTGGGATATTAGCATGGTCTTATCATATAAGACATGCTCACTCATGGAGGAGGGCCCACAGGACATACTTTTCAACATAACTGAGAAATAAATCTGTGAAGTGACTTCCAAGATCATTGAAGAGTAATATGGTTACTATTCTCTGCAGATCAGAAATTACAGTGGAAACTGCTATTGCTGAGTTAAGACTAAATGCAAGATTAATGGCAAGGGCCAAGTGGCACTTAATTACCAAGGACAATTGAGGTACATATGGCTACCTTAATTGACAACAGAGTTAAAATAGTTTGACCTTCAGAGACCTATGGCATTAACTGGTTTATCAGTGTGACTCCAAAAATAACAGTCCGGTAATTTCTTACAACTTCTATAAGGAAAAAGAATTCTAGGTCAATTGAAATAAAGTCTAATTTGAATTGTCACAACAGTGTTGTGACCTCTCAACTGATTCTCAGACATGAGCACAAGAGATAGTTTTTTGTTTGTTTGTGTTTTAACCACCCAGATCCCTGGGATGAAGGAAGTGACTGGTTTCCATTGAGGACAAAAATTTGTATTGTTAATACTACCCCAACCTCCCCCAAAGGGATCAGGTACTAGGGAGAAAAGAATGATCAGACTCTCTGGGGATTTATGGACACTGGTTCTGAAAGGACACCTAAAACTTCACTGTGACTCATCAGAGTTGGTGCTTATGAAGGTCAAGTGATTAATGGAATTTTAGCTTAGACCTATCTCATAATGAGTACAGTGAGTCTCTGAATATGTCTAGACTTTCTTTCTCCAGTTTCAGAATGCATTAGTAGAATCGACATACTTAGTAACTGGCAGGATTCTAATGCCATGATGTTTCTGCCTAATGTATTGTGACTATCTCATGCAAAACCAAAAATGTATGCTTCTTCCTCAAACCCAAATCACTTGAAGTCATGATCAGTTACTGAATCTAGCAAGAAACTCTCAATCTTTACTGACCTTATTTATTTCTTATATGCACTAGCGTAATATCAACAGCTTTCTGACTTTGTGAAGTTATAGCTGAATTAAATAGTGTACATTTAACTTTGCTATAATGCCTCAGTTAATGGCTACTTGCTGGCACCTTCCACCATCATGTCACCACTATTACTCTAGAGCTGCAGGAAGTTATAGAAAGGAAGAGATGAGATAAACTCTATTCATGGCTAATAATGCTTTGGTGTGTTTCTACTTTTAATGTTTTTGAAGACTGATCCTTATTATTTGCCATAATAAAAGCAGTTGCTGCACATTCTAACTCACATTGAGAGACTGGTAAAATGTAATCTCCCTAAAGCTTGGCATTCGAGTTACTCTTCAACAAAAAAGATTCAAGTGGCTTAGTTACATTTCCACACACCCCATTTGGTACCGATTTTACTGAAAAACCACACTTCTAAGATGTTTAAATTGTATTTTCACCCACTGAAGTGAAAAGATACCCTTTCACAAATGAGCTGTGCATCAACCAGTATATTGCAGTTAGCATTGCTAGAAGCATCTTAAGCACTTGAGGGAAGAAATCTCTAGGAAATGAATTTGAAAACAGTGATCTTGATAGTTGTCCTGAAAGTATTTCTCAAATGCATTTTTCATGGGATAAATGACCTAAAATTTTAACTGCATAAGGAAAGCTAATAGGGATGAGGAATATGTTGTCACCCATACTCAGAAAATGAAATATGCAAAACAAAGTCAATCTCTTCCACTGGGCAGGGCCTGAGATGGATGTTGTGATAGATGGATAATTCAGAAGCTGTATTCTATATGATTCAGCAGCGAAGAGATGAACTAACGTTAGGAAACTATAGAATAGCTTCCCAGGACTACATTTTGACTACTCTGAAATACATGTAGTGGCATTCCTTCTTGTTTTATGTAAAAGTGTATGTGGGTGGAAAAGCGAGAATTATGGCTTATAGAAGGTTTTCACTATCAGGGGAAATTCTGATTGCAAAGGCAGAGGAACTGAGTTGGGAAAACACAGAGTTTATTGGCCCCTAACTCATACTTTACTCTCCACAAAGCAACTTCAACAGATAGAAGTTGCTTCACAAGAAAGAAAGAAAGAAAAAACAATGGTGTGTGTCTTTGTTTTAGGATTTTGATTTTCTTTTTTGCCATATTCTGATTTTTTTATTTTGAGTAAAGAAAATTTTAAGACTTCCTAATTTCAAATACTCTGCTATGAATTTTTCTATTATTAAGAAAAAAAAGCTATTCAGCGACTAGTTTGTTGGGGTTAATTCTTAGGGCATAAGGGTATTTTAGGTCATGGTTAGGAATGTCCCAAGAACTGCAAATTCTTGCTCCCTATATTACACCACTAGCACTACATCAGAACTGTCAGAACAGAAAAATGTTGACTTTTGTTTCTGAGTTGGCAGCACCTTTGTGAAATAATTCTGTGACTGTTTGTACACAGAAGTATATTCTATGACATTACAATTAAGTAACAATAACCTGTGTTCCAACATATATTTGATGGCATATTTTTATTTTGTAGATTAATTTTTCTGAGAAATTTTGTAAATAAATGTCAATTACCTTAAAATTATTAAGTGTAATGATAATACAGTAATACACACACACAAAACTTAAGCTGTAGGGAAAATCCACAAATTTTTTCTGTGGTGATTAAATTGGAGTGTTTTAAGGCAGACATGACAAGAGAGATTTAGATTTAAATTAAACATTTGGTTGATGCAAATTCAAAGAAAAATCTGATTGCCCACCCATTCTCCTTCCCCCAAGGAGAATGACCATGACACACAAGGAAAGTAATCACTATTGACTCAGTACTGAATGTGCTTTATCCTATAACTTTGTTGCTTCATTTGCAGAACATATTGCATTTTTAGAAATCAAGTTAGAAATGCTATTTCTTGTTCATGACCATGGGAAAGGCATAGGAAACTTCTAAAAATAAATAGGGTGACTGTGCATTAATGCTTAGGAATTATGGTTGTAGTAATGACTTAGACCTAGTCTGATAAAGGTACTAGACTACAGAGGTTTTATGTAGTGGAAACATCTTAATAATAGAAACATCTTAATAATAGAAAACATCTTAATAATAGAAATAATTTATAATGGAATAGGAGAAAAATGTAATAATTTCAGTTTTTCACAGCTTGCTCTTATGGTAACTTGGATACCCATGCATACCCACTTTTCCCACACAGAAAATACTAGAATTTTGACTCCATTGGGATTCACCTTGATTACTTGTTTTCCTGAAAATAGGAAAAAGATTTTCTTCAGTTTGGGGTTTTAGATAATAAAAGAGTTGGTAAAAAGAACAAATGGGCTTACACTTTGAACTGTTGTGATGTCCATAGGTTTATAGAATTACATAAACATTTATGCTGTATCAGTAAAGAGGGTCACTACATCCTTTCTAATTCACTTTGGAATAGAGTCTCTCCTTCGCTATGATCAGCTTCTATTTCTCTTTAACTCTATTGGGGCCATTCCGAATTGAGATAGAAAAATCCTCTCTTTGTAAAAGATCAAGCCAATTAAAATATAATCTTTGTAATTTTTTTTCATATAGATATTGTAAAACTAGACTTATCCTTGCCTCTACATATAATTCTGGGGGGTTTGGAAGCAATATCTGTCATCATCATTACTCTTCCTTTGCCCTTTCCCATCACACAGAAATCAATTTTCTTCTCTTATTGGATTACTGGTTAGTGGTTATCCAATGAAACAGAGCAATACAGAATGAATCCTATAATCTTGCAAATACAGGAAGAATAAACCTTAGGAAGTATTTTGAAATAATGATGTAATATAATTCCTAGGAATTTACTCTTGTTTTATCAATATATAGGAAGTCGATTGATCTATCTTATGGCTTAGTATTTTGTTTAGACATCCCCTCTTGCTAACGCATGTTCCAGATACTGGGGAGAGGAAAGGAAGTCTGGATTCAAACATCTCACAGTCTTGTGGGGGAAATGCTTACTGTGATATTCAAATCAGAGCTAGCCTAATTCCAGAAAGATATTTTTGAAGGGAATTTCCAGAGGATGAAACCAAATAACTAGAGGGTGAGGAGACTTCCAAGGTGGCAGAAGAGTGAACAATCTATAAACTATCCAGCAAACTGACCAGAAGAGTAAGGCACAGAGAGAGAAAGTGGAAGATGAGGCTGGAAAGGAAGGTTGGCATCTTTTCATGGAGGTTCCACTTAATTAAATTGAAGTTTATTCACTAGGTATTAGGGAATAATCAATGGTTTCTGAGGTCATGAAGTGAATGAAAAGTGTTGGGTAATGGATGTTGGAGTGGAGCTGGGAGATAATGGAGCAAGGGCAGTTATTGCAGGAGGCCAGGCAAAGAGGTGATGAAGTTTGAATCAATATATGTCTGTGTGAAAAACCCTGCAATAATAATGTGAGCCTTTAAAAACCATTTCCTATGATTAGATTACACTCAGAATATTCAGAATTTAAATGACCTATCAAATTTTATGTAATCATCCTTATGTAATGCTATCTATATTAACCTCTATCTACTAGGTCAGTTACTTATTTTTTATTAACTCTGGGCTCTGGAGTCTGATAAATCCAACACTATTTTTAACAAACTGCCATAGCATTGATAGAGAACAGGATTCACTATCTATAACTCCAACAAATAGAAAATAATTTACATTCTTGCCAGAAATCCAATGTCAACAGATAACAGCTTCTAGAAATATACTTGTTATTAAAGTAGTAACAGTATATAAAATTCAAAAATGACCAAAGGAAAAAACAGACTTTGGTAGAAAACTAAACTTTAATCACAAAAAGGGACATGGCTATTATTGATGTCATTTGTTTAAACTTCTTACTTTAAGAAAGCATTTTAATTACCATATGCTTATCATGTTGGTTGAATTCATTTATGGAGAGAACACAATCATTAATTATCATAATTAAAACACCTGAATTCAAAATGAATGGCATTCATTCTAACCTCAGTTGTAGCTATGTTTTATCTTTGACAGTTGGGTTTCCAATCAAATGTTATCTGATTTTTCCCCTTAATCATTAAGAAATGCTTTACTAATTAGCACATGAAATTCATGCCACATCAGACTGAATTGAATCAAGGCCTATTATCTTGAGCAGTGAGACACTTTGAAATTCTCAGTAATAGGGCATGAATACGATATACGGTTCATACACATTTCATGAACCTCCACATTAGCACTATTTTTTTTTTCCAAGACAGTGCCATTAGTTATGCCATTTTCAGGACCTTTAATTTGATCAAGCTGTTTAACAGCCTGTTAGAATGTGGTGCTATAAAGTCATACATTAATTTAGCTTTGGTTACATTTTGGCAAAATGATTGTATTTGGTTATAAATATCCTGGGTGGAATGAAAAAGGGCTGGCTACCTGAAAAGTATCAAGTGCTACAGAGATTAACTGGGCTTTAATACTTTATGGATACTTCAGCTTTGTGACATAGTGGCTCTCTCCCAGGCCTTCTTCATCTGGCTGTCCACCCAGGGGGCTGCCCGGTGTGACCACATCAGTGAACTCTTCCTGGTGCTGGCTTCTCTTTAGGCTTAGCTAATGGGGAACCAGTACTGGAGGCCCTAAGGAGGAAGAGAAAAAGAGAGGGGGGGGGGGAGGGAGGGAGGGAGAAAGAGAGGGAGAGAAGAGACATTTGAGAGCTTTATGCCATTCCCTCCTTCTAAGAATGTGTCTGTTGACATTTTGACAGGAGGTCGAGGTCAACAGACTTGGCCTTACAATCATCTTCCCCAATTTGGTAAATGCTCTCTTTCTCATTCCTTCTAAGCTTCTAGTGTTACTAGTCATAGACTATTGCCCCCAAAGATTCTTACATAAAATGTTGACCATCAGCATTTAAAAATAACATCAAAGACAAAATTTAGCAATGTAGTTGGTGGTCAAAACTGAAAAACTACCAAACTGTAGATTTCTTCCTAGAGATCTGACAATGAAGAAATTACCTTCCACAAGCCAATGATTAGTAGGGATCTGTACACCTGAGACATGGAGCTTGCAGCCTGCTTCCTTCCTCATCAAACCTTGTCATGCTTTAATTTCTGCCTTTCTGGCAATACTTCTATTCTTTGTAAATACTGGAGTTTGGTATTTTTACAGTAATGGTTTTTATAATAAATGAGTGGTATTCAAATGAAATTCAAACATTTTATCTGGAATAACATACCTCAGTCTGCACCATGTTGGTCATAGTTCACATAACTTCCAGTTGAGCCTCACCCTTCATTTTACAAAGAAGCAGGAGCACACACAAGTTATTCCAATTCCACAAATACTATATAGTAACACTTTAACACTGAAACTGAAGAGTATTAAAAAAGAATCAGAAAAATCTCTCCTTTTAATTTTCATGTAAGGGAAGTTTATGTATGTATGTGTGTATTATGCATGTATGTATTTCTTTATTTGTTTTATTTTACATTGTTATCTACCCAGGGTTCTCCCACCACCTTATCACCTGGGAATCATCCCCTTAGTCTTTTGTGTCCCTCCCACTCCTCCCCCACTCCTTCCCTTCCCCCTCTCACACTCCATGCTTCAATTTTGCTGAGAAATACACTCACCTGGCAGGGAAGATACCATGATCATGTAAAGGAAGTTTTTAATGTTTACTAAAAATAGATCAATTCATTACTGTAGAATCTAATCATTAATATTAAAGAATCATACTTATATACAGTATGTTATTCATTTGATTACATATAATATTTAATATGCTACATAAATGTTTAACACAATATAGTAATTATTAATTACTTACATATAAAATTTTATATGTAAATAAGCCATCTTACATATAAAATTTTAACGTATTAGCAAATCAAATCAAATTTCTAGAAGTTACTTTAAACTGGGATCAGAAAAATTACTACAGTGTTTCTAGTTTTTATACTTAAGAATAATAATTGTATATATTTTCACCCCTTAAAAATGTATCATGTTGATATCCTGTGATTACCTTAAGCAAATCATTTATAAACAAATTGTTTTAAATATTTTGCTACCATAAATTCTTGGGATGGTCAACCTTTTGCATATTTTTAATGGTTTTTCCTCATAATGTTTACAATATAATCCCACAAAGAAATAAAATTACAAATATTTTGACAAATTTTCTTTTTGCAAATAAGTAATCAATTAATTAAAATTGCAGTTTGCCATGCATCAGGCACTAAACAGACTGCACTGTTTTGATATGTATTAACTCTTCCCACTCAAATAGTTATAATCTTAGCATTAGGATCAGTAAATATTTGCATTCCATTTGCTAAGCAGCAGGCAAAATTGTAAGTCCCAGTAAGACCCAACTTCCCTCATTTTATGGACCCTTAGTAAAACTGAACTTTGAATTTGATTGTTGTCAAGTTAATGAATTTCTATGCCAGGCCAATTAATATGCACACAAAAAATAACAAAATGAATGGACAAACATGGACATTTTTCTTTTGTACAATGAGTAAGAATTACTTTTCTTCATGTTTTCCCACTATACCAATTACTTTTGTTCATGTTTTCCCACTATACCATTCTTTTAGTAATCAAAGGAACTCTGGATGCTATAAAGTATCTTGAAAATATATTTTAACAACCTGAAACTATTTGAACCATGAGTTACATTTGTGATCATGTCAAAGCCTTGATTTAATTGTGTGTGTGTGTGTGATGTCTGTATATGTGTTCCGATGAAGCAAGAATTAGGTGACAGTCCTTATTTTCAGAGGTCACTATTCATAGGTTTCTTAACTCTAGGAAGTTCTTCAATTTGCTTCTAATCTACCCCTTCTTGACACAGTGGGAAAACTGAAAAGCCAGCAAGATACATTATCACAGTTAAGTCAAGCAGCTAATTAGTGACAGGACTGTTTCATACAATTTATTAATCCAGAGGCTACATTCCAGATGAAGTTTGAGAACACACTGGGTTTTTGTAGTTGACTTTGTTTTCCTTCTTTCATGGGAAGCAATGAGATTTGCAGTCACACTGTGTGGGGCCTTTGACACTGTCCCAGTAGACCAAATAAAAGACAGTGCATTGCATGCAATGTTATTTCAAGATCACAAGATATTTCAAAAACAGATGGTAGTACATGAAAGATCACAGGAGATAGCAGTTCACAGCAGTAATTAAAAGGATCTCTTACAATAGAAAAGCTTTTAAAGTAAGCAGTAAACTTTACATAATTAGGCATTCTTTTTTATCATTGTTCCTGTTTGGTACAGGTTTTAGACAGGAAGTGTTTTTACAGTAAACAGTATCTTTCCCCCTTTCTTTTATGCTAGGAAGGCATTTGAACATCATTCCCTGTCACAAGTGAGAACAGGACAATGAGGTAAGATCTGACTGAATCACTGACTACTTTAGGAATTTTCCTAAGATCTATAGCGAGTCAATCCCATCTTCTGTACTTCATACTTCATGGTATTAGCATCCAGCACAAGGATGAGCTGGCTGAGAGGGGAAACGTAGCAATGAGGAAATTCTTTCAAAAAGGCATCAGCAAATATTTTTACCATTTTGTAGTTCTGAAAATGTGCTTTGTTTCTAAAACAAACATATGCAAAAGTAGTAATTTTTTTGTGGATTGATTTTCTGCACCGCACAAGTAGAAGCAAAAATCTAGGTACATCAGACCAAATCATATCACAGATCTGAAAGTATTATCAAATCGATAATCATAGTTATTCACAGTATCAGGAAACATTTCTATCTCAAAAAGAGACATATTGGTGCAAACATTTTAAAACTGCTGAAAGTAGAAAAGGCAAAAGAACAGACATTATGATAAGCATTGCCAAATGGAAGCGATCCAGGAATAGGCTAGTGACAGGACAGTTTCCTACAATTTACTAATTGTACAATGCTCCACACAGTTAATTGTTCAATTGTCCAATGTACAACAGTCCTGATCAGCAGGGAGGTGGAACGTCAGGAAATAATTTAAGTCATACTAATGGTCACAAGTGAGGTAAGAGTGTGGTTGCGGATCCTTTGGTCATTTTACTGGGTTAGCAAACTGACAGAAAAGCACACAAAAAACCATTTTGTTTGAAAAACATGTTCATCTTTCCTTTACCTACGTTATGTAACAAAATATTTCAATAATATGTACATGGGTCACCCTACACATGTTCATGAAATGTACCTGCACAAACTTCCTCCTTTTTGAAAAATGTGCGCTAAATCCCTTGACTTTTACTAAAGATCTACTGTTTTCCCCCACCTGTGAAGACTAAGGGGGAGATTTTTGCACTTCACGACACAAAGGCAAATTCTGGGGCACCTGCTCACTTTTACGACAGAAGCTGGAAAGCAGGAGGTTTCCCTGAGTGCGGAGAGAATGGCCACCGCTAGGGCATCACGAGCAGTGCCAGCCTCTTCCTCAGGGGCAACTTCACTCAGAGGGTATGTATCAGCCATTCCTGTTTGAACAGGTGTTATTTCAGTTTGTGCGTGTAGTTTGGTATGAGAGGGCAAGTTTTATTTTCCAGGTCCGGGAATGCTCAAATGTGGTCCCATCTAAGTTAATGGTGGTTGCTGCTTTGATTTCTGCTATCTGGCTTAGCCAAGGTTTTGTGTGTACATGTTTACATGCAACACATGTGTGTAGATATGTGTACAGATGTAGGTGTATGTACACATACACGTGAATACTATGTATAAATGCAAACATGTCCATTCCTGCTGCTAACAGAAAAAGATACCCAACAGGAGGGTCTTTGTGACTTGAGGGCAATAAATATTTGCTAAATAAATTAATGAATGGCTACTATTCCAGGAGCTGGGATGACAGTGGCGTAACCAACAGATGCCATCCTAGCTCAGTTGTTTGTGTTGTTCATGGCCTGGAGAGATGCTGTTGTTGCATCTAACTCCAGGATCTGCCACAGCTGTGGGCAGACACGGGGCTACGTGGGCTTCCCTGACCTGATTAAAGAATTGCTTTTCGTTGTTGGCGGCTATGAGGATTTACGTCCTTGCTTGTGCGTCCATAGCTATGAAATTATTAGGTGGTCTGTGCATAAGCAAGGAATTAAAGTAAATAAAATGTGGGAAAAGCATTTTAGTTGAAAGCAGGAAGTTGATGTTTGATTAGGAAACTGATGAAAGAGGTCTGCTTAGAGTCCCATGAATAGGCAATGTTGCCCTTTGGTGAAAAAGATCTTTAGATTTGGGAATTTTCGTGATGATCAAGAGAGCAAGAGCATTAAGTTCAGGAACAAACTGTCTATTCCGTTGCTCAAACACTCTGGATTTATCTTAAAGTCCAATATTTAATTCTAGCTTTATTTACTTATTAAATATATATTCCTAAATAGTTCACAGATGGCTATTTAATATTTAGCCCTATTGAAATATTTTATATATAGGCAACAATTTCTGAAAATGATTTAAAAAGATTATTCAGCTAGTAATATTAAATTTGTGACTATTTAAATCATGTATGTTAATGTAAAACATATTATAAATTTATAATGGTAAATAATATGTGACTATATAATACACATATATGTATATATGCACAACAAACTTAGACATGCACTTAAGTTGACCAGAATCTTCATTCCTTTGTCAACCTGATAGCTGCTATTACTGAACTGAAATTAATATATATCAAAAAACCTGTTCTCTAAATACAAAATCTCTTATAGACCTTAAAACTGAAAAACTTAGGGTAATATTTGGTATATTATAGGTTCAAAAACTGACAAAAATAACATTTTTGTTCATGAAAAGTGCTTAGTAAGATGATTAGTGCACAAGTATAAAGTTAAATTTCTTTATTACACTTGTCCTTGAAGATCTTGCAATGAACTTAGGTTTTTATGTGGAAACATTTGTATGTATCCACTCGTTCACTGTGATTTGTTCTCCTTACCTTCTCATTTAGTCCCTCTGTTTTGTTTCATGAAGGACATGTAAAACTCTTTGGCTATGCATAGGAGGTCTTACATTCAATCTAATGTCCTTTGTTTGCATATTTTACATAATATTTTACATAAATAATATCTCAAAACAGATGGCAAAATTCTTTCTCTTATAACTCACCTGAAGTAGTCCTTGACCTCAATGTGGGTTTGGTAGAATGTGTAATTCTGTAGAATGTGTTCCCACAGGAATTCCAAATGCAGAATTACAAGTGGAATTGTAGCTGCTATTTTTTTTTCCCCTTCTCCCAAATGGTAGCAAATTAATCCCTGAGACTGATCAATTTATGCTTTTTCCTATGAGGTAATTTTAATAAATCCTTATGGTTTTCTTGAATTCTAAAGAAATTTACATTTTATTATAATACATAAATATATCAGCAGAAATTTGATTTTTGCAAACATAGCCCTTAAATAATTGACAAATCACTTTAAGTGTGGTAAATAGGAAATGGAATACTTTAGTGTTCTGAGAAATCTTCACACACTTTCCATAGAACTGGACTAGCTTACATTCTCACTAGCAGTGAAAGAATGTTCCTTTTATTCCACATTCTCACCAGCATTTGTTTGTGTTTTTTTTTTTTTAATACCTATCCTCACTAGTGTAAGGCGGTATCTCACGTGGTTTTGAGTTTTGATTTGCATTTCCTTGTTAACAAGGAAGATTGAAATTTTTTATGTGCTTGTTGCCATTTTCATTTCTTATTTGAGGTCATGTCTATTTAGCTCTTCTGCCCACTTTTTAATTGAGTGTTTTATTTTGTTGAGTTGTGTGAGCTCTCTGTAGATTTTCAATCCCTTATTTTTACAATGTACAAATGTTTTCTCCAATTTAGCGGAGGTGTCTCTTCATTCTAATTAGTGTAAAGTGAAGTTTTTAGGTAGTGGGTGTGGTGTGGCAATATTCACTTGAAGAGGTGTGAACCTTTATTCTTGCAACATGTGCTGTAAGTAGTTCATTACCTTTAAAATAAAGACAAGATTTCAAGATTTTTAATTGAGATATTTGAATTTTAATTGACTCTACTAAAATATGTGACTTTGCACACTTTATATAAATTGAGTATAGCATGGCTATGGGTGTAGGGTTTTAGTGTTGATTAATATGGATACCTCATTTGGGAACAAATGTCATCATAATGACTACTATTTTTTTAATTGAAACTGAAGATTTATATATTTATCAGTTTTTGTTATGTGTTAGGGATATAAGCCTTAACTCCAAATTATCTAAATGTTTGCTTATATAAGCTTCAAAATATCAGCTTTTTTATGGGTATGTGTATTTGTGAACTATTCATTGCCTATGGCTAAAGTGTTTCCAAAGTCTTGCCTCATCAAAAATGACTATTTTATTTTGTGGAAATCAGACACATCATAACCTGACTCTCTTAAGACTAATTGCATTTGTTGGAGAATTATTAAACACACAGAAGTATAATTTCTGACATTTAATACACTAGTCAAAAGTGAAATTGTATTAACCCTAGGAAAAAGTGTCATTTATTTTTAAAGGAGAGCATAAGGTGATAAAAATAGTCTTTCAATTAATGCTCATGCCCTCAGAGTCATACTTTGGAATTAATATAAATTAGTCCCTAGAAATCTATTTCAACAAGTCATTTATGGAGAAAGAAAAGTGATAATCATATCTCCTGAGAAATAAATAATATTTCTTCAAGATGAACTTGAGCTTCTGGACCAAAAGTGACTGGGTCAAGGAACTTGGATTGAAACAAGTAGAACGAGAGTGAATGTTATTCTGAAGCAGGATGGTCCACTTTTGATGAGATTTGCATAAATACCAAAGTCCAATAGAGAAAAGTGGACAAGATAAAAGGACAAAGTGAGATTAAAATTCTTTAATAGAATTCAGAAGTCTTAGGGGATTAACAAGAAAACAACAGAAGACTGCAAAGTCATTTCTGGATCCTTAAGAGGAGATCATTGAAAGCTATTCTGAAATCAAAACAAAAGTCATTTCAAACATTCTTTCGGAGGACAAAAGGGAATTAAATTTGAGCTCAATTTGCATTGAACTTGTTTCTAAGGATAAATTGGTTTAAAATAATATATAAATTCATTTTTTGTAGGAAGGTGCCAGATTATGAAATTTATCTTTTTTGATGAGTCTTTTGCCAAATCCTTTAAAAATACTGTATAAGGTTCCATTCACTTGATAATTTCTTTATAAATCACTAAATCCCTAAGTTGGTATTTCCAGCATTATATTATATGGTGGTTGAGTCTGTTTTCTGAAAAAAAATAACATATTGCAGGGTCACCTAAACTTGAAAATTTGTTACTATCTTTAAGGTAGAATTAGCATAATTCCTATCCCTTGTTTTATATTTGTTTTTGCCTCAAACACACACCAAAACCTTCCCCTCTTGAGGATTTTATTTTGTTTTACAATTAATGTTTATCTAGATGTCTTCTTTGTTTTTCTTGATTTTTTTTCTTTTACCAGTGGAACACTTCCAGATCCAAACTACTACTTTACAGATATATATATATATATATATATATATATATATATATATATATATATATATATATATATATAGGAAAGCTGTTATTGTCAGGAATCTTTCCATAATTAAACGTTTTTCCTTAATGCTCAGCCCTTGGTAACAGGAGAGGAATGTGTTAAATGTGTGGTCATGGGAGTCTGATCCTGACTGACTGGAAGTCAAGATCACCTGTGTTTGCTAATGGGGAACAGTCTTCGGTTTGATTGAATAGAGTCAGAGTTCAATGCATAGGTGGTAAGAGTAGCTGAATGAAACTGTCAGATCAAGGCATCAGTTTAAAGGGACTGGACAATCTATTGCCCTCTTCAGTGAATCTTCACACAGTGATAACAAGAAAAGTCAGCAATTAAGGAGCTAAGGAATGCAATGTTTTTGAGGCTCTAATAGTTCTTAAGCTTGAGTGCATATGAGCATTGTCTTGGAATTTTGACATCTTAATCCCCAAGTTTTCACCTATAAGATCCCTGTTCAAGAGACCTGGGTTAAAGCCTGAGGCTCACTCATTTCAAGATTTCCAAAATGAATCTAATGAAGGTGATATTGGACAAATTCCTCAGGAATCAAATAGAACTGATGAGGCACAATGGTATTTTCTCTGTATGTTGCCCATTACTGTTTCTTTTTTCTAGGATAGTGTTTTAAGGTTGTCAACTATTGTATCTTCTCTTTGTATCGTTAGCATTCTTTTTCTTTCCCTCTCAATTCTGCTTTATGGAGATTAAGAGTCTCACTCCTTAAATCTCATCACTCAGTGCAGGGATCAGAAACTACGCACTCCTCAAGACCAGATCTAGCCACGTTCGTTCATGCACTATGTCTATGGCTGTGTAGAGTAAGTACTCAGGATTTTTCCTTCATTAGCCTGTGATATTGTACTGTCCTCGTGATTGTGTATGCGCCTGAGCCCAGTGCTTGTGCCCGTGTGTGAGTGGGAGGAAAGGATAAAAGGGCAGTGTCAACCAGCCGCAGTGGTGCGCGGCTTAATCCCAGCCTAGGATGGGAGGCTGAGTCTGGGAATCGCTTAGGTCCACAGGTGTGAGACCTGCTTGGAGCAACATAGTGAGACCTAGTCTCAAAAAATAGCTGGGCGTGGTGGTGCGTGCTGGTAATCCCAGCTACCTGGGGATTGCTTGAGTTCGGAATACCCCCCCCTCCCCACAGCAACATAGTGAGATCTAGCCTGAAAAAAAAAAAAAGGGCAGCGTCACTAGAGAGAGTCAGAGCATGAGATGAGAGAGCATGAGACAACATCAGAGAGAGCCAGAGGAAAGCTGTGAAGTATCCTGGGGGGAAGGGGAGGCCCTTGGTTTTGCCTTTGGCTCTGCTCTGCCCTGCCCTCTGTGTCTGTAGAACCAATAAAGAACCTATGCAGATTGGCCTGCCCGTGCACTTGCTGTTGGTGTCATGAACAGACTGCTTGTCCCTGCAATTGGTGACAAAGTTGGGGTGGTTCAGTGCAGACAGAGAAGACCCACCAAGTGGCACAGATGGCAGGACAAATCAACACAGAGGCTGCTTCTGTGTTTCAATGGGAAGTTGCATAACTGCAACTAAGATCAACTATTATCTGGACATTCAAATATTTAATTCTTTACTAGAAAAAGTTTGCCAAATTGTAGTAAATTCATGATTTATGGCATCATTGGACCTACATGGGAGAATATTCTAAGAGCTCTGAAAAGGGATTTAGGGGCTGATCTGATGATAGCAGTCAAGAGATTAAGGTTTTTTTTTTTTTTTTTTCATTTTTTGTTCTTTTATTTTCTTATATCATCGATTTTGTGCAATGATGGCATATTTGATTTCTCCTGTCAGGTGTATGCCCTGTAGTTCCCTCACTACCATGACTTATCACCACAGTCCCTTGCGCTCTTCTCTTCCCTCTCCCTCCCCTGCTCTGTGCTATGGTCAGATCTTATTTTTAGTTTTCCTATGTTCCACCTATAAATGAAACAAGATAGTCTCTTATAAATCCTTGCGTTGGGCAGGGGGGTGTAAGTTGTCCAGCCATGTTAAGACAACTGATTCAGTTTTAGGATTGGAGTGTTAAGTTCCAGAATCTTAGAATAGGAAACTTTAGTTGAAAAGACTGACTCTTATTCTAACCCCTGCTAAGTCAGTAGCTAGCAATCAATTGTTCATTTAAGTCTCAAATTATTTTGTATCATCTTGAGTCTCATAACAGATCCCTGGTTTGCAGGAGCCAGCGCTTACACAGATAAGAATCAAGTTGATAAGGCATTAGAAAGGGATTATGAAAGCCAGCTTAATTAAAGAAACTTCAATGGGATCATAAATAATCAGTGCAAGTTATTAACTTTTGACAACTGCTCATCCGTACTGAGTTCGAATGACTTCTGGCCTATAAAGTCCTTAATCTAATTCTGAGTGACTACAGTTCATAAGGGAAAATACCCTTTATAAAACATTGACTGTAATCAAACCTTTGAAGCAGAAGTATCCTCAAATATATTAAACATATTTTGCATTTTCTTACGTTCACACTTCTGATCATAGCATTTTTTTTCAACTTAGATGCCCCACTGTTCAAACTTTAGTCTATACTGAAAAAAATAGGTGAGTTAACACGTTTTCTTCCAACTCTAGACTTGATCAGAATTGCTTTTTCCTCTTTGTTTACTAAGTACCCTTAAAATATTTGCCTGGTAGTAATCTGATTTGGTAGTTTAGTAGTATAGAATTTTTATTGCCCATTAGACCACAAACCACATAACTTTAAGTGGTCATAGGCTATATCCTTTTCTGCTGTGAACCACACCTCCCACCTCCCAACATGGCTGCACGAAACAGGCCCTCAGTATACTAGTCAAACAAGTGACAGTTTGCCTTCCTTCCTCTCATGGTTTCCTTTTGAGATGTCATTCATATCCAGATGTCTAAGAGTAATTTTCTCAGTAGAAGAAACAGTATTTTTCTTGACCTGTATACTTCTTAGTAGAATCCAGCACCTTTTCTAATTTTGTTCATTTTTGTTTGCTTACTTTTAAAATACATTATCAGAAGCCGAAGAATGACAGATTTAGAAAATAAATTACAAAAAAGTTGATTTAATTTAGTAATTTCCCATGTGTTTTCCATGCTTTGCCATATTTTTATGCAATGTGTGGTTATATAATGGGTTGCTCTGTGACTTTCTACTTTTTAGAAAGTAGAAATGTGAATCAAAGGGATAGCTGAGGTTTTTTTTTAATGAGGTGCCTTCAGGAGCATTCAGTGACTTGCTGGAGATTTCTAACACTCTATCTTAGAGGTTCTAGCAGATATAGTCTAGATTTTCCAGTCTGTGTTTCAGTGGATATTGATAAATGTGGGAATGTGGGATGTAATGATTAGGTTAAAAAAAGGCAAAAGATTAGACTGGGTTAAAAAAAAAGTACAAAATTTGTACTGAATGCTTCTGTATTAGAAATATTGTGGGAAAAGCATTCAAGGAAGAAATGATGTGAAATGATAAAGTAGGAAGTCATTTGTAGTTATCAGAAATAAAATATATGCAACATTAAAATAATTTGATTCTATTAAATCTGCCCAAGAGCTTGCAGATAACTTCTGTGTGTGAACCTACACGCATATATGATGAAATTTCTAGCTGATGGTTCCAGTGAGTGCAAGAGAAAGCTAGAAAGTGACGGTCTGCTAAACTTGAAGAACTCTCACTGGATTTAATGCAGATGGATTGGTGTAAGGAACATGGGGTACTCAGGTATTTTTATTTTTTACCTCCCACTCCATTACTTGCTTGCCCCCAGCATTGCATTACCAGCACATGACATCTTGCTGACACAAAAAGCACTTGGGAGCATGAGCATGGGATGTACACATATGTAAATACAGATACCTGGGCTGAGCAGTGGAATAAAGGAGAAGTTTGTGGGGGTTAGGGAGTTCATTTGCAACCTCCCTGCCTGCTGATCACGTTGTTAGTCTGGCCCCCTATTTTAGCACTAAAGGCATGTTAGGTATACCAAAGACTCCAAAATTCTCTTTTGTCTGCCCACATCAGTGAACCTGCCCAATCTGGAATGATTGTACAATAGTGTGGGATCCCACTTTCAGCATATTCACGATGGGGACATATTCCATGTATTCCACTATCACATGGGTCTATTATTTGTGGTTTTCTCCACTAGATGGGGCTGATTTATGATAAATGAATTGATTAATGAAGCTCACCTCTGTATGCATGCCCCACCAGTGGTACATGCCACCCAATGGGACCTACCATATTTTCCCAGATCAGGGATTTGTTAGGTATGGTCTGAGAGTTTAAGGTTCCCTGAGACCTGTGAGGTGAGATCTTTCCCTTTCCAATTATATGTTGCTGTGAAGCTAAATGTTATTTATTTCAACCAAAATGAGTTAGGCAAGACTCACTACAGCAGTAGATAAGAGAACACAGTTGCTTGTATTAAGTGACACAATTAAAAAGATTTGAACGAAAAAGAGAAACAATGTGACATTTCTCCTTTTATTCAGACAGATTTTCATGTAAGCTAATATGTAGTGAGTTTTATTACTTTAAAAGAAGTTAATAATTTTAAAATTCTCCCTTGAAATTTTTAATATATATCAACAGGTATAATCACATAAATCTCTCTGGAGGCCTCATTTTTGAGAGTGTAAAATTTTTATAAGGGGGGGGGAGAGCGAGAGCGAGAGCGAGAATATGAACTTGTGGCTAGCAGGAATTCTGGTGTGATGTATTTTCCAAAATTTGAAGAATAACAACAAGCAACCATACTTTTGCATGAGACAATACTTGACATCACTTGGCAATAAATGTCATCACTTGACAAGACAGGAATCACGAAGTAATGAGAGTGGACAAATGCTATCTGAAAGAAATAAGATGCAGCTTATTCATCATTTTCTATTTTTCTTTTCTGATTGGGTATTGGTTATAATAGCCATATTCATAGCTTCCTACTTGTGCTTGAACAGCATTACTTTTGATGCTCTCTATTGAATTGCCCATTTCTTTTATCAGAATTTCTGTTTGGAAAAAATAATTCAAAAGAACACCTGTTCTCAGATGTTTATTGCAGCACTATTTACAATAGTCAGGATGTGGAAACAACCCAGATGTCCCAAAATAGACAAATGGATCAGAAAGTTGTGGTATATTTATACAATGGAGCATTATTCAGCAATTAAAAAAGACAAGTTTAATGCATTTGTGATAACATGGGTGGACCTAGAAGAAATCATGTTAGTGGAAATAAGCCAGAAAGAAAAAGAGACATACTGGATGATCTTACCTCTATGGGGGGGGGGGGTGGTAGGAAAACAAACAAGCAAAGGGCACAAAACTTAAAACTAACAAACTGTCAGCAGAACTGAGCATAGGATGCAAGGGAGGGGGATGAGGGTAAAATCAGGGTGACTATGGGCACAAGAGATTATGATGATGGTTCACAGGTGACAAGGTAGTAGGAGAACCTTGGGGTATACAATGATGTAGAATATATATGTATATGTGTATATACACACATATGTATATGTGTATATACACATATACATATACATATGTGCATATATATACATATATAATAAAATTTTAAAATTTAAAAAATAAAAGAATTTCTGTTGAAGAAGCTTTACCTCCATCAGTCTTTGCAGAGTACTTATAGGAAACAAATCATTTTATCATTCAGTCTGGCTGGTTGAAATTCTAAGACTCTCTGAGGCTTTTATGGTTGTATCTTCTCTACATCTCTTGTTCTCTCTTGAGGGGAAAGAGAGACTACTTAAGATTGTCTGCCTCTCAGTCCCTCAAAACCAGACCATGTGCTGAAAGTCTCCTCCTTGTTTTCCTGGGGTGTTGCCCTGAACTTCTTAAATTCCTATGCCTAAACTCCATCACAGTTTGACTGGGTGTGCTCCTAAGCCATCTGCCAAGGCTGGCAGTAATAGTCCAATGGGATATGCACAGGGAGCCTATCACAGTGCAGGAGATGATTTGGGTGGGTGAGGTGCAAGGAGTTATGGAGTTGTCATGGATTAGTTTGGGGGGTGGTTTACCAGTAACTCATGGGATTTTCCTGTGGTGTACTGAAACTCTTAGTAGAATATACAAATCTTAGATGAATTCCAAGCCTTGGTTGCCGTGCTCCTAGTTTCTTTCAACCCCTTGTTACGCCAGTCACCTCACCATTCTGCTTTGGATGAAAAACAGGTGGGTACTTCAGACCATGTCCTACGTGGGTAGAGAAATAAGGCACTCACCACACTCTCTTTTCCCAAGGAGACAGAACTGCAGACCAAGAACAGGGTCTCTGGTTTTTTTCGTAGCACTGAAATGTGTCACCTATGAGGAGGGGTGGTGCAGTTAAATTGAAATTGTTCTTACCTTCTTCAGTGCATTTATTTTTCAGGTTTTTCACCCCAGTGGTATGCCAGAATTCCTCTGCTCTGCTCCTAGGCCCCCACAAAGTTACTGTCATCCACGGTGGTTGTCAGAATCAACGTCCTGTGGGTGAATAACGGTAGAAAACACATTTTCTGTTTTCCTGATGATGTTGGTCCTTGGAATTTATACACTGAATAATTAGTTTTAGTTGTTGGTTTGGATAAAACAAATTTGGGTAATTTGCAGCTGGACATAAAATTCTGAATAATTTCTTGAATCAGAACACTAGGATCTATAGAGATGTACCATACTGTGAACAAACAGGCTGGAGTGCAAGGGTGAGGTTCATAATGGGACGTAGAATAACTGGTTAAATAGAGAAATAAGACAGTTTATAGATATTTGTCTAAAATGGTGGTAAAGGAAGGAAGACTCCCCCAAAATTGTGTAAAATAAGTTGAACTTGAACTGATTGATAGTAGCTTACAAATTTTATTGAAAAGTATCAGAATGCAGAAGATGTCCTTGCATTGGAAGGGATTTGTAAGTAGAGATTGTGAAGTTCATCACGTCTGGCATATCAAGGTCTATCCACCACTTCTTTAAAGGGGCAGCAACATCTGAAGTCTCCTTTTGTCTTTAATTGGCCAGTAGAAATGTTCATATTTTTGTTGTTTTATATGTGCACTTTTTATAATGAGGGTGTGGCTATGAGAGAAGAAACTGGTTGTAGAGGTGGTGCTGGCAGTGATGGAAGGGGCAAGGTGAAGGAATAGAGGGAGAGCTGTTATGACAATGTGAAGAAAGGCAAAATGGGTTAAAGTTCTTAAAATGCAAAACCTACACTTGTGAGATAGTTTTGCTATACTGCAATTAGTCCTTTTCACTCTAAATTTCTGATGTACACGGTCCCACCAAATATCACATAAACTGCTATAAGTGAAAATAGTCTGTCTTTGGCATATTTATAGAGTAGAGTATGTTATCACAACATCATTTCCATGCATCATATTAGTACAAGTGAAGTCGTAAGAACCAGCCTTGTGCCATGATAGCATAAGTATCAAAACATTTTGTTTTAAAACATGATGTGACTTTTGCTGGTAATGAACTGGGCTAAATGATTTACAGCTCTGAGATGGCTCTTCTTTTTTCTTTGTGATGAAAAGGGCTACAAAGTAAGATTTTAAGTATTTACAATCATCTAATAAAATACTTCATGAGTATTTATGAGGCACTTCTTTAACTGGATAAATTGTAATATTAATCAAAATCAAGATTACTACTTGGAGTTCTTCCAAGAACCCAGATCACAGACAAAGCTTTTCAGGTATTTCTCAATTCATTAATTTTTGGTTAAGTTGTTTATCCCATTCTTTTTGGATGTACAAGAATCGAGCCATTTGACAGGAAGTCAAACAATCCCAATACGAATTCACTGTTTGCCGGTTTATTAACTAAATCATGATGACTTAGGATATTGTTAATATTAAATAAAATCCCTTCTAAGTGAATATGCATGAACGCAATTTCATTATGTTATGATTTCCTCTCTGTTCTGTGATTGAGACCCTGTGGGAGGCAATTTCATAGCTCAAAGTTAATTCTTTTCACATTCTCTTTCCTTATCCTCCTCCCTTTTACCAACTGGCCCCCTCTTAGTGGAGTAAGAGATGAAACATAGTGCTTTCTGAAAGTGAGACAGACAGATTAAGGATGTAGAAACACAAAGGTGTCTTTATCTTAGAAGAATCATCTGTCTAGAGCACTGAAAGAATCTCAGATGATCTAGATTGCTTTAACTTTTTTAAGACTAGTTTGTAATACAGCAAACTATGTGTTATGCATTTATCTACTTATATGCATTAAAGTCTAAGTAAATTAAAGCTATTATTACATAGACAGGTACTTAACACTTTCCCATATCTTCTGCTTCAAGTTCAATATTCATCCCAAGTAATCACCATAGGTACCCTAGTATAATTGGCCAATTGTACTGGAATTTCAGTAAGAAACAAAATAGAAGCACTGGAATTTGATCATAAGTCTAACTATGAGGTCTTGAAACAGTTATTAAAATATCTGTGCTTCATTTGTCTTTCTGTGCAATGGGTATATAGTTATATACCAGGGAATATTTTAATCATGTTCCTGAAGACAAATGTATCAGAGCAGAAAATCTAATTCAAAATATCTTTTCAAAATTAAAATAAATTTTATTAGTCATAAGGATTTTTACCATTAAGCCCCTTATTTCTTTGTCTAACTATATTCTTGCTCCCATCTACAATTGCCTTCATCAAAGGGATTGGAAACTATAACATCATTTAAAAGACAAATAAAATTATTTTTCTGATTTAATTGCTTAGTGACTTGACAGTGCATGCTACATTTCTAAAAGGATATGTTCATTTATTAATCCAATTAATTGACTGTTAGGATTCTAAAAAATGTTAGTGAGCAAGTTACAATTCTGAACACCAGGAATTTCAGATAATTTGTCTTCATTCTCCCTCTAAAGAGTCAATTAAAATCTAAGATAATATGACTGGAGAAAAGATAAGAAATGTTAATATAAAAGTCCACGTGAACATCTTTACAGTGGTATGGGTGTGAGAAAGAGACTGGACAGAAAATTATGTTATATGGTATGAAAACATGGGAAGGCTGGAGAAGAGGGAAGGACTGACTAATTCACCTGCATAGTGACAGTGCTACCCTCCACAGGGCTTCAAGTTCTGCTTTTACCAGCATTGTCTGTGAATTCCATGGTTATAAATGTTCACTTTAGTAATGGATCATCTGAACAGCTTTCTTGAAATAGGCGAACTTCCTTTTAACAGAAATTGTTTAAGAAACTTGCATTTCATCAGAAGCTTCAGGCATGACTGCCACAACTGTAACTGAAAGACGATGAGTAATATGAGGCCAGTCATATTTTACTGAAATGTTTCATGATGGCACATTATTTTCCTCAAAGGGGCCCTAAAAGAAGTAAGTTAATGACACTAGAACACTACGTGGTGTAGAAGGAAAATGAGATGATGGGTCTCACCTTCAGATTTCTTTTTTTCAAGAGTTGCATCGTCTTTGGCAGTTCATATGGTCTTTCTGAGTCATCTCCATTTTCTTCACCTCAGAGGGAGATATTCATTGAGAGCTTTTCAAAGAAGATTTAACTGAACTATCTATATTCATTACTTAAGGAAAATCAAGTTTATTCTCTTCCATTTCTATTCTTTGTTTAAATTATTTAGATCATCAGTAATAACTTAACCTTTATTTGGTAATGAATTTAGAATTCTTATTAAATTTCTTAGAAGTCTGAACATACCTGGATGATATAATTGAAGAGAAGAATGTGTCCCTAAGTCATACTTCAAAATATTATTCAATTTGTAGAAGGATTTCAAGCAGTTAAAACTCTAGTTTTAAATTGAAAAATATTTACTGTTAGGAACCTTTTTATTCCTTTTTTAAAATTCCTAGTACCAAAGTCAGTGTCAGACACATGGACGACATACAATAAATACAAATCTGTTGATCATTTAGTAAATCAAATGATGAACCAGAGCAACTGAATGTATAAATACATACAAAATTAAGATCAACGCTTAGTAAGTTTTATGTTTAGTGCTCAGTATTATTGTAGCAGTGTGATATCCATAGGAAGGGGAAGGATCCAGGTATTCTCTTTCTTCAATAGAGCACTTCTTAGCTTTGTTTTTGTTTTGGATGCTCAGCTTCACCTTCCTTGTGTGAGTCAGAGTACCTGGAACTTCCCCTTTCTATGGCTATTGCACTGTTACATTATCATACTAAGAACCACCATTTTCTTTATCGATAAATTCTTTTATCATTACATTATTTTACAAAGTATATAGTACAGGTTAGTACCCTTATTAGTACTCTTTCTCTTAACAACTTTTAGGGCCAATAAAACAAATTGAGTTAAATTGCTTATTTATTTATTTATTTATTTAGGGACAATAAAACAAATTGAGTAAAATTGCTTGTTTATTTATTTATTTACTTAGAGACTAGGTGTCACTGTGTTGCCCAGGGTAGTCTTGAATGTGCGGAATCAAGCAATCCCTAACCTCTTTGCCTCCCAGGGCTGGAATTACAGATGCGCACCACCGTGCCTGGCTATTCTTTAGCATGATAGGCATATATATGTCTGCAGAAAAAAAAAAATGGAAAGAACTTAATTCAAGATATCCCCTCAAGGGCATTTTGCCATTGACATTGGCTTTGTGAGCACTCACCAGTATATTACTGAAAATCTTTTCATATAGGCAGTATTCAGGAATATGTATTTGTCTATAACAGCCAAAAACAAGGTCATTACTTAAAACAAAAAAGTATGACTATGGGGAACTTGAATAACTTAACCTAGACCTTATAGCTTTTTGAAGCATATTGATATGGTGTAAAATTTTGGACCTGTGAGAAGTTAGAGAATTGAGTGATTCCCATTCCTTCCAAATGAGGAATGATAGAGCTACCTTTGTATCAGCAGGGATTCCATATAACCTTACACTAATCATCTAACTTCAGAGTTCAAGTTGCTTTCAATGGGCACATTGTCTATTCTTATTCACTTTAGGATAGTGCTGAAACTTTAAGATTTTCCTGTTGCTGAGTGGTCTCTCTCTCGTTCTTTACTTCTTAATAATGGATCATTTAAAGTTTAACTCCTGTTGGTCAAGATTTCAAGTCAGTGTAAACTTTTCTACACAACTAATTCATAGGTCAAATAGTGAGGTTCATGGCATACTGAATGACTCTATGCCTTTTCTTTAATTCAGTTCTCTCCTTAACTCATTTTGAAGAAGCTGACTTTTTTATATAGTAACCTACCTTTGTGTTCCCCAAAGCAACTTTTTCTCATCCTATAGGAAATCAAACTAATTTTCACTAAACAAAACCAAACAAAAGCAAACTTCCAAAACAGTACTACTCTTCTTTCATTCCAACGTTCCAAAATTCTTTGAAAAAAAATCTCTTAATCATAGGAAAGTACAGTCTTAATGTAAACATGTCATTTGCATTTTTATGAATCATATTTTTGACATGGGCTGCAGATTCCTGAATGATCTTTTTTTTTCCTGGTACCATGTATTTCTTGGCTTTTTGCTCAACAGTGAGTAGGAAGTGTATTTTCTTTCTCTATGTCTTTGCATGCATTAATTCTTCCATGTTGATAAGTTTCCCTACTCATCCTAACCTCATAGTGACTTAGTTGCTTTTTTTCATATATCAGCTCAAAAAAGTCGGAGTATTTGGCAGAATTTCCTTACCAGGTTCAGTGCTTCTTTTTCTTGTTTCTGAAAGTCAGTTTTCAATTCTCATTGTCTATAGCCCCATTGTCTATAGCCTTCCTCAGTTACCCACATTACCTGAAATAAAGTCAGCACTAAATAACTATTGAATAAAAAGAATATTACTAAAAAATCAATAAACAGCTTAATTAGGATTATTTAAAGTTATAAAGTATTTTTTTACAAAAATGATAAGTAATGACTCATGCAAATAAAAAGGGAAACCTGTTTAATGGGGAACTTGTAAGAGCTAAAACTGAATTCAAATGAATTTCAAAAAGGTATAATCGTACATTCAGGAATGCTGAAATGAATGTAATGATAGACAAAACTAGCCAGATCCTACTAGATAAGAAAATACAATATCTGGAATCATCTTTTCTATATGTCAAAAAATTGATTTTATCTTTGCCAGATAAAATTAGTTTTTACTACTGTGAAGAATGATCATTTGCATGATACTTAGTTTTCTACAACTTTACCCTTAGGGAGGAGGATAGATAAATCAATTGAAAGACAATTAAATGTGTCTATCCTGTAGAATCAGATAAGACCCGAGGGTCCCCTCTCTTCTGAGAGGATAGTCCAAAATCTTTCTTGTCCTTTTTCAAGCATTTGATACTTTTTTTCTGAAAAATATTACTTATTTCTGCAGAAAATTAAAAAGAATTTCATTCTCATTCCTTTTGCAGAAGCTTAGAGTGATTGAGCAAATTGTTGCAAATCCTGGGACATTTTAATCTTTAGAATTTTCAATCCAAGAATCTGTCTCTTAACACAACTGCCAAAAATTTTTATATATTCTTTGATTCATTCAAAAAGTCAGACAATTCAGGTAAATAATTTTGTTAGGAAGAAAATGCCATGTAATTTACCCCCTCTTGTCATTTGCATCTGGGGAACAAGGCTAACAGTACTGAAAGACTGACCCACGTACCTCACTTACATGAATATTTCACTGAGTCTGCTAACTGATCAAGCAGATTATGTTTTTATAAATGATTATAAGAATTTTTCAAAAAATGAAAAAAGACCAGATGGATGTCTCCTAAATACATAGGTGCAGTGGAACAAACTATTCAAACCAGAATTAACAAATGTTCAAATTCTTCAACTGATGGTTGTGTGATGAGAAAATGATGTATCTCCGCTGCACCACAATACAAGAAAGGGTATTCTCATTGCTGAAATACATGCAAATCTCTTAGAGTTTGTGGCTGAAGTGAAAATCTCAGTGATAGGAGCACAACGTGTTTATTGGGTAGTCAAGTAGGAATTCAGACCTCAGGAGCAGTCTGACATTATTCTCTGTGAGAAGTGTTGAAACAGTTGAAAGTTTGAGTTCAGTTTATATGTTTTGTTTCCAGAGCAGTGCATGTAGAAGAAAGGAACAGTGAGTCACTGATATCAAAGATGTAATTATTCTGAATAGGGGGCTTCAGTTTTTCATTACTATAGATCCCTTGATTTTCTAAATTATCTTGATCTAAGAAAATGCTGAAGCTATCTAGACATGAGAAGGACAAACACTGAGTGTAATTCCTCTCCTGAGTTCTATGAATGACTGTGGAGACACAAAGCCCTTTATTTGAATCATCTTTAGCTGCCTTCAAGGTCTTTAGTGGAGAGTAGAAGCTTGGTTTTTTCTCTAGGCATCAGATTCCTGCTTCACAGAACAGGCTGAAACTGCAGCTTTAGATTTGTGCAGCTGGTTTTGCTCTCTTACCCGCTAGGTCAGGGGATGAATCAGGGGTGTCCCAGAATGTTCGCAGCATGTTCACAATGGTTGGTGCTCTGGATTCCCAGGCCACGCTCTTTACTGAGTTCGAGCCTAATGCCTCAGATCAAATCCAGCCAAGATCTGCTGGCAAAAGTATTCTCTGAGGTCTTTATTGTTTACTTGAGGCACTGGGTGGGGGGGTGGGGGGGTGGAGTTACATCCCCAATTTACAGAATTGGAGGAGTCACGTGCCACCTTCCATGCTGAAATGGTCCTGTTCTCTCTTTCTTGAATGGATATGTTACTTGCCCTCCTGATGTTATGTTTTCAGGAATAAGTTACTAACCCAGTATTATGTGCGTGTTTGTTTTTTAAAGACAGTGCCGTTTTAAAATTGACTGTGTCGCAGCAACTTAATCAGTATATTCTAACTCTTTATGGAGAGCAAATGCCCTTAGCATATAAAGAGAAAAAATGTAATCAGAGAGTAAGACAGTAGTGGAGAAAGGAAAAGTAAGTGAACGAAACTAGTTTAAAGCTTTAATTATTTTTTAACACATATAAGACTTGTACTGGGTCATGTCCTCCTTAGACCTTAGTGTCTTCATTTTAAAGAGGATTAAATTGCAAGGTGCTTTAAGTCTTTGAAATTCAACTAATTTATCGCTTTATGAAACTTAGCCTCTCCAGTGATTTCCCCCCACACAAGTACTCCTACCTGCTCTCTCCTAATCTTAATCCTGATGGGATTTCCATACTATCTTCACCATTTTAGAAGCAATCTCCTCTTGATGGGAGACACTATGGAACTATCTCAGCAAAAGAGAAGACAAATATCCATTGTTGCATTCAAGAGCCCTCTGTATTTTTGTGTATGAAATGAAATGCTTTGACCCATCATAAACAAAATTGAAAAGGTAGATATCAATCACAATTAAACTAACCTTCCCTTTCTCTTTTTTCCAATTAACCAATAGAGAATTGAGTTACATAAGTGAACTAAATATATAGTAACTGAAACCAAATATAAAAATAGGAGGCATTAGACATGTTGCTAATAATTTACAGAAGCCACCAGAAGCTAGCGCCCATCTCTATTCACTTGTATGTGATTCCCGTTTAGAAAAGTACTTCTTTTAGTTGTGAGAAATGATCCTTGTTTAGCAGGTGGTTGCTACTGTTTTTTTGACTTTTGACAAATTTACAAAAAGCAAAAACTAATCCATGTGGCCTCTAGGAGGAGTAATTTCTCAAAAATTAAGATTTATATAAAGACTTGCAGCTTCCTGCAATGTATACACATAATAGCTAGATTTCAGACAATTATTGCTGAAATTATTCACAGTGCTTTTACAGGGTGCATGTAGCTCTTTCTAGACAGCCTTCTTTGATTAAGTTGGTGGTGTCTTGCTTTTCTGCTATTACAAAGTCAAATGATTTGTATTGATTCTGCTTTGAACATGAAGTAATGATATGGTGTGGACAGAGACTATAATGAATGTGGATCCTAGTGTTGCCCCAGGGTTTATTCTCACACTAAGTCCTTTTCCCATGTAGCCAATGTAGGTTATTTTTAAAAATTAAATAAATTTGAAAGGATTCATGTTATCTTCTTGTTCCCAGTAAGCCCAGAATTTTCAAGGTGCTATCTTAAGATGAGAAAAACCCTTAGACGTAAGTAATCCTACTGGAAAGATTATATGGGATTTGGTCTAATCCTTATTTTTTTCCACATTTTTATCTTTGTCTTTCATCAAACTAAATCAATGAATATGACTAGTATTGGGGATCTTCTTATCTTAATGGACTTTTTAAAACATCAGCTAAAGCTTGTTATATTTCTAATTTAGAATCCTAACTCCCCTTAATGAAATGTGTTCCTAAATTCTCATCAGATATTTACTTTGAAAGGATTTCTGTGGCTTCAGAAATTTCTTGAGCTAAAAATGAGAAATAAGTTCAGGTTTAATTTATTTGTTTGAAATCTCTTTTGAATTATTTACTTACCTTATAATCATGTTTTTCTCTTTCTTTGATAATATCTTTTTTAGTTTTGTAAATGAATTATTTTGTTTTTCTGGGCTTAAAGTTTAAGTAGGTGTTTGTTTTTATTTAGATCTGGAATCTGGTAATAGTTGTAACTATGTTTTTTCAAAGTTTATTATATATCTACACAGTATAGATTTGTACTATATGTTCAGTCATTGTAACTCATCTGGGTAGGTATTCTTACTCTATTTCAAAGTGGGCACCTGAGGTTTTGAGAGCTTAAGTTCCATAAGGTCACACTAAGAAGCAAGTACAGCTTAGCTGATCCAGCGAATCAGCCAAGAGGTGGGCAGGAAAGGAACTTGTCATCTAGTTGGGTGCTTTTGAGGAGAGTTTAATAAAGTTACCCTTTAGGAAGAAGGGTCAGGGTAAGAGGACTCACTAGGTATAATCAGGTCTGGAGAGATAATAAGAGCCAGGAGTCTTTTTCACATGGAAAACAAGAAGTGGTTGCTGGAAATCTAAGAGAGCATCTAAATCTAAATGTAGACCCCGCTTACTGGAAATCTAAGAGAGCATCTGGACCCCCTGGCAAGAGCTGCCCTTTGGGCTAGCCTGGGGTGATATTAGGGGAGGCAGTTCATGATCTGCACTGTCCTTCTAAAAGGAAGCGAGTTGTCTTTAATATAAAATTCAGTCTCCAAGAGCACAAAGCAGGGTGGAAATGGTGGGAGCAATGAACCTACAATAGTAAATTGCAGATATTTGAACAGATTAGTCCTTCCTGTGTCAGATTTCTGGGGGTAAATGCACACAGTTCAGATTGTTGAGGTTAAGGGGCAATGCATGTGCCTGCATATTTGAGAAAAAACAGAAGAGAATCTCTGTGATCCACTATAAATTTTTAGAGAAGGCTTGAAGGTGTAGACAAATGAACCACCCTTAAATTCCAAAAGTCCTATATAGAAGAGATTGCAGATGTTAGTACTTTGAGTAAAGAAGACCAAGGACTAAGGAGTGAGGCGCACAGGATGATACATATCTGTTTAATACCAGGAAGAGTGATCTTACAACTAAAGCTGTTGATCTAAATGAGGCTTCCTCAGTTCTTGTTATTGGGGGTATTCAAGCAGTAAATATTTGATGAGATAATAGATGTAAACGGTTTTGAAAATGTAAATTTAGGTGATGATAATAATGACAACAATGATGAGAAACACAATCGTTTATTTGCATTGAAAAGCTGAACTGTAAAAATTTAAAGATGCTAATAGTGAAGAAAGTGAAGGATCATAATTACACTGTTTGACACCTATAATGTGTCAAGGTGCCATGCTAAGTACTTTATTTAACCTTATACAATGTAATCTGCAACAGTCCTGAAACATAAATATGAATATCCTCATTTGCAGGTGAGGAGAGGCTTAGAGATAGTACATCAAAAGTAGTAAAAGTCAGGACATTTTGATTCCAGGACCTGAGTGCCTATACTATATGTGCCATTTATCTTCATATTGGGCAGACTGAATAATAGCCTCTCCTGTAGAGGACAAAATGCAATGCCCATTACTATCTATTCCAGTTTCAAAGCAGCTATAGTTAAATTAATACAGAGCAGATAGGAAAAGTCCCCGCCAGCCCCCGAAAACACTGACAGCAATCCAGGGTCCAGGTGAGGGTGGGGCACAACCACCAGCCTAGCTGCCTGAGAGGGACCTGGAGCGCAGGGGCCGCTTCGCCACCCTGGTGCAGAAAAAATAACCCAACCGGACTATAAATAAAAAAGAACAACAACAAAAGACATATACTCCTCCTCCATAAAGAACCACAGAAGAACCCCTACAGCATCTACTAATCATAACTCATCTTAGGGGAATGCAGAATTGAGGTGTTTTCCAATAAGCCTATAAGGCATAGATTACAAGAAAAGAAGACAGTGTACCATAGCAACCACATACACTTATCACACACCCAAATCTGCCAAAGGAAAGAAAAAATTACTTACCTCAGCTACACAGACACAAAGACGGAATCAACTACAAACTTCTAGGAGACTCCAATCATCATGCCAGCCAATACTAGAGCCATAGTCACTCAATATGTGGAAGAAGTGTGAAAACAAAGCACAGGAAAGAGGAAAAAGGCAAACACCCCAGCAAGCCCCACAGAAACCAATACACCACCGAAGGAAAGACAAACTCTAGAAACCAACAAATATAACGTTGAAGAAATGCGCCACCTCCCAGACAAGGAGCTGAACCTATGCATGTTATAAGCATTCAAAGAGCTAAGGGAAGAATTAGGAAAACATAAGGAAAAAGAAGTGAGCATGGCAGAGAAACTGAGTAAGTTGGAAGAAGAAATGCAAAACATCAAGAAAGAAAACATCAACAAAGATAAAATAATTGAAGAATTGACGAATAAATTTGAATACCTGAGCAAGATCCAGAAAGAAGCCCGAGATCTAAAGGAAGCAACAGAAGAGCTCAAAAATGCAGGAAAAAGTTATGAAAGCAGACTGGATGAAATTGAAGAACGAATAAGTACCCTGGAGGACACCGAAATTGAGAGGAAGAAGAAAGACAGAGAGAGACACAAGGTAAGAAAATGAAGAAAAAGTCAGAGATCTGTCTGATTCCTCAAAGAGAGGAAACATAAGAGTTATGGGTGTCCCAGAAGGAGAAGAGAAGCATATGGGTACTGAAAGGCTATTTAAGGAAATAATGGAGGAAAACTTCCCGATCCTGAAGAAAGAAATGAAATTGGACATCCAGGAAGCCAAAAGAACACCAAACTACATCAACGAAAGAAAAACCACAGCAAGACACATCATGGTAAAACTCCCAATAGTCCAGGATAAGGAAAAAAGTAATGAGATTGGCTAGAGAAAAGAAACAAATAACATACAAAGGAAAACCTATTAGGCTGACCTCAGACTTGTCAGGAGAGACACTCCAAGCAAGGAGAGCATGGAGTCATATCTTAAAAAAGCTCCAAGATAAAAAATGCCAGCCAAGATTACTCTATCCTGCAAAGCTTTCTTTCCTCTACGAAGGAAGAATAAAAACCTTTGCAGACAAGCAAAGCCTCCAGAAATATGCTTTTGCTACCACTAAACCACCACTCCAAGAAATCTTGCAAGAAGCCCTCAGATTAAAACCAACAGAAGAATAAATAGACCAAAACAAGAAAGCTAATCAGAATCTCAAAATGACAACCAAAAAACCGACTTCAGAATCTCAAGTATCAGAAGAAAAAAAAAAAGGAAACCTTAACCTCCAAAAGTGAATGCCAGAACAACAAGTATCAATCATCATCACCGTAAATGTCAATGGTCTCAATTCAGCAATCAAAAGACACAGAGTAGCAGAGTGGATCAAAGACAAAACCCAACATTCTGCTGCCTGCAGGAAACACACTTAAACAGGAAAGATAAGCATAGACTAAAAGTAAAGGACTGGAGTAAAGTTCTACAAGCAAAGGGCCCCCAGAAGAAAGCAGGAGTAGCCATACTAATAGCAGATAAAGTAGACTTTAAGCTAAAAAAGGTGACAAGGGGTAAAGAAGGCTACTATATATTAGTAAAAGGGTCAATAGGTAACAAAGATGTAACAATTATTAACATATACTCACCAAATGAGGGAGCACCAAAATTCATCAAACAACTACTAACAGCACTGAAAACAGACATTGGGGAGAACACATATGTGGTAGGTGATTTTAACACACCACTCTCACCAAAGGACAGATCAACAAGACAAAAACTAAGCAAAGACACAAAAGCCCTAAATGAAGATCTAGACTGTATGAACCTTATAGATATCTACAGGACACTACACCCACAAGGAAAAGACTACACCTTCTTCTCAAATGCACATGGATCATTCTCAAAAGTTGACCATATATTAGGACATAAGGCAAACACTAACAGGTGTACAAAGATTAAAATAGTACCAACTCTTTTCTCTGATCATAAAGGCATTAAACTAGAAATCAACAATGAAAAGAAAGCAAGAAGAAAGTCTAACAAATGGAGACTAACAACATGTTACTAAACAAAGACTGGTAACTGAGGAAATTAAGGAAGAAATTAAAACCTTCTTTGAAACAAATGACAAAGAAAACACAACATTCCAAAATGTCTGGGACTCAGCAAAAGCATTTTTAAGAGGAAGGTTCATAGCAATACAGGCTCATATCCAAAAACAAGAAAACAACCAAAGAAATAACCTAATCTCCCAACTCGATGAACTAGAAAAAGAACAACAAAAAGACCCCAAGCCTAGCAGAAGACAAGAAATAATAAAAATAAAAGCAGAAATAAATAATCTAGATAGCAAAAAGACTATTGAGAAAATCAACAAAACCAAAAGTTGGTTCTTTGAAAAAATAAATAAAATTGATAAACACCTTGCACACCTCACAAAGAAAAGAAGAGAGAACACTTAAATAAGCAGGATTACAAATGAAAGAGGAGAAATTACAACAGACACATCTGAAATCCAAAGGATAGTCAGAGATTACTATGAACTGCCAAATGCAAACAAATACAACAACCTGGATGAGACAGCCAAATTCCTGGAAAGATATAACCAACCAAAACTAAACGAAGAAGAAATAGAGAACTTAAACAACCCAATAACTAGCAATGAGATTGAAGCAGTCATCAAAACTCTACCTAAAAACAAAAGCCCAGGACCAGATGGTTTCACAAATGAATTCTACCAGACATTCAAAGATGTAATAACACCAGCACTACTAAAACTTTTCAAAAAAATTGAGAAAGAAGGAAAACTGCCAAACACATTCTATGAAGCAAATATCACTCTCATACCAAAAGCAAATAAAGACAGCACAAAGAAGAAAACTATAGACCAATTTCCCTAATGAACACGGACGCAAAAATTTTAAACAAAATCTTGGCAAACCGAATCCAACAATGTATAAAAAGCATTATTCACCATGACCAAGTGGGATTTATCCCAGGAGCACAGGGATGGTTCAACATTCGAAAATCAATTAACATAATCCACCACACCAATAAGGAGAAAACCAAAAACCATATAGTCAAATCAATAGATGCAGAGAAAGCATTTGATAAAGTTCAACATCTATTTATGATAAAAGTTCTTGAGAATTTGTGGATAAAAGGAACATATCTCAACATAATAAAAGCCATCTATGACAAACCTATAGCAAACATCATCTTAAACGGAGAAAAACAAAAATCATTCCAATTAAGATCCGGAACCAGGCAAGGATGCCCGCTCTCTCCACTACTTTTCAACATTGTACTGGAAGTTCTAGCAAGGGCAATAAGACAAGAGAAAGACATAAAAGGAGTCTTTTATAGGGAAAGAAAAACTGAAACTCTCATTATATGCAGACGACATGATTCTATATGTAGAGAACCCAAAAAAATCCACAGAAAAACTTCTTGAAACAATAAACCAGTTCGGCAAAGTAGTTGGTTACAAAATCAACACACAGAAGATAGAAGTCTTCCTTTACACAAAAGGTCAAACAGAAGAAGAAGGAATTAAAAAAAAAAATCCCTTTTACCATTGCACCAAAAAAAAAAAAATACCTAGGGGTAAACCTAACAAGACACGTGAAAGATCTATATAAGGAAAACTTCAAAACTCTGCTAAAGGAGATAGAAGAAGACATAAGGAAATGGAAAAACATTCCCTTAAAAAAAACATGGATTGGAAGAATTAACATCATCAAAATGGCCATCCTACCAAAAGCAATCTACAAATTCAATGCAATCCCTCTGTAAAGATTCCAACAATATTCTTCAAAGATATAGAACAAAAATTACAGAGATTCATATGGAATAACAAAAGACCTCGATGATCTAAAAACCTCCTGACCAGGAAAAGAGAGAATGAAGGAATTACTATTTCAGACTTCAAATTATACTGCAAAGTCATTGTAATTAAAACAGCAGCCTGGTACTGGTATAAAAACAGACAATAAGACCAATGGAACAGAACCGAATCCCCTGAAATAAAGCCACACATATATAGTCAACTAATCTTTGACAAAGGAGTGAAAAACTTACATTGGAACAAGGACAGCCTCTTCAATAAATGGTGTTGGGAAAACTGGAACAAGACATGCAAAAAAATGAACCAAGACACCTCCCTCACACCATGTACAAAAGCTAACTCAAAATGGGTAAAAGACCTAGACTTAAGACCCGAAACCATAAAATGCATAGAGGAAAACCTGGGCAAAACCCTTCATGAGTTACAAGTCAGAAATCCATTTTTGGCCACATCCATAGATGGCAAAAAAACGAAGGAAAACATAAACAGCTGGACTACATCAAATTAAAAAGCTTTTGTACTGCAAAAGAGACAAAAGAAAAAGCAAAAAGAATCCCAACCGAGTGCGAAAAAATTTCACCATCCATATAAGCAACAAGGGTCTGATAATAAAGATACACAAAGAACTCACACAACTTAACAAAAACAGCAAAGAACCCAGTTTAAAAATGGGGAGAGGATCTAAAAAGAAACTTTTCCAAAGAGGAAGTCCAAATGGCTATCAGGCACATGAAAAAATGTTCAACATCATTAGCAGTAAGGGAAATGCAAATCAAAACCACAATGAGATACCATCTTACACCAATAAGAATGGCCCACATCCAAAAAACAGGCAACAAGTGCTGGCGTGGATGTGGAGAGAAAGGAACACTTTTACACTGCTGGTGGGATTGTAAACTGGCCCAACCACAATGGAAAGCAGTGTGAAGGACCCTCAAACTAATGAAAATGGAACTACCATTTGACCCAGCAATTGCTCTTCTGGGAATCTACCCAAAGGAGACCTCAATGTGGGTACAAAGGGACACCTGTGCTCGGATGTTTATTGTAGCACTATTTATAATCGCAAGAACTTGGAAACAACCCGAATGCCCCCCAAAAGATGACTGGATGAAAAAGATGTGGTATCTATACACAATGGAATATTACGCATCAATAAAAAATGACAAATTTGATGATTTTCTAGTAACATGGATGTACCTAGAAGAAATCATACTGGCAGAAATAAGTCAGAAGGAAAAAAACATACCAAATGGTTTCACTAATATATAGACAACCAAATGAAAGTACACAACTGCGGGAGGGGACCAACTGGAGTGACCAGGGAGGGGAGGTGGTGGGGGACCTCCAGGGACCACAACAATGTGATTGATGTGAAATATATATGTATAAATTAAAATAAATTAAAAAATATATAGAGCAGATAACTATGTGTTAACTCAACTGTTTCATACCCAGAGTTAAAGTCTAACCATCATCCTGTTCAGAGTCAATAAAGAGCCCATACAAGCCATCAAGTTTTTAAGTTTAGTAAACTCTAGGCTGAAATAGGATGAAGATGTTTCAGGAAGACTCTGGACCATAATGTTTGGTGCTGTAAAATTCTAAAATGTTGAATGTAGTGTTTAAAATCTCCCCCTTAGACTTTGTAAGCCTGAGAGCCATTCCTGTTGTAAAATTCAGTTGGCCAACAGTTCTCTTAGTACTGACATTCAGATGTTAATATTTCTCTATGAGTCAAGTCAGCAATCCTTAGTGTGAGTTCAGATCTCAAAAAACTGGAAGCTGGAGATTTCCAGCTTTGCTCATTTCAGCATAATCACTGGAGAGTGTTTCATTTGTATAATAAAAGAGCAACTTGAGAGTTAAAATGGTCACAGCTTTTAAAGGGCAAGCTCATTTTTGCCTTGTGCTAGACTATGTTAGGAATGAAGGAATTTAAATTGTGACAACTCTCTGCCTTCTGCAAGCAGTTCATGTCATTATCACCTTTAGACAAGACTTAGTATACAAATTGGAAGGCAATTGTAAGATATTTCACAAATTGACTTTAATATTGGAGATTTAATTAGACACATTGCTTTGACTTTGCATAGCTATTGAAATGTGTGCTCTTGTGAAGGGATTTTAGTTATTAATGTTGGAAGATAGGGAAAAAATACCCATATGATGGTTTATGACTCTTCACACTCATGACTTTATATTTAGGCTGTTTCTTTTAAGGGAAAAATCCTTTGAATATAAATAATCATCCTGATTTGTGGTTTAAGTTAATAGATTCCAGTCCTTGTACTTTTTTCTTGGTTGTTTCTTATGGGACACACTCTCAAAAACTTTGGCATAACTCTGTCTGTCCTTATTGCTTTGGCACGTGATTTATATTTGCTTTTATTTTGTAAATATCTTTTCTAATCAGAAGTAAACTCTGGAAAGGTAGGGGCATCTTTATGGTGCTATTTCCTAGAATCATGCTACATATGATATAAAATAAGGTCTCAAAACTTATACTGGAAATATTGTCAGCTAAAAATGTGTCTGTTAAAGAGGGTAAGAATGTTGGGGATACAAAGAATCACAGATCTGTGGTTAGGAAACTGGATCCTGGAGTTTATTTATCTTCTTCCATAAAGGTCATGACCAAAGCAGACATGACTGATAGAACTATGAAGAGATGAGAGATCATAGATCACCTTGAACAGACTTTGATCTTTTCCAAAAAGGAGAATGTAGAATTTGACCTTTTAAGAATCCAAACTGTGAAACTTGGCTCCAATTTGAGCTAAATCGTAACAACCAACACTACCCTTCTCCTACAGCTCCAGAAATCCACATTCCCAAACTTTACTCTTACTCTATGATTTGACTATTCGTCTGAGGCCTAACTTATTTAGTCTTTAGAGAAGACAGTCAGCTCAGCCAATTATTTTTTTTCTTCTGTTACAGTTATCACCATCCCCTAAATGATTCTTCCTTAAGAGGAAAAGCTTTTTTGAATGAATATACATCTCTTGGTTTGCTCTGAAGACCTAGCATGGTGGCAGACTTATGGTAGTGCTCAAGAAAAGAAAAAACTTTCTGGAGCATCCTTGAAAGACTTGCACTGTGCCCAAATGTGACCTACCTCCCTGAAACTGAGCATTTATATCACTGGGTCATTGTTTAGAACCAAGGAAGACTGAGGAAAATTTAAACTAAAAACAAAGTTTATTGTAGCAAACTGACAAAGATTGAATGGCAGAATCACAGATCATTTCCCTCAGGCATGCTTTGGGAAGTGAGATATTTGGTCTTTGTCATCTCTTGTACATGTAGGTGCTCAAAAAAATATGTGAAATGGAAAAAAAAAAAGATACTCCTGCCAGTGAGCAGGACACTGGTACCAGCAGGCATAACCTTCACACTTATCTTCTTAGCAGGGGAAGTTAGTCATTTCATTCATTTATCACCAGCCATCCCTGTTAACCTCCCCTGGCTCTATACACTGAAATGCTTTGAAGCCATCTTCACATGTCAGATTCTTTTATTAGCTTTACTACATTGAGTAAGAGCTTTGTCACTTCTGTTTCCTTAAGAAATCTCCATGCCAATTTCCACTAATTTGCATTCCGAGTAGATGTAATCCCTTATCTATATGATCCAGCAATACCTCTGCTAGTATTTTGCTTCCCCCTCCCATGAAAAGCCTAATACAAAAATACTGTTATATTCCTATGTTCATAAGCAGTACTGTCCATAATTGCCAAGTCATGGAATCAATCTAAGTTCCCATTGACAGATAATGAGATAAAACATGGGCTATTACTCTGGAATAATACACAGCTATTTTAAAAAAATGGAATAGTGCCTTTTGGGACAAATTGGGTAGACTTCGAGGCGATTATATTAAGTAAAATAGTATCAGATGGTTTCACTAATCAGTAGATCATAAATAGACAAAAACCACAAATCTTGGATTTTTTTTTGGGGGGGGGGATTGGTTACCAGAGGAACACAAGGGAGGGAGAAAGGTTTGGGAGAGGAACATGGATAGGGTGTTGCTGTGGGTGGGTTTGTAGAGGGTGAGTGGAACATGTATACAGAGGGAGGAGTAAAAGTAAAAATGTAACCCCAAGGTTATAATAACATTAAAAATTACTTTTTAGAAATGAATGAATGTACTAGCGACTGAGACTATAATGCATTTAAGAAGATTGATAACAATTATTGCCTTCAAGTTATTTAGAATGAGATAGACCTTTAATCTTGTGCTATTTGTAAATGTTTTTCCTAAAACAAAGTTTCTAGGGACTCAAAGTTCTTATCAATCTCCCAGACACAATCTCTAGATATTTCCGGAAGCCTGCCCTACTACTGTCAGTTTCCACTTTCTGAATAGTTTTATTTACAAAAGCACTAGAGTCTAGTAAAATTATAGCTCTTTCCAAAGAGTTCCATAATGACTTGGGATATTTACAAAATGATTTATATAACTGAGTCTCTATGGAAACTCTTCACATCTCATAAGATATTTTTAAAAATTTTAAGGAAGAGGTATAAGTTGTGAATCCCAAAGCAGCAACATAAAGTAATTGGAAGGCAATACTATGGTTTTGCAGCATCTGTAAATTGTATTTTAGGGATCCCAGTAGAGCAAGTAGAAAACAAGAAGGAAAAGTTAGTGTTAAAAATAAGGGTAAAGTAAAATAAAAAGACAGGTGTGAGATGCCCACTTTTAGATTTGGCATATTGAAGATGGAGAAAATTGTTGTAGATGTGAAAAATGGGAAAATTGTTTTCCAAATACTAACTATAATTCACAATAAGATAAATTAATAAATACACATTTGAAATATGATTGTGAAAGTAACTTAAATTATTTCTGATCAAACTTTGGTCTTCCTGATGGGAAAAAATAACCGACTCTTTAAGGAGATCAAACTAATTTTAAATAGATAAAATTTATTGAGATCAAGTCTTTGTAGATCACATGTACTGAGATAAGTAAAGAACATTCATGATGAGGTAATAGAGTTTAGAATATCAATTACATATACTCTTGATGCGCATTGATTTTATTAGTGAGACATAATCATTGATGGAGACGAGGAAATACGAGTGGATGCTCTTATTCACCTCTATCATTAGAAGTTTTCTATGTTATACTAACTGTCTATGTACCTTTGGAGAATGAAAAATGAACAAAAGGAGCTTAAGTGAAAGTAAGAGACTGGAACTTTTCTTATCTAAGTTTCATAATATAGTCTTCATTTTATCACTGGCTCATGAAGGAATCTAATGTCCCATTTGGTGACCTTAATTATCGCCTCTGGTGTTTTTCTATATTCTATGCTGAATATTAGGCTATGATGTTGTTATCATTGAGTGGAACTGTTAGGCCATTAAAAAAAATGTGGTAAACCCTTTCAGAATTGTAATTTCCAAAATAAAAAGACTTCAATAATATAAACATCTAACTGAATACACTTGATATTAGGCTAGGGGCAAAAATGGAGGCATGACTCTATTGAGTATTAAATTTCCCAGCATGATTTATGCATTATCACGGTGCCTAAGTAAACCATTTTCTCAAAAGTCATTTTATTGGCTGAGAAAAGATTATTATCTGGACACACTATATTGACACATTTGTTTCCATCTCTAGTTTTGTAATTTTGGTTTGGGATGACCAATTAAAGTGTTGTATCAGTAGCTAGATCTACCAGTCACTATGTGTTCTGGTGTATAATGAAACATATAATTAGGGTATAGGAATCATGGAGGAATCATTGAGCCAGATAGTTTAAAAATGTCAAGAAGAATAAAGTTGGGTAATTTAAAACAGAAAAGTTTACAGATGTAAATCTACTCCTTTAATAAATAATAATAAGAAAGGAGAGATTCAAATGTAGTACCAGCACCTGCCCCTTTAAGAGTAAATGCCCTCTTAAATCTCTGTTGTCTAGCATTTTGCTAGCCTTGACTCTGAATACTGGAGTCAAGCTTTTTTATTGCTTATTAATTATCTGACTTTGGGGAAGTTGTGTAAGCACTGTGGTGAGCCCAGAGGCTAGTCACTTGGTCTCTGTGGCAGTAGAGCCAAGAGGCATGTTTTCATGACTGTCTCAATATTGATTATTCTTTATTAGGTCACCAAAGTTGAATGATTTCTCTCAAAGACAAAATTCCTTTTATTCTTCAACTTATCTTAAGTTGAGATCAAAATTCTAGTGGGAAAGTGGTAGAAAATCAATGTATTGCCAGGAAACCCCTCTGTACCTTGGAAAGGTGATGATGTAGTAAATGAATGAGTCTGACAGGTGCAGGGAATGTAATATAGTTTAAGGTTCAAGGACAGTCTGTGTCTGTACAAATCCCACCTGTTGCTTGTTGGACAATTTTGCCTTTAGTCCTCATGTCTTTACCTCCAGCATTGGGGCAATCTTCACAACAATGTGCTGAGAAGGTCGTAAAAGTATTTTGAACTGTATCTTGCTGTGAAAGTGCCAAAAGGTGGTTGAGTATCTGTTTACTTTTTGCCAAACCTTGTTCTGGAGATAAATAGGATCTCACAGTCCAGGAGAAGAGAGTGGGAGGAGGATACAGACAAAAGAAAATAGATTTGTTTTGAGGGTAAATCCTATACAATTTGATAACTGATTAACTCCCAGCTCTGGCACAAGCAACTGGGGAAATGATGGAGACAATAAAATAGAAAACACCAAGAAAGGCAGGTTACAGTGAGTTCTGTTCAAGATACTTTTCACTCTAAAAAAAATTAGAAGTTAGGTTCTATATCTAAATTACAAATAAGTCCATTAAATTGAAATACTGCCTATATCCACCAACTCCATGTTAGTTCTGACTTTCTTTCCATGCATACTATTCCCCCAAACACACACACACACACACACACACACACACACACACATACACACATGCATGTGCACACGAAACTTATCTTGCTTTTTGTTTAAAATATGCGTAAATACTAATGTGCTTATGTTAGAAACAATGCATCTTTAAAGTAACATTTAATTCTTTTTAAGTCCTGAACTTTTTAAAATGGTTTCTGTTTGTTCTCTGGTCCTAATACAGACTGATATTTTTGCAACCAAATGACTGTAGTTTTTGTTTGTTTTGTTTATTGAGTACCTACTATGTGCTAGCTTCCAGATCCCTCAGTAACTGATCTGGAAGTTGTTTGTTCACACATTTAATAAAGAGATGTAAATTTGATATTCAAGTAGATATCTCAAACAGTCAGTTAGATATACGGATACAGATTTCAAGCTGGAGATTTGGAAAGAATTTACAAAATTTAATGTTTCCAGAGATAAGTGTTGTTAGCTGTGAAATTACTGAGAAACTAATGGTACAAGAACAGTCACAAAGGATCAGAAGTAATTTACATTTACTTAGCAGTAGAGAAATACAAAAACAGAAGTGATTAACAGGGGATATAGTCACAACTCCGATATTGCTTGTAATTTGAGACTAAGGAGAAGAATAAAGCTTATCTTATTTAAGATTAAGACAGTTTATTTTTGTGGAACCTTCATACTGTTTTCCATAGAGGTTGCGTAAATTTACATTCCTTCCAGCAATGTACAAGAATTCCCTTTTCTCCACATCCTTTCCAACACTTGTTGTTTGTCTTTTTTAATATATTCCATTGTGAGATGATCTCTCACTGTGCTTTTGACTTGCGTTTCCCCAATAAAAAACAATGGTCAGTATTTTTCCTATGCCTATTGGCCATCTTTCTATCTTCTGTGGAGGGTGTTTACTCAAATCTTCTCCATTTTTTTGATAAGTTTTTTGTTATTGTTTTAAAAGTTTTTATATTTTGAACATTAATCCCTTTTTTGATGTTTGGATCAACTCTATTTGCTTCACACATGAAATTCAGTCTTCCTTGCACAAGGTCCCTAGGATTCTAATTGGTGATATTTCTAGAGAATTTTAAGGGGAAATAATTGATATAAACTAGAACTTTCATTACCAACCCACTTGCTGATCTGACTGCTGGTGTGGACTAAACTAGGGGGCTTCTCTACCAAAGACTAAATCTATTATAAAGCTACTTCTTGTTCCTGAACTGACTCAAAACTAACATCCCTTTATGTCAGCTAACAGTCATTCAAAAGATATTCCCAAGTGTGGGATATTTCTAGATACTAAAGAGGCCTACCCATTGTTGCACTTGTTTCTTAGACACAATAATGTTCCTATTACTTTAAAGGCAATGTTACTGGAAACATGCCTAAAACTGTGTACTTCTAAGAATTTCACCAGTGGAATATGCAACTTTGCAGCTTCTTCCAGTTTCTGACCATCATGCATCTTACCATGACCGATGAGGATGTCCCATACACTTATGGCTCCTCAGTTATTGTAAGCAAGATCGTTGCCTGCTATCTTATTTTACGAAAACTTTGAATGATCACCGTTCAATAGAAACATGGTGCAACACACACGTAAATATTAAAACAGTTCTAGTAACTGTATTGTCAAAAAAGGAAATGTGAAATTAATTTTAATAGTCTATTTAATCCAGTCTACACTAAATGTTACATTTTAATATGATGGCAATATAAAAACTTTTAACAGAGGGCATAACTGATTTTCCTTATCTTTGCCCTGCATCTGAAAAGTGAACTTTGAGGGAGATTGGACAGCCTGTCTCTATCACTTACTCCTTTGCAGGGAAGTAAAGACAGAATGTGTAAGTAATTGGCCAGTTATTTCTTCCCAAGGAAAGATGTTGATAAAGGAATGGACAAAAGACCTAGCTTAAGTAATAGAATTCCTCTTCTATTTTGCTACTATATAAAAGCAGTAATAGAGTTTTCTCTGCTTTGTTCTGTGGTTAAATCAGAGATATCCCAGCCTCTCCGAAAAGAACCTGGGCTACAGTGACACGTGCCGTTAATTGCAGCCTACAAAGCAAGGCCGAGTCTCGGAATCACTTCTTGAGTCCGCAGGTTCGAGACCCGCCCGGAGCAAAATAGTGGATCCTAGTCTTGAAAAATAGCTGGACATGGTGTTGTGTGCCTGTAATCCCAGCTACTTGGGAAGCTGAGGCTGGGAATCACTTGAGTCCATGGTACCTTGGGCGACAAAGCGAGACCTAGTCTCAACAAACAAGAAAAAACAAACAAAAGAAAACACTCCAGCTACCCAGGTTACCATCTAGAGTTTCACCAACTTGTTGCCATCTTACAAAAGCATAGAATGAAGCAGGACGTCATTACAGGAATAATCTAGAACCTGTCTAACTGATAAAGAAGTAAGCTATTTGCCAACTCTTACACTTTATTGCACGCCATGACACATTAGTTCCTCCTAAGGCTAAATTTATGACTATCCCCATTTACAGCTCTGTTGAAAATGACATTAGAAATAATCTATTCTGATACCTTCATTTTTCTGATGACCTCCTAAGTAAACCTTGTAAATCTTTGGATTGGCAACTCTTTTTATCTTTCTTGTTCAGTAGTTGCCTCTGTTTGCTCAGCATTTATTTTTATGTTTAACAAAAGGATGTGGATTATGTTATGTTATAATTGAAAGCCACCAGCATAGACAGCTTAAATTCAATTCCTCCTTATTTCAGTCAAATTTCACATTTCATTATGACAGAATTAACTTGATGGCCAAATCTGAGATGTTACTGCTTTCCAGCTAGATTTGCTTCCAATTTAGCATCCTAACTATGCTTGTAAAATATACAATAAAACAATCTTTTCTGATTTGGGAAATACTCTTTATTCTTCATTTCTCTCTGCTCCACTGTAACATTTTAGCTGAATTTTATGGAACAATCACTTTCCTCATCTAATTACTGCAATTCCCTGGTAGATGGCCTCTCTTGCCCTGTAATAGCAAAATTATCATAAATACACAATTCAACTGCCAGCATCTCATCTTACACATGCGTCAGTGAGCAGAACTAGGTTTTCCTTCTCTAAATTGTGTTCTTACAAAACTGACAATTTTCATGTCAACCAATCACGTCTTTCTCTGACATTCTAACAAATTTCTGAGGAAGTTAATCTTGCCTCCTAGGTACTCCCCAGGTTCACCTCTGGTGTTTACACCTGACTGCATGCAGATAAAAACTGAGACTGGCTCTGTTGCATAGCCATGGCTTGTCCCATCCTTCCAAATGCTCTCTCAAACTACTGAAAATGGAACTACCATTGGACCCAACAATCCCACTTCTGGGAATTTACCCAAAGGATACAAAACACTAATTCAAAAGGACACCTGTACTTGCATATTCACAATAGCCAGGATATGTAAACAAACCAGATGCCCCCCAAACAGATGAATGGATCAGAAAGTTGTGGAATCTGTACACAATGGAATATTACTCATCAATCAAAAAAGACAAGCTATGCCATTCACGGTAACATGGTTGAAGCTAGAAGGACTCATGTTAGCGGAAGTAAAGCAGAAAGAAAAAAGAAGAAGTACTAGATGATCTCACTTATATGAGCGAAAACAAGCATATAGACAAGTAATATTTAAAACTCTCAGCAGAACTGAAGCATAGAGCAACAGAGGGGGAGAAGGGTAAAATCAGGGGAGGGGTGGGCACAAGAGATTAAGATGGTTCATGGGTGATAAGGTGGTGGGAGAACCTCATAGTAGACAATGGTGTAAAATACATAAATATATATGTATATATATGTATATAATAAAAAAAAGATAAAAGTAAATGAATTAAAGAAGAGAGAGAACCATTTATTCTTGCAAGGCAGAATGGCTATTTTTTTTTGTAGCAAGGTAGCCCCAAAATTGTAAAAGGAGAGTATAGATTGAGCTTCACTTACTTTTCCAATAGAACCCCCGACCAGTTTCTGTCGTATAGTGGTCTTGTGGTTTCCTGCACCTGTGCCCTTGAAACCTGTCTTCTCTTTGCTGAAATATCATTCCTTTTAATTATATTGTTTTATTTAACTTACATTCTTCTTGAAGTTTCAGCTCGGTCAAATTATTTTGTAAAACCTGCTTTGCCTCAACCTTTCACACATCCAGTTTTCATATTGCATCATAATTATTGGGCTACATATCTTATCTCCTTCACTAAATTGATCATTTAGGCCTTGGACTAAGAAAGTTGAGTTCAAACCCAACTCTATGTCTTGATCATTTTCCATTTTTGGCAAATTGCAATGCAAAGAGGTTGAGAGTTTGGGATGTGGCATCAAACAAATTTCTGGTAACTCTTAGCTACGTTACTAAAATGCAGTGTAGCTTCTAACCAGTTCCTTAAATTCTGCAATTCCAATTTGCTCTGTGGTATAGCAGGGTAATAAAATTTCTGACCTTATAAGATTGTTGTCAACTTTAAATAAGAAACATACTCTCCCTGTCACAAAACAAGCACAGAAAAATTTGTTGTTATTAGAATGTTAGATCTCACTTTCCTTACCTGTGAAATGGGGCTAGTGATACCCTTTTCAAAAGACAGTTTTCTGGGGAAAGAACCAAGCTAAGACCTGATACCCATTAAAACTCAATAAATTTTATTAAATGATAAATAAATTAATGATGTAGTTAGGGGGTCTGTTGTGAATGTCATATTGATGTCTTGCTTTTTTCCACCAAGAGGTCATTGTGGGAAGAACTCATGGGGTGGGTATTACATTCGTTGAACATGCAAGGAGTTTCCTTTTTCCATATTTCTAACATTCCAAGTATAATTCTGTACTTGCTACCCATTTCTTTTCAACTATGAGGCATCCAGGATATTTCAAAAAAGCAGAGACATGTCAGAAGACAAAATTTATTAATTTTGTTACTTGTTCTCAGAAATGCAACAATATTTGTTTCCTTGGATAAACTCTGTTATGTGTTATGAGTTTAAAATACACCCACACACACCCACACCCACACCCACACCCACACACACACACACACACACATAGATAGGGGGCGCCTACTCCTCTGGGTGTTTTTGTCTCCTGTTTAAGATTGCGAATTTTAAGGAAGATAGGTTAAAATGTGAGAATGGCCCTAATTAAAATTTTTTTAAAAAAGATACAAGGGAGGAGGAAAAAGTAAAACTAAAAAAAATTTTTTTTTATGTGATAATTTAGGAGCTGTTTTTGGAAGACGGGTAAACAAAAAGAATATATAAAGAGAGTTAAAACATAAAAGGTGGGCTGATTGGGATTTTGATTTTGTTTTTGAATTTAGATTTAGGTTTGGTTTTTGCCATTTTGTGAAATAAAGATGTGAACTATGTGACTTTGGCCATGTGGCCAAGGCCTGGGGTCTGCAGCTTTTGGTGGGCCCAGGCTAGGAGCATCTGTGTTAAAAAAAAGTTAAAGAGTTGCAGATTTAAACTTCATGTTAAAGTTTGTTTTACTGAATTTGACTGTGTTTGGAAAAGGCCTTGAAAAAGTTAGACTTGAAAAGAAAGTGAACTTTGCTGCCTTCTGGTGCCATGGAGCTTTTTTCACTTACTGGAGGAGGACAAGGAGAAGACAGCATGGAAGAGTTGGAGCATGCCAAAAAAAAGATGTCTTCAAAAATGTGGAGAGGAACTCTGACTGATGTTGGTAAGATGATCAGGACTGAGAGACTGAGGATTTTTAAGTAATCTGAGAAAGGACTTTGGACAATGTTGAGAAAGGTTTTGTATAATGTTAAAGTAATCGGAGTTTTACTTACATGTTTCTTTTGTAATAATTAAAAATCACTGTTAAAAATAAATTAGTCTGCTCTCAGAGTCTTGCTTTGACTTGGGATTTTGGTGAGAAGGCTGGGGATGGTGAAAAAAAAAAAACCATGAAAGTGTACAAAAGGGTACATTGAGGCAAACTAGTCTAAGGTTTAAACTGTGTTTCTAAGTTTTTCTTTTTAGATCTGAGAGAGGGAAAGAGAGTTGAGAAAAGCTGGTAGCTGATTTTTGCATACCAGTCATAGGCAAACACTAAAAATAAACTGTTGTAAAGAGAAACAGGCATAGGTATCCTAGTTCAAGACAAAATAGTTTTTTTTTTTTTTTCTTCTTGCTTGGTTTGATTTATATATATTTGATTATTAAGCTGGCAATCATGGAGACAACATTTTGCCTCATATGACTGCTTGGAAATAAGCCTTTACCCTAACCTATTGATATTGGTGTTTATGTCCTCTACAAAAAACACACACGTGCATACGTACACATGCATATGCATATACTTAATAGTGAGAGGGAATGAAAAACTTGATAGGATTTTTTGAGAATGTGCTTTGCAATGAATTCTTTGAAGATTTCTTTATGATTATGTCTGTATTAAAAGCGAGAAAAAACTTTTATTAAAAAAGGATAAAAATGTTTTCTATAGAACACTTGCCCATCTGCATCAAAAACATTTTATTTCCCAGCTGCTATTAGTTTATATTGAATGCATATTCAGATGGGCTTCCAGATACTCAGAGTCATCTTTTTTCCTCAGTGCACATCAAGCCATGTTTGAAACGGATTAGTTTTCAGCTTAAATGAATACGGCATTTTGATAAACTCAAGTGAATAGCCAATTCAAGTGTATTCAAACTGCATTATTTACAAAGCTGGGATGATTTCTTCTCAATTCTTTTCTATTTGTTCTCTTTTTTTTGTTCTTTAATCTACATCTTATGTTGTAAATAGAAAGACTTTAGATAACATACTGCAGTGGAACTGAAATTAATTGTTTTCCTTTCATTTTTGTATTTGAATATTTTATATATTATTTGGAATAACTTATAAGTTGATCTTAATGAGGTAGATGTAAAAATTCCATATTTTAAGCTAAGATTTTCAGAAAATTTATTGTTATGAGAGAAATATATGGCAAAAAAAAGTTTTGCAGTTTTTTGCTCTTTGCCTTGTATGGATTACTTTCTTCTTTTTAAAATTTCCGTTACGTATGCTACTTATCAAGATGAGAGGGAAAATGAGAAGAACCAGCTGATTTAATTGATCTATAAAGGAATATAAATAGCATTAACCACAAATAAGAGAGGTCTAAAATGAGAAGAGCAATGACAGTAAGCTAAACAGGATAAAGGCAAGGTAGCATGGAGAGAACTTTCAAAGGTGTGTGAGAGTGACCAAGAGAGAAAGAGGGAGAAGAGGAGATAATATCAGAAAGAATGATTTGTGCCTGTGGCCAAGGGCAATTATAATATTGTAAAGATTACTGAGACTGTGAATTCCCTGTTGCTGCTGTGACAAACTTAGAACAAAACAAAGTGGCTTAGAACAAAATAAATTTATAGTGTTTTGTTTCTGGAAGTCAGCCGAAAAAACAGTATTTCTGGGTTAAAGTCCATGTATCAACAGAGTTTTATTCCTTCTGGGCGAGAAATCTATCTATTTATCATTTCCCTTTTCTTCTAGAGTTTACCTTCATTCCTTAGCTCATGGCTGTTTTCCATCTTGAAACCCAATGGCTTGTGGAATTTCACATTACATCATAGATTCTTCTGCCTCCCTCATCTACATTTAAGCGCCCTTTTGTCTGTTAATGGAGAGCAGTCACATTCTTTTAAAGTCCCTACAAGTTTTAATGTCACTTGAAACCTAATTCCCCTTTACCATTTAACATGACATATTCATAGATACTGGTGGTAAGAATGTTGGTGTCATTATTTTTCCTACCACAGATACCAGCCTGTAGCTTGCATTTTACACAGAAAAGAAGTATCTGAAAAATAAAATTCTCTCTGCCTCAAAGTGAAAAACAAAAACAGAACAAAACAAAAACCTATAATAATATGTTCTGTGGTAATGTGATATGATTTATTTGAAAAATATCTGGAATTTCTTGAACTTCAATTATTTTTGGTGCTTTGTTTTGCCCACAATACTAGTAAATACCTTTGTGATTATTGATGAGCTTTTATTTCTCATAATTTTTGTATTTTAATTATCTTTGATTTCTGTGCATTCTTTTTTGAATTTTTTTTAAAACTAGCGTTACGGTGAGAAATATTTGTCTCCTATATCCCATAGTACACCGTAAGTTTTAGTTTCATGTTCTTAATTGAGGACTGACATTCTTTGGGACAAGGATACTGGGCCTTTACATTCTTAACTTTTATATTTTCTATTTGATAGTTTCTGTTACAATATGTGCAGTGGAGGCAGTTAAATGTTCTTTAACTGCATGGGTAGATAGATGGCTGAAGGAATGAGGGAGCAGTAAGATCCATGGATGAAGATTAAAGATCTTCCTTATTCTTAGTCCTATTCATGGTACTGATTTTTGGTATCTTTCAATAACTATTCTGAAATGATGTGGCACTTCTGGACAATTTTTGAAACTTTCACTTTTTCCAGATCTAAAGTTCTGTGATTAAAATGGCTTCAGACATATTTTTGTCTGTTTTTATTTAGCAGGGTGGTGTCTAATTTGCAACCAATGGGAATGTGATTTTGATTTTATGGGGAAGCAAGAACATCAATATCCATCTTCCATGATAAAGCTAAGTTAGTCACTGGGTCAGGAAAAATGTTTGTTCAACAGAGGAAATCAGAAAACAAGACTGCAAATGGGGAAAGAATAAAAAGTGGAGTTCAATACCTGCACCATTTTGCTGCAGTGATAAGTAAAATTGCTAATGGCCTCCTAATTTCTCTCATTTTTGTTTTCTTGAGAATGTATTTGAAGGTTGGGAAACTATTATGCATTACCCCTCATCACCCTCCTCTCCACAGAATTGGTTTTTGCTCATTTCCTTGTTATTCTTGGCACAGACAGAGACTGGCTTATCAAAAATCATACTAAGTAATATGCTTGAGGCAAAGCAAAAAAATGCATATCTCAGCACAAGGTTTTTATTGGAATGTCGTCAAGACATCATCTTTAACGGATCCACATTGTGATTATCTTGGTTCTTCTTCCATTTCTGGTTTTGGGTCCTTCTTCTCACTTCCTGCTTAGTAGATACATCTTCACTCACATGTTCAAATGTATACACTGTAACTTACAGAAGCATATATGGGGAAACACAGACAGAGGTAATAAATGTTCATTCTTTTAGACAACTGAGGGAGAAATGAGGTCAGATTCTGGATGTGAGATATGAATGTGCTTCGTGTTCCCAAGGACCAGATCCCTGGACCTATCTCTGTCACGGTGCTCCACACTTTCAAACCCATTACCTCTTATATCTTCTTTATAGATTGGCAATTACAGCTGGGACCTGCAGCACTGTTTTCCAACATTTTTTTCCCAAGAATTTCTGTGAACTTGTCTGACTAGCCATGCTTAATAATGGCTCTTGTCGCCTGCCCTTTCATTATCTGGAGCAAAATGCTGAGCTCACACTTAATTTTTGCAAGCAGATTTGTTCACTTGTTTATACTCTAGTAACAAAAACAGCCATTTGAACAAAGGTCTTCTCCTTGCAGATGACTCTTTTCTCCACATAAGTGTCTGCCATTCTTTTTCGTATTGTTATTATTTTCATCCCCCCACCCCCACCCCATAGAGTTAACCAAAGGGGTCTGCTGGCTTTATTTGTAAAGAAAGTGAGATCTGTGCTTTTATTGGCATTAACAGCAATTGGATCTGTCACTTGTCAAAAACCCTGCTCTGTAGGTCAGAGAAAACCCAGTTTATCAGACTAGCCCTCCAGGCACTTCACCAAATGTATAAGAAATCAAGGTTCACCAGTCTCCTGATCATCCTGAAGGTATTCTTCAGGTTTCGAGTTGGGGAAGCTGCCTGTACCTCTGCTGTTGTCCAGATTTTTGTGGCCACAAGGTCAGAATTAACAGTGCCCTGAAATCACCTGAGTATGTTCTGAGTGGCTTGCTTCCTTAACTGTAAGTTACTTACCACCCTCTTTTGTTTGCTGAGACCTTTGGAAATAGTGAGATTCACCGTGGGAACGAGGGCCTGAGCTAGAAAAATATCCTCAATGATGTTCGTAACAGAATATGCTCCAGTTTCTTCCATTGGAGTTTGAACGTTAAGTCTTCCAATTCCAAATTTGAAACTTTCCTCTATTATTACAAGTTTGGATTGGCAAAGTTGTGCTGGTTTCAAAGTTCCACACTCATTGTAATCTCTGTGTTTGGTATGCTGGGGCTTTTCTCATCTTCCAGTCGTCTTTGAAGGTCTAGCCCCTATAAGAAGGCTTTTCAGGTCCAATAAACATTATCCATTCCTTGTGTTTTCAAGTCACATCTTATGCTTTATCCCCATTCTTCAAATTTACCCAATTCAATTGTGAGGGTGTATATGCCTCTCACCTTGCTAAAAGTTGAGTGCCTCAAGATTAGACACAAAGATTTATTAATGTAAATATGGGTAGGGTTGATTTTCTGGCAATTTCATCTTCTTGGGTTCCTGTCCATCCCTACTATTAATAGAGAGGTCAGTTTTAGAAACTGCTTTAAGAGTTCTACATAAAATGATGCGTATTAGCAAGGTAGAGATTTGATGGTATTCTTCATTGAAGGTCAGCTGTTTCCATCCTTGAATGAAGCCAGGCTATATCATAATATCCTCATCAGTAATCACCACCCCAAAAATGAAGAGAGGAACTGTGAGGGAATGAAGCATAGCAGAAACTAAAAAAAGAGGAAGGCAAGCCATTTAAACTGAGAAGCTGTGGCTAATGCTGAAAGGACTGAATGTAAACACTGTGGAATCAATAAATAATGACAACACCTTCATTTGGAATCTTGTTTCATGCCTCTGGGTGAGATTTTGTCCTTTCTGGGTATGGGCTGTATCTGTAAACCTTTTGCAAATAATATACAATGAAAAAGCGGGGTTTAATAGATACAGAGAGACAGACAGACAGGTAGATGCTGCCAAGAATAAATATTTGACACATTCAGTGACTTGCAATTCCTAAAAGAACATTACAAACATCATTTCATCCTGAGTTCATCCTCAGTCAAGTGAGCATTACAGAGAGTGGCTTAGTGTAATCCTCAGCTCCACATCAGCAGAGTCATTAGCTAAGACATGTGGAAAAGGGTAAATACACGAGCTGCTAGAATGAAGGAAAAGTGTCTTTGTTCCTTGTCTGTGGACCCTGGACTCTGCTCAGAGTCCAGACTCATGTTTCAGGAGACCAGCTGCGACACAACGTTTGTCCTCACAGTGTTTGCTGAAGACAGAGGCAGACAGGCTTTGGGTTTGGATTGGTGGAACTGAGCAAATATAAACTTCTATATTATTTTGGAACAGAAGTTAAGGAGACCAAGTGAGTTATATAATTTGTACTCTGAAACATTGGTGTGGTGTTACATTTGATTGGCCACATATTAAAGAAGAGTTGGGCAGTGTTTGCAAAAATTACAGAGGCCTAAGTCTTCAAATAACTGTTCATCTTTTTGAAAGAACAGTCCTAAATAGTCAGTATCACCATTGTAGTTGAGTGTACATGGATTATCAGTGTTGTTTTTAATATTATCCATCTCCAAACAGAACTTGTTGCAGTTCCTTCATTAAGGAAAGCAATGGAGAACAATGTTAAGACATTGTTAAAGAACATCACATAATTATTAAAAAGCATGAGGTACATATTTATATGATGATCTGAATGCATGTTATATTGAGTGAAGATATGTCCTACGAAGGTATGCACACATACAGTTACATATTTTGGGAATTTTCTTAATATTAAGCCTTGAAATAATAATATATATTCATGTAGGTTTTTATGGGCATGCAGAAATGTATGAAAAGAACTTAAAATCAGATTAGTTGTTTGTACACTAAGCTACACTCTTACTGACCTCTGTGTATGTGCATTCTGTAAATCTTTGTGAAATGATAAAATGTGTCATTTCATAGTTTGTAGGAAAAGGATGTCTTTAAGGTAAGAGGGTTTGGCCTTAAGTCTTCCTGAACTAAGCTCTGCAATCTCTTTGTATTGAACTACTAAAATATCTGAACCATCATTTCTGTAATTCTGAAAGTAGAGCAATAATTCCCGTCTACATTTTCTTGTAAAAGTAGCGTGAGAATTGTACAGGTAACACACATATTAGAAAAGTAGAACTGAGTAAAACCTCCACGAAAGCTGGATTGTACACACTTCTGTTATTGACCTACACCCAGTACATGGCAGGGGACTTGGAACATCACAGCTGTTTGATAGTCTTTTATTTTAATACAAATTAGATTTTTAAATTTTATTAAAACTTTAAGGAGACAAAGCATCCTCATAAGTAGAATTCATGCATTTTAGATGATTTTTATGTAATGTTTATGTTTTATAAACTTGATGATTTTTATCTAATTTTTATGTTTTATATCTACTACCTGCTTAGGCCAGACCATCGCCATTACCAAAGAAAGATTTACATTTCCTTGCCCTGTGACCGCTGATTGGATTTCAATCACTGAATGATAATTTTTCAATTCTAGAGTTTTATGTATTATCTTTAGAAGACTGAGAGGCTTTAATTTTAATGTACTCTAACTTGTATGTTTCATTTATTGCTTATAGAATATTGTTTGTGTAATTTTATCCAAAGAAATCTTCACCTGCTGCAAGTATATTCTCCTATAATTCTAAAAGTTTTAGAATTTTAGGTTTTAATGATCCTTTTCAAGTAAAAATTCTTGCCAAATATGCCATTGCCATAAAGGTTGTGTGTGTGCGTGTGTGTGCATGTATGTGTATGTGTGTTGATGGGTAAATAGCTATTTCAGAGAAATTTTTTCAAAAGGGTACGCTTACTCATTTTCCTGTTGTGTCAGTTACTGGAGAATCAAAGGCCCAGAGAGTTTATCTATACAATAGAAATAATGACACTTGTCAGTTTCATTTAAAACAGCTTGAGAGATTGGTTGGGAAGGTTTTAAACATATGAAGTAAGGTATTTACAGAAGGCCTGAAAGAGGGAGGGAAGAACTTTTGAGCATCTAGGAACTGGTTCAATATTTGAACTCTAGATCTTCCTATCCTAGGAGAGTCCACCTCTTTTGTGGCTAAGAACTCAGTGGTTTAGAATTGATGATCAGTTATCTAGCAAGTTACCCCAAACTCAGTAGCTTGAAACTCAGTAGTTTCCGTGCTCACAGATAGGGTGCCATCAAGGTGTACTACACAGGGTACCAGGGGAGAATGCAAATCTACCCAGAGCCTTTGAGAATACTACTTGAATAACAAAGGTGTCCTCTAGCCAGGGTATTGGTGCAGCAGCACCTGCAGTGGATAAATGTTAGGGCATATGCTGCATCATATGCCTAGATTTGACATGACACAAAATGATAATTACAATTCTAATGTTACTGATTTCATCTAGTTTAGTTATGTAGCTTCCCATGTGCTGGGCACTTTATATATTTTATGTGTATTGACTCATTAAACCTTTACAGTAAGCCAGTGTGATCGGTACCATTCTTCACAAAGCACAGAGCTTAAAGCCATTTGCTCAAGTTCATGTATTTGAGCCAAGACTTAACCGCAGGCAACAGAACATCCCAGTCTGGCATCAGAACTCATGCATGCACTATCACTCATGGAGGTTCTCTTACTTAACAAGAGAATTATTCTGCTAAGGTTGTGCAGCTCATAAGACTGTGTATGACTCAGTATAGCCATCGAACCTAGAATTGTGATTCATGTTTGCGCTTGGTCCTACATCTACAGCACAGAGTAAGGGTCCTTTGCACTCATTACCTGAGTTGCCTTTTGGGAGACAATTTTAATTTCAAGCATATTCTCTAATCAGAGTTTCTCATGATGAGTCTTTGTTCACCCACATGCAATGTGCTCTAGATAGAGTTGTTGGAATAAAGTCCCTTGTTCATTCATGGATACTAATGTCTGGTTAATACCAACTTTTTCTCTGAAAAAATTATCTCTTCAATTTTAGCTTACATCATTTAATAAAAAAACAGGACTCTGAAATCAGAGCAAGTTTTTTTTTTCATTTTTTCTATACAACTAATTCCTTATTCATTTGATGAGGACTCATGGAGAACATAATTGATGCTAGGAACTAAACAATAAGATATTTCATAGGGCCAGGCAAGGAAGATAAGTCTATTTAGTATGTGATCATAGAACAGTTTACCAAGCATTTTGCCTCATTTATGTGATGTTTTGAATAAATGCTATTCCCTAACTTCAGAAACTGGTGCAGATGCCATTGTATGCAGATGTCACTTCTTCATAGATAAAGCAACTGAGACTCTAGAAAGTGAATTATACTTTTCACTTTCTTCTAATGGCCCAGGATCTCAGTAACATTGTAGAGACTGGGAATTTAAAAAAAAATTAACTCTGTGGTCTTGAGCATATGACTCACTTGCCTTTGATGGTAAATGTGATTTTCACAGTTTTCTGAGCATTGGTTCTTAGACTGCACTTATATGTGTTTTGCAAACTATAAAGTGTTGAACAAAATGTGTGTCTGGTAGTGGGTTTTGCTTGTTCCCACTTGTCTGCCACCTTTAAGGGAATCTTTGATTCTGAACAAAATTGAGTAGGTTAGAATTCTTAAAGGATATATCGTTGTCCAGGACTGCCCAGTTCTTTTGTCCTTTCTTTTGCTTATGGCACTCTATTTTCCTTTGGGAGATGACTGCCTCCTCATTTACTTGGTTTATGTCCCCCTGGTGGGATTGTCAGTCCCAGGACTATAAATATTTGTTTTAAGTCCAGGTGGATGTTTTAATGTTGACTAATAAGAGCCCCTGCCTTATCCCCACCTCATCCCAGGATTTTGGCTCTAGTTATCTGGAGTAGTTATCTTCTAAAGACGGTTTTTCAAGTTCCCAGTTTTATCAGCCAAGGTCTTTTCTTGAATAAGTCAGTGCAATTACCATTTTCCACTTCACCATCTCCTCCCTGGAAAGTCAAAGCCCGAGGAGAGTATAGCAGTGGTTTATTTATGTTTGTTTTCCTGTCACAGCATATAGTCTTTGGAACATAGTAAACTTTCAGCAAACTTGTAGGAGCTTATTGCAGTACTTACGGATATTGACTTCTTCTGGAAAAGAACAAGTTATTCTAAATACCAGGGGTCTAATGAATGTGTGGGGGCTTCCCCTGACCTCTTCCTCACACCTCACCCCAGCTTGTCCATTGACAACAGTTAATCCCCTTGTTCCAATGTTAGAAGGGTCACTCTCACCAAATGCTTCTGAGCACTGAAATGTGAGTTTATTCTCAGAGAAAAAGGATGCAGTTTTTTACTTAGTATAATTATGCTGAACAGGCAAGGATCAAGAATGGGAAAACCACACAAAAATGGGTGCTAAGCAGTGGCCAGGTGTGTGCTTTCCACTTTCAAAATTTCTTGCCTCTGAGGGAGGGAGGGTGGAGAGGAGACCTGACCAAGTTGCTGAATATTTTAAGACTGATGAACAAATGACTTCATTATGGGGAAGATTGCTGCTCCACTGGTGTGATATCACAACTTCTGGTATAATTCAGCTTTTAAAGACTCTGTGGGGAAGCCAGAATCTCAGAACAAACTGCCATTAATATTTAACACACACACACCCCAAAAAATATTAGCCCCTTAAGCTTTTATGGAGTCTTTATGGGGGAAAAAAGACAAAAAAACTGCAAGGGAAGTCACACTTCCAAATAAAAAGCAGCAATCTTAACTACAGCAACTGTGGAGAGAATTTAGAAACAAATTCCAATTTTGAGTTGTTATGTCTGCAATAAATAGCTATTTTAGTCCTTAGGAAATGGCACAAGTCCCTCCCCTCTTTTTTTGTTCTTTGTTTGCATTCTTTGGTTGTGAGAGCGGCTGCAGAATTCTAAACTGAATGGTGCAGCATCTGTAATTGTCACTACACCTTAACGTGAACCACACCTTCATATTTTAAGCCATTTGCTGTTTCTTATTGAGATGAATGTTCTGGAACGGTGGCATCATAGAATAAACAGTCCTTCCCCCTTCACTTCTCAGCCCAACTGGAAACATTGCCTGAGTAGATCTTGAACTTGACAGCTAAAGCTAAGTGGTATTTCTTTGCCCTCTGCTGGGTAGCAGGGTTCTCAGAATCTTTGCCCTCATTGCTTGTTCATGTCAACCCCCCAACTGCAGTGGTGGTTCCATGGGGAGGGGCAGTTACCCCTTTCATGGCTGGTGCTTACTTGGCTAGAACTGTCTCAGTCTGTCCATGTAAGTCAGTGTTTGCCAGAAAAGGCAGAGCTGAGTCGAAGCCCGGATGGTCACATTGCAAAGTGTTCTCTGAGAATGTCTGCCCTGAGTCCTACTACTTGGGGACCAAAGGGCAGAATCAGAATGGAGAGAAGGCAGAACTCTGAAAATGTAAAAGCTGTTCATCACCACCAAAGAGTCTTGGGGCCCAAGGTAGAGCCAGATGGATGGAAACAGAAGCAGCAGGTCTTAGTAGCTGAATCATGGTAGCAGGCGGCAAACCTAGATTCAGATTTGGTTTCCAGCCAGTTGTGTTCTTTCATTATTTTTAAACCTTTTGAGGCTGTTATGGGCAAACATAGCTGATGGGCAAGTACCTTTCAGTATGTTATGGTAGGCATCTTAAGTTTTGTCATCGCTGTATAATGATGTATTTGACTTTGCTCCTAAGTTGGTGTTTACATAGGTTCCTTCCTGCTTTCTGTGCCTGTGATTCCTGTCTTCCTCCTGTTGAATTCTTCCCCATTTATCAGGGCTAATTATTTCCCTTTTGTGGATAGCAACGGTTGTTGTGTAAAACAAAAACAAAATACAAATGATCGTTCATTATATGTAGTAAAATACTTCTCAGGTGCTCTACTAAGCACCTTGATTTAAGTGATGTCACTTCATCTCTGTAACAGTCCTATGACTTGGCGCTTCAGTTTTCTCCTCTGCAACAGAAAGTGACTCACACAAATCCAGAAATTTAGCCACAGTTGTCTTTAGCATTGAGAGTGTAGCTAAGCATCTTTATGGCAAAGCTTCCTCAGTATTTCTTTTGCTTGATGGAACGGCCTATGGGGACCTTAAGTCAACACTCACGCCTCCATACAAGCACTGTCCTTGGATAGCACTGCAGCCACACACAAGTTCCTGACGTGGCAATCTTGAGAGTCCTTGTGAGCCATCGTATCCCCTGCACACGGGCGCCTTATGCTCCCCTTAGGTGGGATCCCACGCGAATCTCAATCTTTTGGCCTCAGTCGACCAATCCACTCACCGAGGTGCCCTCCCTCTGCCTGCATCTGTCCTGACCTCTCGTGTGGCCCTGCTAGGCCCACCATGCGCAAACGTCTTTGTTTAATTTACTTTTGTGGAATGTGGTTGAAGTGTGGCTCATCAGGCACCATGTGTTCCTGATAGCAGATGTTAATTTACCAAAGTCCTAGCAGAGGCATAGTAGTGCCAGGGTTTAGATAAAAGTTCACCCGTCTAACTCAGAAATTGAGTCCTGAAGTGTCATGCCACAAATTAGAGCTGATTATGCCTGCTTCCACCCTCTCTTTGCTGTATTAAATGCATGCCTTCACTGCTGCGTTCATCACATTGGGTAGCAGATATTTGTGTTAGTATTCTTTTTTTTTTTTGGGGGGGGGAGGCTAGGTCTAGTTATGTTGCCTGGGGTAGTCTTGATCCCATGAACTCAAGCGATCCCCAGCCTCAGCCTCCCAGGTAGCTGGGATTACAGGTGCCCACCACTGCACCCGGCTGCTTTTTCGAAACCAGGTCTCATTATGTTGTCTGGAGTAGTCTCACACCTGCGAACTCAAGCAATCCCTGGCCTCTTGCCTCCCAGTGCTTGGATCATGGGAACGTGCCACCATATTCTTTGAGTGTTTTATATGATGCAGATCACGGAGAATTCAGGTGTCAGATGTGGCCCATGTCTGAGCCGTGTACTCCTGCAGCTCCCTCCTGAGTTCCCACTCCTTCTATACCTGTCTTTGAGACCACTATGTCAGCAAGAGTTAGCCTTCCAAAAGTCAAAGGTGTTATGTCACATGCCTGGTTAAAACCGCTCATGATTCCCATTGCTCTTAGGATCAAAATGGGTATCCTTCACTCAACCTCCAGTGCCATGATGGCTTTTCTCTGCGCAGCTTTTTAGCCCTTCCTCAGACTTATCACCAGTGATACAAAACCACGAAACTTCTTGCAGGCCCTCAGGTATTTGATTATTCATCAGGCTGCATAGCCTGGGATCTCTTCCTCCTCGTTATACATGTACTTTCCTCTGCCTACCACAGACCTATCTCATAGAGTTTGCCTCAAGTCAGCCTTCCAATTTTAGCTCAAAAGCACTTTTAGGGGAAGCCTACCTTCTCTTGAATATGGGAAATCTCCCTTTTACAATTTCAAACAATCTCATTGTCTTTCTCTGTTCTTTTTCTGGTAATAATTTTGCTTTTTGTCAGGAGTCACAAGTATAGATGTCCCTTTTAGTTTCTAAGCCCCACAAGGCTTAGAATCTCATTTTTTCTCTAATCATGATCCACATCTTAGACACTCAGTTTGTGTTTCTTGAAGACCCTGTAGTTGGGTATATGCTAGTGGGGGAATATAGAGACCCAGGCACAGGGGTGCACATGGGTGTTGCACACAGAAGTACGTACTATGATTAACAACTTGCATTCAGGGAATATTTACTAGTCTGACCTGTCATATTATCTTCAATACAAAAATAATCTTTAAGTCTAAGTCTAAGCCTATGACTGATTCCCTATGGCTACTTGAATTCTGATACCATTATAGAACTTTTATCTCCAAAAACACTGATAATCAGGAGCAAAAGCATGGATAATGGGCCTTTGACTACCTATCATTCTCCTGCCTCAGGCCTGCAGTGCTGCCCATTACTTTTTTCTGTTCTAATTCTTTTTAGCAGAAACTGAAATTGTGAAATATTTCATTATTAAAGAAACTGCAGGAAATGCAAGGAATTACTGTTAAAAGGATCATATGACCAGTTTTATTGAGATTGAGCAGCTGATCAAGAGTACATAGCCAGTTCTAAGAGAGAAGAGAGCTTGACTTGCAGGTGCTACTTTCCATATTGGACTTGTTCATGTCAATAATTCTGGCCCTGCTACTTACTAATGCTACCTTCTACCTGACTACTCTGTCCCTAATTTCAAAATATTGTCAGTCATGATTGTGTGTATGTGTGTGTGTGTATATAGTAGATATCATGCTATGAATGTTAACTCAATAACACTAGTACAGTTTGTGAGCATTGTTATTTTCTACCACTCATATTGTTGAGGCTGATTTCTTTGTGAGCACTTGGCCAGCCCTGGGGTTGCCCCAGTTGGTATTTGAGAAACTTGCTTGTCTGTTTATACTGTATTTCCTTCTAAACTAGTGTACCTCTGCGAACTGAGTGAGCCTACTGGTGCAAGGCATAGTCTCTGTGGTCACACACAACAAGTTTAATTTCTCTAGATCTGCAATTATTGGCAAATAGTTACCCCACATGCTTATTTTTAGTTCTGGGTGAAATATACCACCACATACTTAGCCCCAGTTGAGCTCTTCCTAATTGTTGCAGGTCAAATAATTAATGGCAACTATGATTACTGTTGTAGAAAGACATCACTGCCCACAACCATGCCAAGTATGTATGAAATCACTTAGCAATATACTTCTAACATCTCAGAAAAGGAATATTTTTCAATTTAGCATTTGTGACTGTATATTTATACAAAATGGGCATAAATCTATCCCAATAACACAAAAAGCTCAATTTAGACTGCTGCTAACACAATTTCCAGTGTCACTGAATGTTTCAATTCCAGAGAAGACTTAATAGATTGAGTTTCTTTCACTTGGGCAAAGGAGGTGACTGGAGGCCTTGGTTAAATGGACACGAAAGAATAGCTCCTGATATCAGTGTAGCTGGTACCTCATTACTATTCATGGCTCTCTCTGTCCCTTTGTTCTCTGCACTTCTGAGGCTCCGGGCATTTCTTTTGGGTTTCATTTTCATTTCATTAATTTTCTGATTTTTTTCTTCTCTGCCTGAAGATTTGAATACTTTTTTTTTTTTTTTTTTTTTTTTTTTTTTTTTTTTTTTTTTTTTTTTTTTTTTTTTTTTTTTTTTTTTTTTTTTTTTTTTTTTTTTTTTTTTTTTTTTTTTTTTTTTTTTTTTTTTTTTTTTTTTTTTTTTTTTTTTTTGCCTAAAAAAGAAGTTTTTAGGCTAGGCTGCTCATAATGAAAACGAAATAATGAAATACCCACAAGCCATTTGCACAAGTTATGAGTCAATATTAAGGACTGAAAGAGGGCAAGATAGAAAAGCTACATTAGGAAAAGCAAGTCAAGAAAAGTTGAGAGACATGCATAGCTGGTATGTTGTCCTTTTGTATGAACTTGTTTTTCTTACTCTGTTTTTGTATTTTTTTTATATTACCTGTCTTTTGTATAGTAAATCCTCATCTAACATGAGTGCTCCAGGTTCTTGGAAATAGCAAATTCAATCCAAAGCAAAGCTAATGAAACTGTTTTCACCAGAGGTAATTCACATTTATAAGAGTTACATTCATACATACCCAGCTTCTAAATAAAGACCCCCAAATACTTTTCATATTAAACAGTAATTTGTAGTTTATTCATTCATTTCCCAACCTACTAATTCCAGTTCAGGGTGGAAGGAAGTAGGACCACTCCAGGCAGCTCAGAACAAAAGGCAGGATCTGAGCCTGGAAAAGAAGCATTCCATGGTATCCCATGCCTACATCTCCTGGGGTGATTTAGTGAACCTAAATTTAGTCAGTGAACCTAATGAACACATGTTTGGGGTGATAAACATGGGAGAAGGTGAGAACATAGACGGTGGTCCTAGCTAGGAATGTTTGGTGGTTTTATTTTTCACCTCATGAAAATTCGGTTGAGTCCTGTTATACATTCTTCGTTATGTGTTGACTAGTCGTGCCCCTGAAAATTCTTAGGCTAAAATCCTAACCCCAGTGTGACTTTATTGGGAGAAAAGGCCTGTGAGAAGGTGATAAACGTTAAAGAGGTCATCAGGAAAGGGGGCATACTCCAATCTATCTGGTCATTTTGTGAGAAGGGAGAGACTTGAGAACTCACTGTTAACCATATGAGGATGCAGTGAGGAAGACCTGCCTGTGAGCCTGAAAGCTCTCAGAAGGAGCCACATCAACTGGCACCTTGATCTAGCTCTTCCTAGCCCAGAACTTTGAACAACAGGCTTCTGTGTGTGAGCCCCCACACCTGTGGTATTTTGTCCTAGCAGCTTGAGGAAACAATTAACTTAAAATCTTTCAGAAACTGTGCAGTGTAACATTAAATTTGTCTACCCTGTTAAGAGTATGGTGCACAAATAAAAACCCAACCTCTTACATAGTTTCCATTGTAAAATAGCACTGCAACTTCTATTACAGTTGCTACTATTATTACTGTAGCAAATATTGCTTGAGACAGACTGGTTTTGTTTTTGTTTTGGATTGCTTGGGTGCATGTCTTCAAGGTTCAAGCTCCATCATCTCTTTCCTCCCTCCATCTGTAACTGGGACTGTAAGGCAAGGCTGAAGGTGGGGAGAAATAGCACCAGGTCAGACATGCCCTGAGGGTAAGAAAGAATTGGTGGGGTTGGAGAGTGATAGGGATAAAAGGAGCTGCAGAAGTGGTGCTGTGTTTTCAGGTGTCCTGGGGTTCAGCCATCCTGGAAGGCAGCCATTCAGGGAGGAAAGAAATGCGCCAGCCAGTCCAGCTTCCACCATGCAGATCATTCGGAGAGCTGCTGTTTGGGGTCTTCTAGAGATGGGGAGAGTGAGCAAGGCTGTCAGAAACTCAAGTGCTACCTTCCAGAGGTGGGAGGTAAAAGCTGTTGAAGAGGCCATCATGACCTTTTTCTGGTTGGGACACTTCTTCCAAGTCTTGAGTGGTGGGGGGATGCTATATTGATACCTTTTGTTTAGGACTTTAAAACATTGGGCTGGTGTAAGAAAACTGGCCACTTGTAGTCTCAGTGATTCTATTTTCCTTGTTTGTTGACTAAATGTCATTGTTGTTCCCTGAACCTGAGTGGTCTTGCAATTGTGTGCGCCTGTGAATAACTCAGTTAGTGACTGATAAATTGTTTGTGCAGTGTTGTGGGTAAGATTTTAGTGTCCCTTTATTGCCTGGTATTGAAATCGGTTGAAAAGGAGGGGAGAGTTTCCAACTTACAAGCTCCATATCACCGGTGCATAGCAGTTGTCACTCAAAATGCAGTTTAACAAGGAATTTTATTAACAAGGGAGTTCATCAGGGAAAATGAAAAGTCCTTAAAGCCACAAGTGGCCAGTCATCTTACCCCAGTCACTATTCTCAGTCCCAGAGGTTCCAAAGACACAGTCCAAGATGGTGCCCCTTTGCCCCTCCAAACCTCAGAGATTGGCACTCTGCAAAGTCCAGTCTTTCTCTAGTGTCTTCTCCTTCCTTCTTCTCTATACAGTATCCTGAGCTGCTCCACTTCTTCCAGGTGCTTCAAACTTCTTCCACAATTGCTGATGCACAAATCATCTTTCCAAATTCCTGGCCATCACCAGGTACCAGCTTTCCAGGCCATCTTGCTACAGCATTACACTCTCCACACTGGCAACAATTCCGCTGGCCACCATGACTCCTCGCCACCACCAGGTCACTCTTCCAGGTGGCTTCTGCCCAGCCTGGTCACTTGGGCTACTCTCTACCTGCCTGCCATTCTCTTCTCCCCTCTTTGGAAGCCTCCACTCCTGCATCCTTCTCTAGATGCCAAAACCCTATGATCTCCCAGCTTCATGTGGTCCTCCTTCTTGTGCAAATCCTCTCTTCCAGATGTTTCCTCCACCAGTTTTTAACTGCCATGCCCCTAAGGGTGGGGGAAGGGCATCCAGTTTCAGTATCACATCCCCAGTCATGGATCACTTCAATAACCTGTGCTCACTTCCACCCCAGCACTCAGGTTACTGTGTCATGACTACATGTCCTACTTTAGACCAGGAGCAGCTTTTTAGTGGCACAGACCATCACAATTCATCTTTATAATGCCAGAGCCTAACACATGTGCTTTGTGTGTTGTGGAGCATTGACACATGATTGTTCAATGGGTCCCCTTGGCTTTTGAGCTTTCCTGTAGGTTCTTATGCCATACTCATCTGTCTCTTTCAAATGCATATCAAAGAAATTGTTATTTTTGCAAATAGAAGCTATTACCACGAATTTTGAATTGGGGGAATTTCTTGCACTCTACTGTACACCCAGGTCTCTGAAAGATTAAAAAGTGTTTGTCAGTTGTGGGACTTTTTCTCATTGTTACTGTGTCTGAAGCAAATTGAAATGAACTCTGTACAATCCTCAGTTGTCTCAATTCCAACACAGACTTTCTTTGCATTCACCTTCAATAAAAGTGTAGCCTAGTTGCTCAAGTAGATGCACTATAAGTATCACCCACTCATCTCTCAAGACACTGTGGATATTGTAACAGATGGATCACACACTAGACCCTTCTTAAAATTATATGAGTTGGTATAAGTGTGGGAGTCATTAAGTGACTCAATTGCTGAATCATGGAACAATTATAGCAAGCCCATATACTGCTGCAGTCCTGTTCCTTAAAACAGAAATATGCTAGTATAATACTTTTGTCTGATGGAGACAGAGTTGCTATAGAGAAAGTTACAGTGGCTGCCATCTGCTAATTTCAGACATGGAATTCTTAATGTGCTTCAGTAGCTTGCTACTTTCTCATATTAGCTGATTTTATAGCATCAACTTCATCAAACAGAACTTGTATTTTGAGGTATTTTGCTTTTTTTTTTTTTAAAAGCAAAGAGTATGAGATGTTACATTTTTATTGCCTAAGATTATTCCTGGAATCTAAGCATATGTAAACTATACATATAAGGAGAAAAAAGTAAATAAAGAGGGACTCTGCCAACACCAAGACCTGCCTTGTATCACGGTGCCATAAAGCAGGTCATATTTTGCAGTAAAGACGTGATTTGGAGTTGCTGTGTGGACTTTGACAGTTCAATTAATTTCTGTGTGGCTCAGCTTCCTTATTTTTTTTTTTTTTTGAGATTACTGATACTCATGTTATGTAGAATTATTCTAAAGATTAAACATAACTAGATATTTAAAGCATCAACTGTGATGTTTGGTCATATCAATAAAAGATAAAATAAGTGAGAGCTCACAGATAATATGATAAGGCATTTACCCAATATTTGAAAACATTTTGGGTGCATAATACATTTTCTTCTTTGGAATATAGACTGATTTATTATCACATGGTTCTGGACAAATGTAGCACATGTCTGACTACATAACTATACCTATGTGACAAGATATATATGTGATAAAATATATATGTGATATGTTCTTTTTATATGGGGGAGAAATATGGAAAGAGAAAAGAAGAGGGAGGGAGGAGAAAAAAACAAGCTTTAATAATAACTCTTCTTTAGATACTAATACAAGAGCTCTATCCTCATGATGTTTCCTAAAACTAATTTCCTCCTAGGGACCCCAAATTCCCCATCTCCAGATACCATCACATTGTGGTTAGGGCTATCACATGAATTTTGAGGGATTATATACAACTCAGTCTAAAGCAGGCCCCAGGAGATTAAACACATCACTGACTTATACTAGCCCATGAACTCCGTGTAGAAGCTCTGACTCACCAGTGCTGGGATCTCCAGCTTCCTCTCCTGTTGTGGTAGTCATGGGATAATAGGTAAAAGCACTCTGAATTTTCTGGAACATAGGTTTTACATCTGGAAGGTTAACTGGAACCCTCTGTTCTTTTCATAAGAAGTAAGTTTTATTGTGATTAGCCATGAAATGTTTGGGGTTGTTTATTACCAGATAAACTATTCTATATCTGCTTAATATAATGCCCAGTGCACAAGAGAGTCTTTCCCCAGAAAAACAGATTTGAAGTCTATTACATTGACTTTAAGTTGTATCATTCTCAGGAAAGGGAGGAGGGGAGTCAGTGTTCATAAAATAAATACAAAGTGTAATTTAAATAAAACCACAGGTTTTAACTGATTTTGCAAATTCATTGCAATTATTTTGAAATTTTTTAAAAAGTAAATTCTAAGAATAATCAAAATTTGTTGTTCTTACCAATTTATACAGTTCTTTCAGATGATAAAGGAGGGTGCTGTCTTGAATATTACTTGAGCATAATATGTAATTTAAATAAAACCACAGTAGGTTTCAAATGATATCATCAATCCAGCTACAATTAGTTTGAATATTTTCTTTTTGAGACTAGGTCTTTGGATATTTTAAGAGGCAAAATGATTTTTAAAAGTAATCAAATATTGTTGTTTTATGAATTTACACCATTCTTTTGGATGGTAAAGTTAGGGGTACTGTCTTGAACATTAATGAGATTGGTCCAAAAACAATGTTTAGTAGACAGTGAAAGAATCATTATTTCACTGACATTATGAGTTTGTTGGGAGAATTTTGTCTCCCATTATTTGATGAGATTGATTTTCCTGATCTTTCAAAAGAAAATGTGAGTGATGCCTTTTATATATTACAGATCTATTGTGAGGGTGAAATAAAGGTGACAGAATTTTAAAACTTTGTACATTCTTAAAATTCCCAGTGACTAGATTTATTATTATTATTTGTGTTATTGCAGTTAATAGTTTGCTTCAGCTTCATGTATTTCAAAATAATCTTCATAGTGCTGTTCTTATTCATTGCTACCAACTGTTTCAAAATGACGAAATTGTATATTAACTACTCACCAAACTAATATATGGAAATTTCAACTTTCTCAAAAAATTTTGAACTCCTGTTTATAACAACAATTAAAATCCAATCAAGGAAAAATAGTTCATCATGGCACACCTGTGAAAAATGGAACTAATTGAAGAATAAATGTGGTAATATTTGGGAAATGAATTAACAGAACTCAGTATTCATGATTTAAAAATTGCCTTTACTTATTTGCTTGTTTACATAAAAATCTATAGTTCACAAAACTTCCTAGAGCTTAATTCCAACAAGCTTGTTTTTATTTTCTAAATACCTTTTAAGCCTTTTCTTTTTTTTTGGGGGGGGGGGGAATAAGCACACTCTGCATCCTTTCCATAAAACTGTATTTTCTCCTTCTATATATTCATGTTGTCTTAGATTGTAACCAAATAATAAAACAATCACACAAACATGTGAATAATCTATTTTTAATAAATTCTTACATAGTGTATCATTTGCCCATCTCAACTGTCTAATGAGATTAGTCATGTTATTTACATGAACTATTTAAGGAATGAGGTGTGGTTAGTAAGCTTGGGAATAGAATCTCAAATCCAGGTTTCCATATCCAGTACTGTTTTTCTAGTTTCCTAAATCACAAGATCACATAAACTTAAGAGAATTATGTTTAAATCCTCTAGTGCCTACCATGCATCTACATTTTTTTCTTCCAGGTTTGTAGTTTAGCTTGATTTAAAAAACGGGAAACTGTTTTGTCTTGTTATTCTCCCAAAGAATTAAATTTCTTGAAAAACAAAGTCTGTCTTACTGCATTTGTGTCTTTCCAGAATTCTCACTGACTACCATTTATAACTGATCAGAGACCTGGGATTTCTTCTGGTTACACCTCAGTGACCACTATCATAGAGCTTATCTGCCTAACAAAATCTGTTTTATGTGCAAAGCCATCAAATACAGTCATCTTCTGAATGAATTGCACATTTGATTTTGTTTTGGTCAGTTTGCAAATGCTATTCTAGAATTGTAATTTTCTGTGGATAATTTATATCCCAAAAGATTATATCTTATTTTTCATGCTACCATTTCTTTAAAATTATTTATTATTCATGTTACACTTTAAACTGGTGCTGGCCTATGCAGATTTTAAATGTGTTTGTCATATACCATTAGTCACTGTGTGAAATCTCTCAGTAATAGTTAGCCCTTGAATTTTCTGCAGCTAAGGAGAATTTAACACTGATTGATAGCAGATCACTTAGTTGGTTGGCAGAGTTTCCAATTTACGGAGAGGAAATTGCTCTTTTCTTTTTGTTCATTCCTTCTGCTGCTTGTGCCAACCAGTAAGACATATGTGCCAGATTGCAGGAAAGAAGCAGCCCTGGATTGGCAATATGGCATGTCTTTTTTTAACAATTATGATTTTATCAGTTTCCCAAACTGTACAAGGAATGTCAAATACCTGTGTTAACATTCTTCGATTATTGTAGGCAGCTTATTTATGGGAGTCTTGTACTCCTGCTTCTTGTGTGCACTACCTCACCTACCATCTCTTGCATGATAAAGTGGTCAGGAGCCACGAAGAAAGAGAAGCTTGTATTTTGCTTGCAAGTGTACTGATTAGCTCTTTTCGGTTTCACCTTTTACCTTTTATTCATACTCAGGTAAAACAGTTCCCCACCAGGTTGCATTAGATACCTTACTTAGAAAAGATGCTGGTTACAAGTAACAAAAACTCAACCTAGAATAACTTAAACAAGCCCTGGATTATTTTTCTTACATAATGACAAAGCATTTGTTATTGGTCAGCTGTTCACAGATGTGTTAAGAAATACCAGCTTTTTTTGGTCTTTGATGCCATGTTTATAACACTGGCTGTCATCTGTTCCCAGATGACTGAGGTCTTTGGATCAGGCAAGGCTTACACCACTCTTCTTCATTTTGAAACACAAATAATATGTGAAAATTGTGTGAATGACATTTCATTGACTGTCCCTTTGCCGTAAATCTTACCAATAATGGTGTCTTCAGTTGACTTAGTACTATATTCAAGAGGCTTATGTTTAATGAGCAATGATTGTGTATTCAGCTCTAGCTTTTGCACCAGGGATAAACCAGAAAATTAAGCACACAGAAATCAGGGTCCTCATGTACCATGTAGTCTCCAGCCAAGTTAATTGTCATATCGAAATACTTGCTTCAAAGTAAACGTATTAGAAATTACCCCCTCTGAAAATGTTGAACTACCCTTTTCCTGCTTTGCACAATATTACCTCATTTAATGGTATGCTGGCTCCAGCTGGACTCATGCCTATTCAGAAGAACCGATTGTAAGATTTTTAGTAATTTTAGTATCCAGCTATTAAATATAGCCATTATTTACAATTAATTATATAAACTTAAAATTTATTCAATTATATCATAAACCAAAGTAATAGATACTAAAAAATAATTGCTTCCTAATTTTCTATATGTTACATCTGTACTTTGGTTTCTACTTACTAATAGTATATGAAAATGGTAGACCTACCATTTCAGTGACATAGGGAGTCTACAAGTTCAGTGATATCACATTAAACTCATAGTGGGAGATTTACACCATGAAAATTAGCAGACTCTATAAATTGTTAACCCTTTGTCTTCTTGGGACTCCAGTTGTTAAACATATTTCAGCACATCAAAAGCCCCATCTACCATTTACCCTTTCTTTCATTAAATTCACAGTGTTCTTTTTAGTGAAACATGAATTTTTTTCAGCCAACATTTGCTTAGCTGTATTGAATGTTAGGCACTGGATAGAATAGTGAGGACTCAGAAGCGAGTACTTTGTTGTCTTTGATCTCAAGTCATTTATGTTGGGGTTTATAAAGTTCAAAGATCAGTCTCTTTCTTTCCTTGCAAACTGGGATGTTTCGAACTAATCAGGGGAACTGAAGATTTACCCCCAGGAATTGGACTCTTGACTTTGGGCAGATAGGAGGACCAAATGATTGTTATTGAAACAGGAACTAAATGCCACCTGTGGTCACTGAGGGCTTACATCAATTCTAAAAATGCAGTCTGACATGTTAATAGATAGCAGCCAGCCAATCCTATGTCCTGTACCTTAGACCTGAAGTTCTGTGTATAAAAGTGCTTCAAACTTCCCTCACTGTGCATCTTGTCTCATCTTGTTCCATTTTTTATCAGAATAATCAATGAACCTGTCTTTTCTACTTTCTATGCTAGTTTTCATACATAGGAAGAATTCCATATGCAAATTCTTTCATGTACATAGACCCCATGCCCCACATGTCCTTTTTACCTCCCTTGCATGCCTTTTGATCTCCCTTGCATGACAATTTAGAATCTAAGATGAGTCAGATGAATGAACAAATAAAGGTACTAAGAGAAATGGGTATTTAAAATAGTTGTGAGTAGTAAGAGAAGATAAAACAATGACAATAATTAATATTGGATGATTCAGAAGACATGGGATTTGAAACAGAAGGTGTCTTTAGGCAGATGAGACAAAAGGATATTGCACAGACAAGGTAATGTTTGCAAAAGCTCTGCGATTTGGAACAGTAGGGTTATTCTGCACACTTAATTGTTTAGTGTTTAGTACAACCAGACAGGAGAATGGCATGAGAATGTCAGTGAAACAAGACCGGAGCAGTAGATCACAGAAGATGATGATTTTACTATCTTTGGGTCCCAAAAAATCTTGCAGAATGCTTGGAGCATGAACACTGGTCAGCAAATATGTGCTTGTTGAAAAATTGCTAAGCAATTTGGAGTTGATTTTCACAGCAATGGGGAATAACCAATCATTTTAAGTATTTAAGTATTTAAGTATTTGAATGGTGTAGGTGTTTTACCTCTATACCTAGGAGTATCTTCCCTGATGGAAAAGCCCATATTTTAAAATTTTTACTTAGCACAATTTTGTAAACTTATCTGGCATGTATAGAACTTTAATTTGTGTTCAAGCTAACTTCCTACCAGGGGATTTTTTAAATAATTTTATTAATGTGTAACAATATGCATACAGTGTATACAATCTGAAGAGCTTAATCCTATATATGCAGCTATGAAACTATCACCTCGATCAAGTTAATAAAAATATCCATTTCCTCCAAAAGGTCACCCATGTTTCTTTGCTTTATGTTTCATGATTGGTGTTGCGTGTGTGTGTGTATGTGAAAAGAGTGCATAACTTGTGGTCTGCTCTCTTAAGTTGCTAATTGCACAGCAATGCAGTATTGTTAGCTACAGAACCTATGTTGTGTATGACATTTCTGAAAGAAATTAATCTTGCACAACTGCAAATTATGCCCATTTAACAGCTTCCCATTTCCCCCAACTCTGGCAACCATCCATTATTCTCTGCTTCTGAATTTGACTGTTTCACAAGCTCTTTATAAATGGAATAATGTGGTATATGTCTTCCTGTGACCGACTTATTTCACTAGTCAGTTATGACCTCTGTGTGCACCTCCATGTGCACCAAATGGCTGCAATTCTTTTCTCAAGACTGGATGATACTGCATTATATGACTATTCCATATATTCTTTATGCATTCCTTTGGTAGTAGACATTGAGTTTATATCCATTTCTTACCTATTTATTATGAATGAAGCTACCAGGAACATGGAGATACAGATATCACTTAGAGATCCTGATTTTAATTCTTTAAGATACATACCCAAAGCTGGACATGCTGGATCATATGATAGTCCCTTGTTTAGTTTTTCAAGGAACCTCCATACTGTTTTTCATAGTCACTCTACCAATTTGCACTCCCACTTTATTGCACCATACCAGTTTCTCCTCAACTCGTCAACACTTCTTATCTCTTGTCTTCATGGTAATAATCATTCTAAGAAATGTGAGGAAATACCATTAAGAGTTTGATTCATATTTTCCTTGTGCTTGATGACTTTTTAATGTACCTGTTGGCCAATATGAATATCTTCTTTAGAAAACTGTCTATTTAGATACTCTACCTACCTAATTTTTAGCATCAGACTTGTTTTTAGGCTTTGGAGTTACATGAGTTCTTCATTTTGAAGCTTAGCCCATTTTTATATACATGTTTTGCAATATTTCCTCCCATTCTGTAGGTTTCCATTTCATCCATTGAAGGTTTGCTATGCAGAAGCAATTTAGTTTGATGTATTTCCATTTCTTTATTTTTGCTCTTGTTATCATTGCCTTTGGTGTCAAATCAAAAAATCATCGCCAAGTTCGATGTCAGGGAACTTATTGTCTCTGATTCCTTTTATGGGTTTTATGGTTTCATACCTATATTCAAGTCTTTAATGCATTTTGAGTTGATTTTTGTGCATGATATTTTATGGTCCAATTTAATTTTTTTGTATATAGTTGTCCAGTTTTCCCAACACTATTTATTGAAGAGTCTGTCTTTTCCCTATTGTATATTCTTGGCTCCTTTATCATAAATTAATTAACCACATATGTGTGTGTGTTTATTTCTAAACTCTATATTCTGTTCTGTTGAACGATGTGCCTCTTTCTATACCAGTATCTTGCTCTGTAATATTGTGTGGAGTTAGGGAGTACGATGCTTCCAGCCATGTTGCCCCAAATGGCTTAATTTCTTTTTTCAAGGCTGAATGATATTGCATTATGCAACTATACCACATGTTCTTTATTCATTCATCAGTAGACAGTAAGCTTGTGTCCATATTTTACCTAATATAGATGAAGCTATCAGGAACTTGGGAGTACAGAAAGCATTCAAGACTGCTTTGGTTTTGGGGGGGAGGGGTCCTTTGCATTTCCATACAAATTTAGTGATTGGTTGCTTTGTTTCTGAGGAAAATTTGAATTTTTATTACAGATTACATTGAAACTGTAATTAGTTTGGAGAGTATGGGCAATTAAAACAAAACGAATTTTCTAGTGAACGAATACAATGTATTTGCATGTATTTGTATCTTCAGCTAGTTTCATCTACATATATATATATATATATATATATATATATATACACACACACACATACATACTTTGGTGCACAAGTCTTTGTATCTTCTAGTTAAATATGTTCCTAGGTATTCCTTTCAATTAAATTATAATAAGATATTTTCTTAATTTATTTTTCATGACCTCTTTGTTAAAATGTCTTTATTTTAGCTGTTTGCATTAATCTGTCTGTTGAGAATACTGGTTATAAATTTTCTGATGGGAAATACACATAATCTTGTTGAACATCCTGTGTATGTGACAATTCACCCTCTTTTGAGGCTACTCTCTTTTTGCAATTTCAAATGTAATTGTTTTCTTTGTTTTTCATGAACATTTGGTTGACATTCCCCGGCCCCAGTTGTATGTTACCACTTTTTCTATGTCAACCAAACTGGTGGGAAAGCTGGCTTACAAACTTTCATCTTTTATATATGACAAGTCACTCTCATGATGCTTTATGATTCTTCCTTGTTTTTTAACTTTTAAAAGTCTCATTGCAATCTATCTCATTGGGGGTCATCTTTGAGCTCATCTTACTTGGAGTTTGTTGAATTTTTCAACTATTTGTATTTATTTCCTTCTGTAAATTTGGGACATTTTAAACCACCTTGTCTTCTCTTTCTGTATCCTCTTCTTTCTCTTGTCCCACTGGAACTAACTACATGTATCTGCTAGTTTGCTCAATGCCGCCATGTAACTCCTATAGACCCTGTTCATTTTTCGGTTAACCTATCTTTCTGTTTCTCAAACTTAGTAATTTCCAGCTTCCTATCTTCTAAATTGCCAGTTATTTTCTCTCTCCATTTATAATGAGAGGGAGAGATATAAATAAATGTCTACCTTTTAATTTCTCTAAAGGATTTTTTCATTTCAGTTACTGTACTTTACAGTTCTGGAATTTTAATCTTAATTTTAATCTTTTAAGGGCTTCCTTATTATTTGATGACTTGCTTTTATATTAACTGCCTTCAGAATTCTTCCTACCTTTGAATTTTGGCATTTTGATTATAATGCTTCTATCTGTAGATTTCTTTGGATTGTTCCTATGTGGGATACTTTGTTTCATGAATTTCAATGTCTGCTTCCCATCTAACATTTGGGAATCTTAACTCATTATTTGAAAAAACAAGTTTTATGTCCCTTTCTATCTTCTCTGATACTTTCATTGCCAATATATTTTTTCTGGTATCTCAGAAGTTTGGTAGGCCTTTTAACTGCTTTTTTTCTTTTGTTCCTAAAATAGGAAAATTCCATATGGCCTGGTTTTGATTTTACTGACTCCTTTATTCTTGATAATATCTGCTTTTAAAGTTCTCTATTGAAAATTTTCATTTCAGTTATTTTAGAGCTCAGCTCTTTTTAATGTGTGCTGTTTGTTGATATTCTTTTGTTCATGCATCTTTTTTCTGATTTCATTTAGAGTTCTCTTGTGACTCATGGGACTTAACATGATTCTACTGAATTCTTGTGCAGTCCACAGTTCTTAATTTCTCTAGTTAGTTACCGTATATTTATTTTGTTTCCTTGATTGTGTTATTACTCTGATCATTCAGGGTCCAGGTAGCTTTACTTTGATGCCTTTTGAAGGGAATTACATCTCTCCCTCTCATTACAAGCTGACTTTAATATGGAATATCCCCCACCAATCAAGTTGTTAGCCAGCCTGGTTAACACTCAACACTTTTTTGTGGATATGCATTCTACACTCTCTTCCCCCTGGGGGAAGTCCTCCTTCCAATGTTGCAGAGCCAATGATGTTGATGATAGTAGAACATCTACCTCATTCACTTAGACCAGAACACTGAAATGTGAAGGTGTTAGATGTACACTTCACTCCTATCCCTCTCTCCTAAAACGAAGACTCATGATTGTACACTTTTTCTTGATGTCACAGAGTCATATCTACACTAGCAAACTACCCTCTCTTTTCCTTTGTTCTAGCTGTCCCCAGGTGTTCAAACTTCAGTGATCTGAGAGAGAAAAGAAATAGATTCCTTGGGTAATTCTTCTAAATTTCAGTTATTCTGCATTCTCTCTCTATCTGAGGAAGAAGTCACACTTTGAATCACTCTCAGTGTCAAATTGAGACTTCATGTAGGGGTTACTATATGTGAAGAAAAATTGGTCTAATATGATTCATTGTTGCTATTCTCATGTTTTTGCTCATTTGGCATACTACAACTTCTTAATTGGATCCTGGACTTACCATAAAAGTATATTGTCTCCAGCATCATTTCGAACTCAGTGTTTTTATGTGGGGAGAGGGTTCAGACTTCTTATCTTGTCATCTTGCTGATATTACTCTCTTTGGCAGTATTTTTTAACAAATGTTTTAACAATATTGGGCATTGCAAGGAAAGGGGTTCTTAAAAGATAGTAGACAAGGATGTAAGAATGCCTTTTGGGAATCTGTTATGGATTTTAATAGCCAAGTTAGTAAATGATGCATTTTATTCCCATTACCATGATGCTTGGGAAAGGTGGCCTCAAGGTAAATTCTTCCTGTCTATATGAAGCTTTATTTTAGAAGCTTTGTTATAATTTTTCCATTTGAAATAAGGGAATAAAGAGTTCTTCGAAGGTGGAATTCTCAGCACGGAATTTATTAAATCAGGAGTTTGCTAGTTCCTTTTATGAGACTGTATGACTATTGGTCCTGAGAGAGATTTGACAGAAAGTATTAACTTATCTGGAGAAAGAATATGAAAGTTTTAGAGTGATTTTTATCAGCAGTAAGATCTTTGGAAAAGGAGAACAAGTGGAAAGCCCATTAGTATTGCTCAATAATAACTGACCAAGCTCCTGTATCGGTAGAAGGAAAAGAAATTCTTGGTTGAGGAACACAGATTCCAAGTATCAGGACTGGCCTGTCATACAACTGAATGAATCAGTATATCTGTTATCCGAAGATATATTTTGTTTATTTAGAATCATGTTCACAATGTAGGTATCTGATTATATCATGTTGCTAATCACAATGTCTATTCAACAAGGACTAGCAGCACAGCCAGCATTTACGTATGCTCATACTAAGTGTCAGGTATGTTATAGGAGGAAATTGCACTACTCCTTGTGTTTAAGAACACTATTGCAATGGGTAATTAAGTTTCTCATTGTCTATGAATAAATTGTCCTGATTATTTTTCATTGGTTGCATGGGTTTAGTGACTGCCATCCATCTCTGAATTAAACACATACACCTGTATGCCACACAAATGCACACATAAATACAATTGCTTGCTTTGAGTTGGCAAAAGTATTGCTAAGCCTACAAGAGTGAATTGAAACCTGAACTGCTGAAATGAATGCAATCCCAGTGAAGGCTTTTTGGAAGGCAGCTGTTTTACATTTCCCAGTGACCCACTCTGCATTGAAGACCACCTTTCCAGTAGAAGCTTTAGCATTTTCATGAATTAGGAATTGGACAAAACATGATATTAATTTAAATGATAATTTTGTAGGATGGAATATTCTTGACTGGTGGCTCTTGTCATTTAGAATTTCATGCCACTGTTCTTGCCTGAGGGGTGATTGGGGCAAAATCTAAAGAATGCCAAGTTGGGATGCCTTTGTAAATAGCTTTCTTTTTCCTTGCTAGCTGGAATTTTTTTCTTTATCTTTGATTTGTGGTAATTTAACAATGATAGGTCTTGATGTAGGGCCATTTTACATTTAGAAATTCAGATATTCTCTCTGCTTTCTGGATATCCATCCTTATTTTATTCCTTAAGTTAGGGAAGTAGTCAACTGTTATGTCTTTGAATAGGGTTTCTGCTCCCCTTTCTCCAGCTTCTGGAATATTCATTATTTTTTGTGCTTTTCTGTTTGAGTCTAATATTTCTCATAGAGTGTCCTTATTTTTCTGCTGCCTTACTGTTCTCTCTTTCTAACTGGATAATTTGTATATTTGAGTCTTTTATTTCTGAAATTCCTGCTTTGGCCTATTTAATTCTTTCAAAGTATCTTCTGTACTTATTGCTATTTCATTTAGAGTCCATTTTTGTGTTCTTTTAATATTTTCAGTCTCTTTGCTGAAGAATGCTCTTTTTTTACTAAACTGTTTTTCTAAGATTTTGCACCTGTCTGTTTAACTTTCCAGTAGCTCATTTAACATTTTTAATATTGCTTTCTTAAAGTCTTTGTCTGATAGGGCCTTTATTTTTTATATATATGCCCCAGAACTTTTGTTCTTTTCTTTTTGACTTTCCGTTCTGGATTCAGGTTGTCCTTGCTTCTTAGGAAAGCGTGTTAGCTTATTTATTTACTTATTTATTCATTCATTCATTCACTTGTTTGTTTATTTATTTATTTATTTATGTTTGGGTATTTTAACTTTAGTTTTGTTTGTTCCTCTTCTTTGTTTACCTTGGTGTTGAGTGGGGGCAGGTGGTGGTTTATGACTTAAAGACAGGGTCTCAGTCCTGTTGAGGAGTGGATTGGTCATCTCTGCCTCCTTTCCTCTTTTTCCACAGAAAGCTCCACCCAGTGCTTCAGTATTTCTGATGTCTTACCTTGCCTCTCTACTGCTCTTTCCTTCTGCAGATGGTGATCTCTCATGCCTTTATTTCCTGTCTGTAGTCTGCTCCTCAGAGCTCTAGCTCAGGGATGCTTTTGATTATATATATTTATGTTTCTGTAGGTATTAAATGCATATATTTATGCTTACATATGCATTTATGTATATATTTCTTTATTTCAATCTATCTCCATTCTTATATTTCTAAGGTTATCAACAGAACTCCCCTTCCCCCCATCATTCTGTGTGTATTTGCTATATGTGCGTATGTGAATCTTGGAAATATATTTGAATTTATGACACATACATCATAGATGGTATGTGAAGTAAACTGATAAGTTTTAAGTGTTTTTCCCTTATGTGAAATAGCATCTTTACCTGCCTAAGTGGAGAATTATTTTCCAGCTTGAGAGATTTCCAGCTAGGTGTTTATTATCTTTCCTTGCTAGTTCCAGACTCTGCAACAAGAGATGCCAATTGAAGTCTTTATGTCTTTGGTTTGTGGGGCAGCCCACAGAGAAATAAAAATGTGTTTGTAAACTCTGAACATAGGTGGGCATTTTTGAAAGCTTCCAGATCTGACAGAATGATTTCCAACTAAGAGTGCAGTATTGTTTATTACAACTTTGACTGGCAGTCTAATATATTAAATCAGTTCAGAAGATTGTAAAATGCATTAGCATTAGCAATTTAATACCTTCAACAAATTTAACTGTCACTCAGGAGCATATCTGCCCTTGTTGTAAAAAAAAAAAAATAGCCAAAAATGAAACTCCTCTCTTGATGGACAATAACATTCAAGGAGACAAAAGATTTTACATGTATATAGTCACACACAGGAAGGGTATGCTGTATTTAGCAAAATTAAATGTCAGAACTTAATATAAACATTTAGCTGTGACTGGACAGAGGGATGCCATAAAAAAAGTTTTACAAAATAGTGAAGTGGGCACCACATACCACCCAGGAAATCTTGCTGTGAAAATTCTCTCCATTGGAAAATGATCCTCCTGTTTCCATAACCATCTGTCAACTTTGTACTCCTTCCACTAAGAAGAACATTTATGAAATATTCTTAGTAGCCTGGTAAGTGATGTTACTGTGTATACGTTAATTGAAAAACACAGAACATAAAACTCCATGTAAAATATAGTAACAATGTTAACTGATTATTATTGAAAGCCTACAAAAGAAGAATCATCAGCAGCATTATTTACCAGACATTGAAATAAGTACTTTATCTATTCTGTGCTATCTCAATGAAGTCTTTCAAACAAGTTTTATAATTTTATAGTAATTTTATATGTGTAGAAACTGAGGTCTAGAAAGTGTGGACCACTTACTTCAGTGTTACAACTGCTAAATGACAGTCAAGTTTTAACCTGAAGTGTGTGAATTCCCTTAATTATAAACTCTCTGCCAGGTTACCTAGGACTTGTGACGCCATGCCTGGGATCTTACATACATTAGAGGCATTAATCTTCATACTCACAGTACAACCAAGAAATAATTTTCCCGTTGTACAGATGAGATACCTGTAATTAAATGAAAATAAGTAACCAGCCAAATTTGTAGAGCCACAATAGATCCTAATCATATCACTATCCTCAATAATAAGACTAATAGAAGTAAACAATTTCGAAGGCAAGATTATGATTATTTAGGTTTAAATGTAAACGCATTGTGTATGGATAGACAAAATGACAAATATTTTCTGTTCGGCTACATGACTGTTACTTGTTTATTCAGAATGATTTTGTTATTCAATGGCTGAAGGATGAGTAAGGAAAACCAGTCCTTATCCCTTCATCCCTACCTACTATGATTAGAATGTTTTGTTTTATTTTGTGCTCTTCTTCTCCAGCCTGCTACCTGTTTTGTAGAAGCTAATGCATCATCTTTTTGTCCCACTATTTTTCAGGCACATGGCAGTTTCCATATCTTGTGTGTCAGAAATATATGTGTAATATAGATGTATTTATAGATTATATCTGCATATACTATAGATATACATATGTATTTACATATGTCAACACATATATGTAATAAACACATGAATGTACATATAATGTGTATATAATATATGCACACATATAAAGTATTTAAGTGTACATTTAAGCAGATTATTTTACATTTCAAAATCAACTGTGCTTTTTAATTAAATTTTTCTGTGAGCTAACATAATATTTCTTGTAAATTGGTAGCTGTATTTAGACTCTTTCTATCGTTTTATATTTTGCTGCTCTTTGGTCAGACATTATGTTTCAGACTCATCTTCATATATTCCTGCTTCATACTCTTCATGTTGATTTCCTTGAGTAGAAAGCAGTATTTGGAGATAACAGTCTTCCCACCATGAGTAGGTATTTGTGCTTTGCTATGGTCATTTTTTTCTAGAATTTTCAGTGATAAATATAGTGTATTTTATAATTTCAGGTAAATTACTTAATGAGTTTGCATTGGTTACTTCTGGTTTTTTTTACATAATTTAATCCATTTTATACTATGTTACTGTTTAATCATATGAAAATTCCATCAACCAGGTTACTCATTTTCTTTGTGCCATGAAGTATATAACTATGCTATCACTGTTGTTAAAAATAGGATAACTGAAATGAGTTTTATTTACTCATTTCCTTGCAGCTCTTTATGTCTAGAGGATGATAACCTAGTCAGGATGTGCAGGCATTAAAAAATTCTTTATGTGATTATGCTGAAAATAGGAAACATAATAAACTCATTATTTCATGCCACTTTTAAGTGTTAGCATTTGTACTTTGATTTTTTATAAATGAATAAGTAAACTATAGTTCCAAAGTTAAGTCTGCTAAACAAGCTAGATATGCAATGCCTAGTTTCTCTGTTTTTTCCATCTTCCTTTCTTTCTTTAAAGGTCACCTTTTAATTTTGCTGTTTCTTCTGTCATTGCTTTCTCTTAAGATAAAAGATAATCTAAGTGTCCCTGTGGTAACATATGAAATATTCTCCATCTTGCATGTTTTCCTAATATATCCTAAAATATTTCTTGTTCAAAGTCATTGTTCTCATTTCTTTCTCAAGTGTGTAGTACTTGTTATGTCAGTTCCTCTTGATATATTTGCTTCAATGAATAGCCTTGTTTATATGTGTTTTTAATGTGTTGCCACTGTTATCTTTGGGAAAATTTTCTAAAAAACATAATTGTGTCATCAGATATTAAGTAAATACATACTTTTTCTAGTTATTGCCAAATGTCACACCATTGGTTTTAGCATTTTGCGTTCCCATCAACAATGTAAAAGAACTCTTTCCCTACAGCTTTGCCATAGAGTATGAGGTCAAGTTTCTGGAATTTTTCCAGTCTGATATGTGAATAAAGCTATCCTGGCAAAGCACTAATTAACATTTCTCTTTCTATGACTAAAGCTGTCTCTTCAAATGATTGAGCGACATGTGTATGTGTGTGCGCACACTCACGTGTTTGTTTCATTTAAACTGTTCTGTTTTTCTGAACACGTTGCCATATTTCTTCTCTAATTTTAAGGACTATAATATTTCTTTGAGCTATTTGCAAGATCTGTCTTTTCCCAGTGATATAAGCAACAGTTTTTTTTTCCACTTCGTAATCATCTTTTATTTCACACAGTAAAATTTAATCTAATTGTTCAGTCACCTATTTTTAACAGGTTTTTTTGGTTTCTTTCATTTACTCTGATGAGAACTACTTAATTTCTTGGTATTCCTTTCAAGCTTGGCTTTCACCCCTCCCAGCACACTATAAACAGAGATTCTGATTCCTACATATCTGTGTTTAATGAGAGAAAAGGGAGGTTCCCTGATGTTTCCCACCTGAGTTTCTTTGTTCCACATATGACATATTCTTTGACTTTCCCATCATACATACAAAAGTGATAAGGCTGGCATCTGACAATTTAATGGTTTGGTACTTTTATGCAGTCTTTCAAAAGAAAGTACTATGCTTTGCAGCTATAAGTAAAACTTTTGCTCTGAAGAGAGGTGTGGATCATATGATGATCCTGTGACCAAACAATGCTTACAGAGGGCTGTGCCTGCCATCCTCAGGGGGGGGGAACAGTCTGGAGATTTCCAACTAATCCTGAGCAAAGAATCAGCCACCATATTTCCATCTCCCTTGTCTGGTTGTATTTTTCTTGTTAATTATTCTTATAATGTCAAACTCTCAAGGATTCAAGTTTCATGATTTGTTTCTCCTTTGCACTTGGAATTAAAAATTTGTTTTGTACTTAGAATTAGGTATACATGCTATTAAGATAGAATTAATTGATCACATATCTTTCATGGAAAAAGTATTTTCCTTTGAGTTTGAGAATAAAAGGATTAAAAGGATGTGTTTATTATCTCTAAACAAAACACTTGTCTAAAGAGCATAAATTACTCCCTGAAATCTAGTAATAATGTCAGACAATATATTCCTGCTTCAAAAGCTACCTTTAGGCATATCTAAAGGAAAATACACTATCTTAAAATTTCAAAGTATAGAACTAGGTAGTTTTTGATTTTGCATTTGAGATGTCTATATTTTTCAAAAAAGTTATCAAAAAAACTGGTTTTGAGCTTGAAAGTAATGTTAGAAATCATAACATTATGATTTCCATAAAGGCAATATGCATATTTGACAATATTTTCCTCACTGAGATTTATAAGCCATGAAAGCAGCTTCTTTGCACAGCCCAAAACATGCACAGATGAAAGTAGCATTCCATGTTCATGAATTTCAAGAGGAAGTATGTTTTTGGATTCATTACTATGCTAATTTATTGTTTAAAGTTTGAGGCATCAGTAACTGTATCAAAGTTAGAAGTTTATTCTGAATTTGTTAATTAGTATGTTTGATTTGAGGCACATTGGTTGTTTGATAAATTATAGTTATTTTTGGCAAGTTTTTATTTTCATCTTAATATGGGAAGACTATTGTAAGTTCATGTCTTATGCCTTTTAGGCTCTTAAACTCTTTAGAAGGGTAGTTGATTTTATGTTTCTATTATTCTTTGATTTATTACTTATTGTTTATCTTGAATTAAAAGAGAACAATATATTTTGCTTTAACCATGAGTTTCCAAGTCAAAAATTTGTGATATTTGAATATATGACTCCTAAAAGCGTATATTCCTAGTAAATAGACAAGTTAGGAATTGCTTGAATGTCTCTTTAGGTACAATGTCAATGACTTGACTGCAACACAAAGCATATTACTTTGATTCAAATAGTTCATTTTTCATTATATTTGAGGTAAAATGTTTTTTGAATTTTAATGAATTAGTAGAAATATTCTTTTATGGATTATCACCACATATTCAAAGTCATTCAAAAAGTTAATCTACTGATAATGACTATGGATCTGAGCAGAATAATTTAAAGTTTACAGACTGTAGGATGTGTTTTTCCAGGATGAATTCTGATGAAATTAATTTCCAGTGAATAGAAAGAGGAGGGTGAGTTCATTATCATACTTAAAGGATATAGCCAGACTCTAAATCGCAAAAAGCCCCACTATAAAAGTGGAATTTCTATAATGAAACTATTTGATAGGATTTAGTTCAATATCACATGTGGTAAACAAAGTTCTTTTGGAGAGTTGCTGTGTTTTGCACAAAGACTGCCTTCTTAGAAAATGTCAGTTGAATCCAAATAAGTAAATGATTTTTATTCATAATTCATTATTGTTATCATTTTGACTCTGGCCAATGACCTTCCTGGCTTCTGGCAGTCTTTCATTACTCATGCTGTGCCCGTTCCTTGCTCTATATCAATGTTCTTGTTAGATTCTTTGCAGTTTAATTCTCACAATTTCCTTCAACAGAACTTTCAGTTAATCCTTCGAGGCTTTTAGTCATAGACTCTATACAATTGTAACTATTCCTGGAAAACCCACCTTCATGTACAGAAAACCTGCTGGTATTATTGCCCTTACAACATATTAGAGAATGTCAAGTATCTTGATGGCTAGGAATAAATATGCAAGAAATATCTATTTACAAACTATAAAAACCACTGCCTTTCTTGGTTGTTTCGTTGTTGGTCTGTGTTTGTGTTTTCCCTTGACTCATGCAGGCCTGACTTAATGGAGGTAAATGAACTACTTAACTTGCAGTGAAATGTATTGATTCTCTCTGCTTCCTCAAAGGTGACCTCCAGGCAACTGTAGATTCTAAATTATAGCAAGGCAAACAAATATCACAAATTTAGCTCAGCAGTTTGAATTCTATCAGCCAGTAATTCCCACCTCCTTTTACAGTCCATTAAATACTCTAATTTTAATTGCAGTTATAATATTTATTTTCTCACTCACCTGTTTGGGTATGCTGCATTTCTTTGGTAATTTCTCTAGTGATTTGTGCTTGGATTTAATTTTTTTTTCTTTTCATTATCTCTAGTGCACTTGTCCTTTTATTCAGTGTGTTTGGAATCTGAAGTTGATTTTCTAGCATTCGGAATGAACTTATTTTGAGAAAATGAGAAAGGTTGCATAACTTTAAGTTTGGTAAACATCAAGTTTCATCCTTGTTTTACCATGTGCGTTAGCTCCATTTTTGCTATGGGAGTGATCATGTATGGGAGTAATCTTGTATAACAGACTGTCTGATTTAAAAAGACAACTCACTAATTGAAATGTTGGAGGTTTCTTGTTCTTACTGTTTATTTCATTTTGACAAATATATTTTATCACCATAAAATAATGACTATGCAAATTGTCATAATAAAAAAAATAATAAATGATAGCAGTACTTGTAAAATAAAATAAATATACCTTTTTTCAATTTTGTATTTAATTACAGTAATTCTATTCGTACCTTCAAAAGAATTAAAATAAGATTTTGTTTTCATTCATTACATGATCATAAATTCAACTTTGTGATTTGTGACAATAAATAAAAATTACTTTTAGGTTGTTATAATAATTCAAACATTTATTTTGCTGATTCAATCCAGTTCTGAAGTTAGAGTCATGTGATCTGCTTTAATTCTGCTGACCCTAACTCATTGTTACATTACATGAATTATTTATTCATTAAGCCATTTTTCATTTTTTCCTCTCAACCAAGACTTAGCTCTTGCTTTTTTAGCAGTAGGGACTCAACAAGAAGAAAGAAATACAGTTTCTACTCTGAGTCCTGAGCCTTGGTAGCTTTTTCAACAGTATATCAGCTCTATCATCATCAACCATCATCATCATCATCATCATCATCATCATCATCATCATTTTTTGTAAGTGTATGCTGTCCTCATTACTTAATATACAGTTATACTTATTATTTATTTATTATCACTTGATGTTAAAGTGCCTAATTCATATTATACTGTGAAATACAATGTGGGGTGATTGATTTTGTGTAGGAGAAATGGAAACAGGAAAGTATAAAAGCCTGTTCCAAATGATCCCTCCTGGTGATTTAGAAGTAGTGAGCTGATCTCTTGGATATTTCCAGAAAACTCCACATATGGAATTTAGAGCATGTTGATCAAGTGTTATTCACTTTTCATTTTTTTAAATTGAAACTGATTTATCTTCCTTATGTAAGTTTATGTAGTATCTTCAATATTATAATCTTTGGAGAGTTACTCATGCAGACATGTTAATTTGCTTAGAAATTTCTTGTCTTTCTTTTTATTGGCATCTTTTATTTCTGACAGAATTCAAAGAAAAGCGATGATTGAAACATTTATTATATATGATGAATAAGGGAAGCAATTAATATTTAGCTTTTTATTTATGAAATTATAATTTCCCCATGTTTTCTTTTATTCCATAAGATTTTAATTTATAATATGCTATCTATTTTTCAGTTTCTTAATTAGGGCCTTTTAACTCAAACAGCACTGATATGGATATGTTTAGCAGCTTGTATTAAACAGCAGTGTTTAACACACAATTTTGAAAAATTTGAATGAAGACAACAAAAATCTGACCTCAAAGCAAATATGTAGTGAGACTTTTTGGAATAATTAGTGTTTTTAAAAAACTATCAAATATTTTGATTATAAATTCCAGCTATGGAGACAATGATAAATGTGTTTGTACTCTAATAATAAATATATTTTGAAATTTTTCCAACTGCAGATAAATAGTAGATAAGTATTTAATATCAGCATGAATGTAGTGTGAAATGCTAAAAAATGAACTGGGGAAGCTTTTTATGGCTGATTCAGCTAATGAGCATTAGCTTGTCATGTGAGCTCCCCAGGTATCAGTTTTCATCTGAAAATGTGGACTTAGTAAATAAAGTATATTTCCCCACACAGCTCTTTCAGTGCATGACTCAGTGATTCCTACAGTAAATGTTAAGTAACATTTATAGTAATAAATTCTCATTAAAGCATGAGAGGGTCCAGTGGACTATGGTAGAGGACTGTGGGTTCCTTGGTGGTGGGTATGATGTGGTGCTATCTCTTGAGGTCTGAACCTGCACCTCTGAATTATATATGGTGTCTAACCCAACATTCCCACAATAAATAAAAAGAGTCTTGGCAGACATTTTGAAGTTTTGTTGAAATTTAAAAAAAAAATTAAGAATTGACCTCTACTCATAGCACATTATAGGACTTTTGGACAAGTTAGGATATAGTTTTAGTTATATGTGAGGCATTGCAAATAGAGATAGAGAGTTATATAGTATATTTTGTGCATTGATTAAGGTATTCCATGACTTTCATTTTCTCTGTCTGTTATTTAATAGCAACTGTAGTAATTATACTAAAGTTTAATAATGTTGAATTTCTGTAATAAATGCAAATGGGTCATTGCATGTGCCATTTAGTAAAGAATATTTTAGTTTAACTTATTATATGAATATTATGTCATTAAATATGTTGTTTAAAAAAACCCACTACTTTGAGAAAAGTGTATGGAATGGCAGGCTTGCTAATTTGACAAACACTAAAGCTGTTGCAGCAGATTACGGAAATAACCATAATTCTTCTGCTCCCTGTATTTGTATCCTTGTGTGACTGTGTAACTTGCTTTGATCAACAAAAAGAAGCCAAAGTAGACTTGTGTCAGTCTGAGAGTTTAGACTCCCAGAGACTTTGCTAGCTATGCTTCCTTACTGCAATTAGGAAAACAAACTGAGGAGAGGCTGCTGCTTAGATGAGTGAGCACATGACCAGATAGTAGTCAGCCCTGCCAGGGAAAGAGCCCAGAGAAAACAGATTGAGTTGCTTACGTAGCTGATGGCCTATGTCAGATGAGTCCAGCAGCGACCAGAAGAACCACCTTGCTTAACCAAGCCCCAAACCTCAGTCCCCTGAATGATGAGTTTAATAATTTTTGTAAGCCCTTATTTTGGGGGTATGTTTTTAAAGAACAATCACTAACTGATACACCATACAGTCCTAACTTCATCAAGTTAAAAGAAGGGTTATTGTAGAATAAATGCAGATCTAAATTGGGACTAGATTTTGAGCTCAGAATTCATGTAATCTGATCACTATTTTAAAAATTGAATGCAAGGGATAGTTTCCTGGAGTAAGACAGTGGTAACATTCCATAAGAAAGGAATAAGAAATGACAGAAAGTGATACTTATGATAGCATACTTTGAAGAAAAGAGATGGAGAATAAAGAATGGTAAAAGTTATGGTACCAATATAAGTTATATATATATATATATATATATATATATATATATATATATGTTATATATTTTAACATGTACCTAGTATAAGTGCCCATCTTTGGAATTAAAATACTTATAAATGGAAAAATAATTATCCTTTCTTCATCATTTCCTAAGTTCTATTTTTATCATCTCTCTTATTCTATGAAATGATAAACATTTGTATGTTTTTATCTCAAAAATTTGATCATTAAAATCATCCCACACACTATTAACACTACTGCATATTTTGACATTTAACTGGTTGATTCTATTTTCTAAAATCTGGTAAAGGCTGAACTCATTAGGTATCTTTGAGTCAGTCAATATGATAATCTGCTTTGAATTAATCAAACAGTGTAGAAGAATTCTTAGCAAAGTCACATGATGATATTGATGTTTAGTACTGTCAGTCTTCTGAAACTGAAATTATCTCCTATTAAGGAAAAGTTAAATTACTTTTGTATCTATAACTGGAAAAATAGAGAAGATGGCTAACTTATTGGTAAAAAATAAACTTTTGGTTTGTTTGTTAGTTGTTTAAGTATTTCTCATATAAGGTTTTTGAATTTCACGTTATTTCTGGTAGTCCGCTAGATATTTATTACAAAATTTTATATAGACGTAGGGTATTTTGAATGACAATACAATTTACTTTAAATTTGGTTGCATTTTTGATTAGTGAAAAAAAGAACTTATATCTTAGTATAAGTCAGTTTTATAGACATGACTTAACAGGCAGTATCTTTCACATGATCGGACCTATGTAACAGACTGCATAAAATGTTGAAATATTATATTTATGAGAAACCATTTCATGAATCAAGCAGAAATGTGAATTTTAACAGCAAAAATATATAATCCACAGCTCCTGAACTCTATTCCTTGTCGAATATTCTCATTTATATATAATTATGATTGTCAGTATGTATTGTTTTGAAAGTTCTTTAACACTGTTAGATAATACATTAAGATAAATACCATAAACTCCCAAGTAGTATCAAAGGAAATGTCTTTTAAAATGAAGATGGTAACAGGCAATGTGACATTAAAGTCTAAAACTTAGAAGTTAAGGCTACTTCCTGAGAGATAAATAATGCTTTATTAAACCATGGAGAGGGTTGATTATGATCTCCTGGGAATTCAGTATGGAGGCTTGGGAGATTCAGGCAGAGGGGAAGATGGAGAGGAGACGGACAAGGATGGACAGATGGATGGACAGACGGAAGGAAGGAAGGAATTCTGAAGTCTGAAGTTTAGGATTAGAATGAAAATGTGAAGGTCTGAGAAGCAGTGGTCACTGAAGTTCTATGGGGAGAAATAGTGATGGGTCTAAGTACAAACATGGAGATGACAGAAGGAAGATGGAGCATCCTCTTCTGGACTTGGTAGTAAAGGGAATACAGTGTGATTAAAAGGCTGAAACTAAGGAAGCTTTTGATTTACTTTTAAAGAAAGAAACTATTGGTATCTTAGTGTATGGTAAGATGATGCTCTAGAGAGAAAAAAATAATTAATGCAGGAAAAATGGGGTATTTTGGCACGGTAGTCATCGATTAGATGGGAGAAGATTGGTTCTGGAATCTCATTGTGCTGATAGTTCTCCACAGCTCACTAAGCCATCTGCAGAATTTATGGGATTGTGGGGGACCTTACAGTTGTGATCCTGGCACTTAATGTAGTGTCACTTTAGAAAGAGTAGAGCGCCAAGATGGTTGGGCAGCCGTTAGTCCTTTGCCCATGTAGCCTGAAAGATATTTTTAAAAACACTTCTTTTTTAAAATACAGTATCTTCTCATTTCTGAAAAAGGTACCTTTGCTAGGTAAAAACTGTTTGAAAAGAAATCTGATTATCTTTTTGACTAGAAGCAGATTTTGTATGTATTGAATACTTTCAGACTGTTGCCATAATAAATCATTACCCAAAATGGTTTTATTTTATTACCAAGAATAGAGTGAAACAAGGGGAAAAAAGAAAAGGAAAATAGAGAATACAAAAATCAACTGTCCCTTTGATTCTGTTGATCAAAGACTGTGTTTTGACATTTTTGAAAATATGATTGTTATTACTCATCCTCTTTCACTTGGCATTTTTGTTCTGCAAGATACCTGCAGTTCTTGCGCACAACACAAGCATTTTATTGTCCATTTGGTCATTATGAATAAAACTTATAACTAGAACTCAGATTGGTGGTTGTGATAACTGCATTTTATTTCATTGTTGACTTCTGTTATTGTTGACATTCTGAAGGGACAGGAAGGATCCCCCTTCAGGTATCACAACCTTCATGCACCTGCCTCCAAAACAGTCACACTCCATCAATATAGTCTGTTATTCTCTCTTTGTACTTATTCCTCTAGCCTCTCCCTGTCTACATGGTTCACTTCTATAGTCAACTTTCCTAGGTCAGTTTCCTCTATAAATTTGGTTTCCTCTATATTCCATATATATATATATATATATATATATATATATATTCCATATATAAGTGACACCACTCAGTATTTATCTTTCTCCTGACTTATTTCACTTAGCATTATCCCTTCCTACGACACCCATGTTGCCACAAATGGCATGTTTGTTTTGATCATTAAGCAGCATTCTCCATTGTGTATGTCTACCATGTCTTCTTGATCCACTTACCTATTTGGGGCACTTAAGTTATCTCCATAAATTGGTTATTGTAAGTAGTGTTGCAGTAAACATGGAAATGCAAGTTCTTTTCAAGTTAGTATTTTCAAACTTTTTGAGCAGATGCCAAGGCAGACCCACTTTTAAACTTTTGAGACATCTCAATATTACTTTCCATAGGGGTAGAGCAGACTGCATTCCCACCAGCAGTATAGGAGAGGCCCGTTTTCTCCACACCTCACCAGCACTTGCTGTTTCTGGTCTTTTCCGTATGGGCTATTCTCATTGGTGTGATGTGGTACCTCATTTTGGTTTTGATTTGCATTTCCTGATGGTAAGTGATGAGGAGCATTTTTTCATATCCTTGTTTGCTGTATGTATGTCTTCTTAGGGTGTGTGTTTCCTGATGGGAAAAACAAATCCTTGTTCCTTCTCCTGCATCTAGCTCAGTTGTCCCCCACCCCTTGCAAAATTAGCTTTCCTGCCCATTTTATGACTGGTTAATTTGGTTTCTTTTTGTTGAGATTATATAAGAAAATTTCCTTGTCCTAGAGTTGACTGTGGATAAACTGTCTACATAGGTGTGGGTTTATTGATAAATTATTGATGAAGGAACATTCTTAAGGATAATTAATACCCCTCATAGTTGAAAAATAGTTGGATTAGTAAGAGAAATTTGGAAATGAAACAAATTTCTTCAAGGATAGTGGCTCCAAGAATAAGAATATGCAAATATATAATTTTACATTGAGAAAAATGTTATTGCATACTTTTGCTATATTAGACAGTATCTCCTAAAATTATAATATTTCCTAAAATCATAGAAGTATAAATGGGATGTTAAGGTTGCTACCTATGTTAAGGTTGCTAATCTCATTTAACAGATGAGAAATCTGTGACTCATGGGATCAACTTTTCTAGCATCTTATGTCTAACAAGGCTGACTTCTCAGAAAGGGGGTGTTTTACAAGGTACCACGATCCTGATGCCTGCAAGTAGGGTGAAGTGCATGCTTGAAAACCCTCTGAATTATTCATAAAGTACAATAGAGAACCAGAACATCTCCATTTGAGTTCTGGAGAGTGTATTCCTCAGAGAGAAAAACCCATTCTTTTTCTTGCACTGAATCCCAGATGTAGCAGTTGACTTATTTACTTTTTCCTTTTCTTTTTATTTTTGAGATGAGGTCTCACTGTTTTGCCCAGGGACTCACGTTGCCCAGGGTACCACGGACTCAAGAAATCCCCAGCCTCAGCTTCCCGGTAGCTGGGATTACAGGCATGTGCCACCACGCCCAGCTATGTTTTGAGATTAGGGCTCCCTGTGTTGCCCCGGGTGGGTCTGGAATCCAGGGACTCAAGTGATTCCCAGTCTCAGCCATACTCTAGGGCTGTGCTTAAAGACTTATGCCACCATGCCAGGCCTACTTGACTTATTTCTAAGGGTCAATTCATATAAAGAGAAAAAGGCATTTTAATAGATACCTGAGTAAAAGGCACATGAAAAAATGCTCAACATCACTAGTAATCAGGGAAATGCAAATCTAAACCATAATGAGATACCATCTTAGTCCAGTAAGAATGCATGGAAATAACCCAAATGTCCCAAAACAGATGAATGGATGAAAAAGAGGTTGTATATGTACACAATGAAATAATACTCACCAATTAAAAATGACAAATTTGATGAATTTGAGATAACATAGATGAACCTAGAAGAAATCATATTAGTAGAAACAAGTCAGAAAGAAAAAGACAGAAACCAAATGGTTTTGCTAATATATGAGATATAGGAAAAACAAAAGACCAGGAAGAAAAGTCAAGACAAGCTAACAATCAAACTAAAGGACACAACTGGGGATGGGGGGATGAGTTGGAGTGGTCAGGGAGGGGAGATGGTAGGTAAACAAGGGAATACAAAGATGTGAAATATATAAATAAATAAATTATTTTTAAAAAAGGAAATACCTGGGAAGTAAGACCAACTGAGAGATTTATCCTTCATGGTACTTCAGGTGTAAAAGTGATTTCAGTAGTCCATCTCTCTTTTATGGTTGTACTTATCCCTGCAACCTGCATTTTACTTTGAATTTGCTTTATTGGATGTAAGGAAGAAATTTATATATGATTAAAGAATGAACTATTGGTGAATAATTAACTTGTAAGGATTTGGGGTTCCAATGACTGAAAACGTCACTTTAATGCATTCATACCATAGATGGTTTGTCTACCCTTTGTTGAGCTTGATAGTCATTGTTATTGTTCTTGCTGCAGTTTCTTTTACTGATTATGTTAACAGTAGTTCTTCACCTTAACCCAAAAGAACTAGCAACAAAGTCAGCTCCACACTTGAGACTAAAGGTCTTACATCTTTTGCAAGAATAATTACAAAGTTTAGAGGTTACTAGTCAATATTTAATATTTAGATGTATATTTCAACATAACGTTCAGATTTTCACTCAGGCATATACTTTTTTTAAAGGTAAATTAAAACACTTAAATTTCCTTAGGAAGACAAGCACATCATAATAGTGTTTACAGATATAAACTTGGAAAAGAATGGCGTTGGCACAATCTTAGTAGCTTACATGGTTTAAAAGCAAAAATGTCTGTGCATACAGAAAATACTTTAAGATAATATTGAAATAAAGGCAATAAAAGTAAGCATAGGACATGTCCTTTAGGTTGAGTCATGATGATTTAGTTTTTCAAACAGAATGAAAAGACTCAAACAGTGGCAATTAATTGTGCTTCATTTCTATTTATTTAATTTAATTCATTTGTTTTTTAAATTTTAAACTATACAATTTACTTCAGGCTTAGAATGTATAAATAAAAGAAAATTAGGATACAAGAAAATATCAGTATGCAAATTAGGATACAAGATATCAATATGACCAATATTACAAGTTTTAAAACTTTAAGACTTGAAATTTTAATACAATAATAGAAGTAACAAATGGAGATGGTTTCCAATATCCTAGTTAGGAGATTTTTTTTTTAATTATTTAAATTTTTTTTTTGTTAGAAGAAGACAAATTACATAGATAGGTATACATATTACAATACCATAATTACAAAATTATAACCATGCAAAATAATGTTATTTATTGATGTATGATTCAAAAGTTTCAAATACCACTGGAATGGCAAACATCAGATCCAGTGTACTAATTATTATTTCTGGGAATATATCATGGGGAGTAGGATAGAAGAGATATCCACAGAGAATGTCAACTAGCTCTGATGGTTGTTCTTCATTTGTTCTTGACTGAATTAGGAGTATTCCTATCAGTGCACCCATCAAGTCACCCATATTCTGCCACCACTTTGTTTCCTTCAAGGTCTGTTCCTATATAGTAATGTAACCTAGAAGAAGTCACTTCAATTTCTTCAATGGATTTGCCTATTACTTCCTGTAGATTCTATGCCATGTTCATATATTCCATCTCAATGTTATTTCAGTGCCAAAAATGACAATATTGGTATTTATATTAGCACCTAAAACTCTTTGGAGAGAAAAGTCCTCAGTGAAAACTATCATTTCAAAAACATTTCATGAAGACATGCCCAGGGTCCCAAAAGTCAATGTTAGGTTTACCCAGGGACCCTAAGGTAGAGGTAATGCTTCAGCCTTTAGATACAAATGTGTCAGAAATAAATAAGTTACAACCATAATTATTCTTTCCAATTTTTGTTTTTTGTATCTCAGAGCAAATTATTTCCTTAGCTTATATGTATTGTAAGAGGGTGATTTCTCATCATTTGGTCATTTTTTTGATCACAGAAATAATAACTATCCCTGTTAATGGGTTAAAAATGAGGTTGATGTTTTCTTAATCATAGTTGTATTTGTGAAGTTCACCTGGATTAATTTGAGCTGTTTGTTCCTGTACTTAAGCAAAGAAGTACATTGTGCTTTTTAAAAGATTCCTGATAATGCTTCTTGTCTTTTTTTCCAGAAGGCCTTAATATAATTCTGATTTTATTTTTCAGAATGATATTCATCTCCCTTTATTGGAAAATGTCACTTCATCAGTCCTTTAGCAATAAACTTCTGCTCTTGCTTGACCTCGCTCTGTAACTTCTGTGACTTTACAATTCATCCTTTAAGTGGAACTGTCAGTTTGGTATGATCCTTGGTTTAATCCTGTTAAACTCCTGCAAGCATCCCATTTTATATATGTTGAACACTTAGTTGAAATGTAAGACACTTTCACAATCCATTTTTCATCTCTGAAACTGCTGCTATAGACTGGCCATTCACTCTGAAATGGTGGGTTTCCAAGCAGACTGACATGCTTTAAATTGTATCATCATTCCTCTTGTTCATTGTACCTGTCATTTCTTTATCTGTTCCTACTCCTCCCAGTCCCAAGTGTGTCCTGAAACTCACCCACATTCACCCCAACATCTAATGGATCTAAAAGAGATACCCCTTTATACTGAAAGAAAATAGAACATTGTGCCTGGTTTTCAAAGAAACCAGATTTTCATTCTGACCGCATCCTAGCTTGTATAGATTGAGAAAAAAATTCACATTTTCATTTATTAATTCTTTATATAGTTGTCAGTTATTTAAAGAATTAATAACAAGCCTGATCATAAAGATGCATTGCAGTCTAGACATCATCTCTTTACTAGGTCTGTTACATAGAGGATTAGAGGACTAAGCTATATTATACACATAATATATAAAAATGACTGAACTCTTGATTTTACATTTAAAAAAAATATTGCCATTAGAGTTGCTTCAAAGGGATAATGTGATTCGTCTGCCTATGTTGTTTGGGTTCATGCTTTTATAACTATAACAGAATACATTCAAGGTTTTCAATTTCTTCATGTTTCAGGTCTTTACATGAAAATGAGGATAATAATATTGCTCCATTGGAAAATTACTTGAGGATTAATGAAATTATGCAAATATCCTAGTAAAATATGTCATGTAGTGATCAGTAAAAGTTTCTTAGCAGTAGCTGCTATAGTTATAGTGGTACTGGTGGTAGAGATGATGAGCAGAAAATTTCTAGTTTATGAATAACTTGTATAACTCAAATGCTTCTACTGTTTCTAAGATTATATGCAGATAACATATATAATACATATACACATATAAACACATACATGCATTTTATATGTATATTTAGCAATTGTGCATATGTATATATTAGAAGGTGGTATTGTGATTAGATGTTTAGGAAAGCCCATAAAGCCTGCTTAACCTGAAATAGTACCAGACTGTTCTCTTATGCTGAAATATTGTCCCTGCACTTTTAGGTAGTTACCATTTAGGTTTTCAGATCTTCATAGGGAACCAAGATGAACCAATTTTGATAGTGCATTTAAAGAAAATAGTAAATGAATATATATACAGAAATTTGGTAAAAGCAATATATAATTTTGCAACTACTGTTGAAATGAGAGATTTTGGAGAAAGATGTCTTCAAACCATGAATTGAGAGTACCGAGTGCTGAAACATTTGCCATACAATCCTTTGGGAAAGTGGGTGATTAATGTCCAGATGTGTATGCAACTGGAAGCTGAAAGATAGAATCCTTAGGGGTGTGTTAGTGAAAATTGCCATGAGAAAAAAATAAAGCCATATTCCTTATATAGAATGTTATTAATATGGTATTAGTACATCATAAGCACACAAACAATCAATAGCTGCAGGGGATTTCATGGCCAAATAAACTAAGTTAAACAAGCTTCCTTGCTGGAAATATTATTTTCTCATTGTCATGATGTTAACTGCATGCAGATCAACATGAGGGGTCTAAAATATGTTATTTCATAAATGTACTTAAATTGTGGAACCTTTCTTTTAGAAATTTCTTATTAATATTTCATAAAGCTACAGTACTTAGAGTAAATGTCAAGGGAATAATGTTTGAAAAAGACACAGTGAACAAACTATTTTCTTTAATTTCTCAGTGGTAAGAACTAATCTTTATCACACATTCCTAGTGCCTAGACATGGAAACTTAAAAATCATGTGAATGAATACCTGAAATAATTCACAAAGTTTAATATATTAGAATAGGATGAGGAATCATCTTAATTGTGAAATAAATTGAGTTACTCAGAAGAATATAAAGCAAACCCTGAATTTTGAGATATTTTTCACTTATTAACTGTCACTTTTATTGATGTCTCCTGCTCTTGGTTTTAAATTTAGAACCACTAAATTCCCTATGCATAGTCCACAAACTCCTCAAATTTAAGTCCAGGATAAAACTATCTTCCTCAAACCAGTTTTTCTTCTTTCATTGCCTATCTCTACGAGTGAGTACAGCATTTGAGAACTTATAAAATCAGACATTCACTAATTTATTTTTTTCCCCCACCTGCAACATCATTGTCTTTTTCATCACGCTTTTCTTCTATGCTTGGAATACTACACTATGTTTAACAAAGTTTACAAAATATTATTATAAGATAAGCAAATGAATAGTTAATTCTAAATTACCCATAGGATTATCTTAGACTTTCCTAGATCCAGAAAAATCTTTCCTTAGTCCTTGATATTGGTTAAAATTACATGGCAACTGTTTATAATAGCCAAGTTATAAAAGGCACCTAAGTATCCAAGGACAGATGAATGGATTAAGAAATTTTGGTGTGTGTGTTTAATATAATACAACTCAGCTATAAAAAATGATGAAATTTTGCCATTTGTGATAACATGGATCGAACTGGAGGGAATGATGCTCACCAGGAGGAGAAAGACAAACACCAGATGTTTATCTAGAATGAGAAATCAGACAAAAGCAACAAAAAAATTCTAAAAGCCTGACTGTGAAGTTGAGACTGCCCAAGGTTGGGGCGGGGGTGGTAAATGCAGAGAAAAAGAGGTAAGCATCACTGTAGACTACCTTGAAGAATTAAGAGTGCCTGGGTTGTGGGTGTGGTGTGGTAACATATACATGAAGAGTGGGGTCCCTATGTGTTTGAATCATGCACAGTGTAGTAAACCTGTATACGTATATAAATATGAATACATGCGTATATATGTGAAAAATGATATATCATGTCTTTTCTGAGCACAGCAGAATCAAATGAAAAGCAGAAGTAAAATAGGAAAGCTCAAAAAATTAGGAAATTAACCAACTCTTAATGTGTCAAAGAGAAATTACAACTAACTGAAATTTATGGGATGCAGTGAAAGCAGTACACAAAGAAATTTATAGCTATAAATACTTACAGGATATTTCTCAAATCAGTAACCAAACTTTAACACCTGAAAGATCTAAAGGGAAAAAGAAACAGTAAACCCAAATCTAGTAGAAAAAGAAAATAACAAAGTCTAAAGTGGAGTTAAATGAAGAGGACAACAGATAAAAAGAGGAAATTAGCTCAAAAAATTGGTTCTTTGAAAGATCAACTAAATTGACAAACTAAATTGACACAGCTGTATTTATTTTAAAAAAGACTGAAATTATTAATATAAGAAATGAAAATATGGGCTTTACTACTGATTCTACAAAAGTAATTTTAAGAGAATACCATAGATATTTCCATATCAACATAGTGGATAATTTAGATGAAATGAACAAATTCCTGGGGCACAAAATCTACTGATACTAAATCAAGAGAGAGAAAAATCATAATAGATCTTTTCACTAAGGAGTTGATTGAAGTAATAAAAAATCTCCCAGCAATGCAAAACCTAAGAACTGATTGCTTCACTGGTGATGTCTTACATTTTTTAAAAAGAAAAAACATAAAGCTAATACTAATGCATTTCAAGTATCTCCAAAAAACTAAAGGAAATGGAATACTTTCTAACTTCATCTTTGAAGCTGGTATTACCCTACTACCAAAGGCAGAAAAGGACAATAGAAAAAAAACAAAACAAAACAAAACAATATTCCTTATAGTCTTTGATGTAAAAATCTTCAACAAAACATCAGCAAACCAAAGTCAGAAGTTTACTAAAATGATTCTCTACCACCACACTGTAGAACTTATTTTTGGTATGGAAAGATGATTTAATACATGAAAATCAATGTAACAGACTATGTCAATAATGAGTAAACAAATTATTGACCATCTTAATTGATGCAGAGTGTGACAATTAAATTGACTCTCTTAAAATTCTTTCATGATGAAAACACTCAACAAACTTGAAGTTGAGAGAGACAGAAAACTACCTTTAACTAATATAATTCAATATGAAAAATCTTCAATGAATAACATACTCAGTAATGGAGACTGAAACTGTATGATCCAGATAAAGGTATGAATTCTATCCTTATGCAATTTTGTATTGAAAGTAATAGCCAGAACAATTAGATAAGAAAAAATAAAAAGTATCCTTATTGGAAAGGAAATAAAATTATTTCTATTGTTAAGTGGTGCAATCTTATATGTAGAAAGCTGTAAAGATTCCATGAAAATCTGTTACACTAATGAAAGAATTCATTAAATAACAGGGAACAGTCAACAAGCAAAAATTGGTTTCAAATCTATATACCAACAGTACACAATCTGAAAAGGAAATTAAAACAGTTCCCTTTATTTTAAAGAATATAATGTTAGAATTAATAAAGGAAGTAAATGGTTTATACAAGATTGCTGAAAGAAATGAGGGACAAATAAATGGAAATACACTTCATGTTCATGGGTTGCAAGACAATATTGTTAGAATGATAATGCTACTCATAATGATTTACAGATTCAATGGGATCCTTGTAAAAACACCAATGGCTTCAAAAAAAAAAAAAAAGCCCATGCTAAAATGCATATGAAATGTTGAAGTATTCCGATTTGGTTAACAATCTTGAAATTAAAGAGATGTTAGAGGACTCACAATTCCAAAACTTATATCAAAACTTGCATTGATCAAAGCAGTGATACTAGCATAAAGGAGGATTGATCTATGGGATAGAAAAGAGAGCCTAGAAATAAATTCTTGCATGTATGGTCAAATGACTTTTGACAAGGATTCCCAACCCATTCGACAGGAAATTGCTTTAATCTTTAAAACAATTGATACTGCTGAGACAGGAAGTCCACATACTAAAAGCTGAAGTTGGAATTTTCTTAATACCACATGCAAAGTGGACGATGGACTTAAATGTAGAACCTAAAATAATAAAACTCTTAGGAGAAAACACATGGAAAGCGCTTCATGTTTTGGATTTGACAATGCTTTCTTCAATCTGACACCATAGACATAGGTAACAAAAAATTAGATAAATTTGACTTCACGAAATTTTTGAAAAAGTATGCATCAAAGCATACCATCCAAAGAATAAAAAGGTATTAAAATAGCAAAAAGTTAATGTACAGTACTACACTGTGCACTTAAAAATACTTAAATGGGTAAATTTTTTTAGCCATTTAGGTAAATTATTCTACCACAATGAATAAAAGAGATACATTTCAAAAGGAGAAATGGAGTATGATTTTCAAGTCACGAGGAATGTGACTAATCTTTTCCTTGTTTCAGGGTTCTCTGGATTTCTACATTTAGTTAAAATACTAATTCCTTAGATTTTTTCCTGTATCTCATTCACTCCAGTCTACCTTAAATCTATTGCAGCAGTAAGAACTTACTCTCCTCTAGAAGGAATCATGTCAGCGGTATAAGTCAGAAGGAGAAATAGGAGATGGTCTCATTTGTGTGAGGGGTAACAACAGGGAAAACAAACAAACAAATGGACAAGAAAAATTTAAAACTGCCAACTGACCTGAAGCACAGAGCAAGAGAGGGGGAGGAGGGTAAAATCGGGGTAGGGGGAGGACACAAGAAATAAAGATGGTTCACAGGTAAGGTGATGGGAGAACCTCAGGGTAGACAATGATGTTATATATATATATACATATATATGTATATATATATATACACAATGTAGAATTAAAAAAAGTTTTCCTGATGAAGAATTTGTAAATGTGAACTGAACTCTCGGATTTGGGTAGAATACTATGGCCTGTGCCATTTTTGTTTTTTGCAGTAATATAGCATACGTTCATGTAAGACACAAGTTTTTTCTTTAAGTTGAGGATATCACTTTTGTTTGGAATTAATGGGTATTAAAAGTATGTCCCTTCTGGTGTCAACATGGTAAGATTTATCTATTGATCAAGTAACATTCCAGAGGGAAAAGCTGTTTCCAGAGGCAGACGTTCTATTATACAAACTGTCATTCTCTTGCTTTCCTGGAGCCAGAAGTAACCCAGCTGCTAATTAAACTGGGATGAATTAAGGTAAATTGAATCAGCCTGCACATCTGCTCCAGGTCTACAAACAGGGCCATGAAGCAGAGCAGACACAACTCACTTGACAAGAATCTTTTTCTACTACTAAAACTGTCCCAATGAACCCCAGAACCATAGTTTATGGAATCCAGAGACAAAAAAGAGAGAAAAATAGCAATCATCTTGTATCCATCTTGACATTAAAGGGGAGATCTGCAAAACAAGAATTTCATATATCTATAGCTGTAGCTGTAGATATAGATATATATCTATATATCTATACCTATATATATATATCTATACATATATATATATCTCCATATATATATATCTCCATAGATTTCAAAGTTAGGTCAATTCTAGAAAACAGTGTGCACATTTATAAAACTGAATCATTAGATTCGGTTGAACCATTTATCCCTTAGAATATTTCTTTAAACATAGGAGTGTTCTGTAATACTTTATGCATATATAAACTATTTGTAAAATGTAGTGCTATCATGTATGTTACAAATACCCTGTTTCGGGACAGTTTTGTGGTTTTCATTTATGCCCTTCTCCCCCTAATTATTAAAAGAAAACTGCATTTTCCATATACACAGACTTATTTCCTTGGTTTTTAAAATTAAAATTTGGATGGATATGAAATTTTATGCCCAACTTTCCATTTGTATATATTACTAAATTGCTACAAGTCTATTTGTTGCTTAGTGCACTATTACTCATACTTCTGTTCCACTTCTTCCTACTCTTCCTCTGTGTTCTTTGTTTTCCTGCTTCTTTCTTCTCACCTACCTTCCCTTCCTTTCTCTCCTTCCCTCCTCTCCTCTGTCTTTATACCATACTAAATGTTCCCTGGATTGGTTCACAGAGGTGAAATTCAAAATGTGGAACGATAATACATTTACACTGATAATATATAATTATCAAAAAGATCCTAATCAAATATCATAGAAAATTTATATTGTTCATTTTCAGACAAAAGAATGCTTATTCTTATACTTAATTTTAGAATGATTTGGTTTAAATTTTTTATCACAATGAAGCGATCTTGATTATGTAGTTAAGAAAATTAGATACTAAGAAATAAGCAAGAAGAAATATGTGGAATAAGAGTAATTTTTAGCTTGATTATAATATAGCTATATCAATTGATTCAATTTATTTTTTCTAGTAATCAAATGCTAATAGCTGTGCTAGGATTGATATGATATGAGAAAGTATAAAGATAGTATCTGCATCAAAATGATCTGTTTGTCCCCTCTCTGGGATGGAGACAGAGGGTATTGAAAAGTAAGGAATAAGAGTTATTTTTGTGTGTTTGAAACATAAAATACATGTTACAAGGACTGAGGAAATTTAAGGGGTGGAAAATTATACTAATAGTGATCTATTAATACAGTCTTGAAGTCCAAACGAAGACAGTTCCATTCTAAGTTTCCAAGGGCACTAGTAATGATCTTTGTCTCTCAGAAAAGATTCTTGACCACAAATAGTCTTCTTAGGTAGTTGAAATGGACATTAACCTGTAAGAGGTCTAAAAAGTATTTCAGTAAGAAATCTGTTTATTGCAACCCCGCCCAATATTTCTTAAACCCATTAGACAAAGAACACTTTGAATATGTAATATTCTATGTTGTCCTATGGCAGGCCTCTGGGTATGTATTCTTCTAGAGATAAGATACCACCAAAGGTTTTAAAAAGGATATGATATTTCCCATGTCACATATAAAGGCATTGAGCCAAGAGGCAAGAGGGATAAGTCATTTTTTCCGAGAAAAATATAGAGGAAAATGCATCAGAAATAGAGTGGAATACTAAAATATGCAGAGTCTCAAAATATTTTGCAAAGCTGGTCTAGTTGGGCAGAATACTTGCCTGAAGTTGGAAAGTTAGACCTGTTCTCTTACATGTATATTTGAGCCTTGCCAAACGCAGGGTGCCTCTAACTTGTACTTCGCTATTGGATAATACTTGGATTGACTTCCCCCTTCTCCATTTCAACAGTGGTCATTGAATATAAGTGAACAAGGACTTCCAGTCCATAAGCAAAAGTCGAACACCTTAAAGTTAAGGCTGTTGTATATCTCTAAAACTTAGGATAATTTCTAAAGGTCCAATAAATATTTAAAAGAGAAGCCATCTTGAATAGAAAAGATACATGTCCAAAGATTTGAGTTCCTACTTGAGAGTAAATGTTGGACAAATTTTATATAATCCAAAGTTAGTTAAGTGATTACTTCCATCAGATATTCAGGGAAATTGCTTGCTAATCTTAATACACTGGTGAAGGTGTTTAACAGTCAATGAGAAAAAAATTAACTTTATTATCATCAGTTTTTTAGTGATTGAATAGCAGTAGATTGTTATTGAATTTTATGTATTTTTGTTGACTTCAGTGCTGCACATTGAGTAATGGAGAGATTATGGGTATGGTGGTCTGGATGGTCAGGCAGGAAATGAAGGTTGGAGCATGTATATAATGTTAAGTCCCCATACCCATCATTTATTTCTAATGTTTCTTTACCTGTGGGCTCAGAAAGAAGCATGAAGAAAAACCCTTTTTCATGTTTTGTAAATAAGGACTCTTTGTGATCTTTTCTAGTTCAAAATTTGAGAATAATCTCCTCACTATCCCATCTCCCAAATTAGTCCCTTTTGAAGTAATTGATGTAGTATCGAAAATAAAAACTATAGTAATATTTTTTTCCTGTTTTTCAGATATTTGGGTAAGTGCTTATTACTTTATGTATTATTCTCTCAGTTAACCCCACAGGAACCTTGTGAGTGTGGCTCAACGTATTTTCTGTTTGGTGGGGAAGAGGAAATGAAGGCTCAGGGGCTGAGTGGCTTAGGATCTCAGATCTAGGAAGGAGTAGAGACAGGTCACTAGTCATGCATACAGGCTATTTCTGCTTCACTCCAGGTTTTTGACTTAAGAGTTTATTTATGACTTACACATCATCTGCTAGCCTCCCACTGTTCATCTCTTTTCTAATTCACTGTCCTCATTGTGAGATCACTCTTCTTGCCACACATTTCCTTTCTTTTCCCTCCAAACACCCATCACCTTCATGCCTCAGGAATTCTACACTTGTTCTTTTCCCAAGAAATTTCTATGATTTGCTTTTCTCACCTCCTTTTGCTTATTTTGGTGACTGATCAAATGCCTTGTCATCCCTACCATTCTCTAGAAGTTCCTTTCCTCTTTTGCTATATAAGATATACTTGAGTTTTAATTATTTTTTCACTCCTCCCTGCCAAGCCTGTGTAATTTCCCTGAAGGGAGGGAATAATAGGTAAAATAGACTCAGCTCTTAGAACAGTGCTTACTGGATAGTTAAGCACTCAATGGATATTTGTTGAGTGAACTAAAACGTATTTTCTCATTTCATTTTTTATCTGCTTCATGTCTTGTTTTCATGATTTTTAAAATTTATTTTTCATCTTTATAGCCTACCACTACAGTAAGAAAATCAATTCTTAAATATTTTACTAAACAATCAGACTTGACAAATAACGAGGCATGATTGCATTGAGTACATAATGGGACATGTAAGGAATATAAGATTTGAGTCCTACAGAGTGTGCTAGAGGAACTTACTGTAGTTGTTTCTCCCTTTTTCCCCTTTTAGACTGATAATTACAATTTATTGAAATTGAGATGGGGAAATGCAGAAATTTAATATTAACCAAGTCACTTTAAGAGGGTGATTTTAAGTTGAGTTGCATTAAAGAATGTAGATAGATAGGAAATAAAAAGTAAATGAGGGTTATGTCTAAAAATGAATGCAAAAGGGACAGAAAAGCTTACTATACAATGTATCATGGAGGCTCAAGGCAAGTTAAATAAAAGGAATCTATAGTGCACTTTGCCTCATATCAGCAGTGACTGAATTTCTTTACATTAAAAAAATAGTAAAAGTGCCTCTTTCTTACTAAAATATTCTGAATGTATGTGAAAATCTTATTATCATGCATTTCCTGTGTTATGAGATACTTGATGCTTTCCTTTTTAATCTGTGGTTGAGTCATTACTATTTCTTTTAAAAATCATCTATATAATACTGTTTCCTACATTTCTATCAATACTGATTTTATTTGGGTCTTTGTCCTCATCATGATAATAGAAGGACTTACTATTGTGCCAATTACCTGCTTGTTTCCTTTCCTTTTTCTTGTGGTATCTTAGGTCTACAGCATTGCACATGGTTCAGCGGCATAATTTTCCAGCTCTTCAGATGTATGTTGCCATACCACCAAGGCACCTGGTGGCCCCTGTAGCCCATTAGGCACCCTCTACACCTTGTTGTCCACCCTCTGTAGCCCTTTCTAGTAGCCTCAATTCTACAGTCAGATTTCCAGGTTTTTTACTGGTTTGTTTGTGTCTCACCCTTTGTTTTCTTTCTTCATTATTCTACAGATAAGTGACACCATCTGGTATTTGTTTCCAATCATCTGTTTCTTTTCTTCCAGTCTGTTCATAAAAAATATCCTTCTATATATCAGTAACTTAGAGTCTGCCATTATGCATGGAAAGTCCCAAGTAGAATACCCATAAGTCTTAACAACTGAACTTTAGCTGACTTCTCATTCCTTTCCACAGATTAAATACTCTGATTATTCTGTATCTAGTACCCTTTCTAATGAGACTATTCAGTTTGTTCATACAGTTCCTTCCTTCCTTCCTTCCTTCCTTCCTTCCTTCCTTCCTTCCTTCCTTCCTTCCTTCCTTCCTTCCTTCCTTCCTTCCTTCCTTCCTGCCTTCTTCTTTCCTTCCTTCGTTTCTTTCTTTTTGGAAAAGGGCAGATATTATTGTCTGCTTCTGATTCTCTCATAGTATTATTAGTTCATTTTTTCATTTCAAAATCTAATTTGTTCCTCCTAGAATCAGAAATAATAGTATGTACAGGTTTTCAGGGTGGCATGGATTTTAGCTTTTTCTTCACATTGTTTAGATTTTGCCCTATGTGCCTTTTAAAGCTCAGTAACAACTTTGTATTTGTCTATGCTACTTTTGCTGTGCAACAGAGCATATCAAGATTTACTAGCCTTAAACAACAACTTGTCTACTGTGCTTATTGATTTTTAGGTCTGGAATTAACTCATTAGTGTTTTAAAAAAGTCTGAGTCCTCAGTTGGAAAGACTAAAGAGCTGGAGGGTTCACATTAAATCATTTGTCTAGATCCTGGTCTGGTATGTCTCACAGAAAGGAGTGCCCACCAAAGCATGTCTGTATGGCTCACTTCCCACTAGATGGCCTCAGGGAAGTCAGACTTCTCACTGCAGTTCATGGCTCTAAAGCCAAGTATATCACCAAGCCTAGAGAAAATCCAGTGTCTTTAATGACCCTACCCAGAAATCATTTGGCCTCATTTCTGCCACATTCTATGGCTTGAAAGTAGTCACACCGCTGCCCAGGTTCAAGGAGACAGCAAAAAATCCTGCTCTGATGGGATAATTGGGCACTACAGCAGAAAACATGGACTTTGGAGTGAGATAGTACTGGATTCAAATCCTGGTCATTTAATTTGTCAGTATGTAGCATAGGGCAAATTATTGAGCATATTTGATTACTCAGTTATGTAATGAAGGCAATCATACCTCAAAGAATTGAATTGAAGATGCTAATACAGACAAAATGAAGTGTTTGTGACAAAGTTGGCTTTTAATTTAAGTTTTTTTGTTTGTTTGTTTTTGTTTGGTCTTTCTCCCCCCCAGTCATATCAAGTTATCTTGAAACAAACAATCTCCAATGAGGAGAAAATACTTGCATTTACTTGAATAGACAAGGAATTCATACAGAGTCCTCAGTAAATAGAAGACATAGAGGACACTAGGCAAAGGTGTCACCTGGGAACTGACACTGATTTCATTTGGCTTGAAATCAGACTCTGGGCAGAGATAGAGAAGGGGTAAATCCAGAGAAAAAGGCCTGGGTAGGATTTACATTTTCTATTTCGCTTTTTTTTTTTTTTTTTTTTGCACTCTTCCTATATTTATCTCAACTGACGATGATTTCGGGTCTGTTTAATGGAAATCCCCGTGGCCCCGATTGAAGTGACAGGGCAGGGAACTTCTCAGTGGTCACATTGCCAAGCAATTGAGTTTCCTCTTTGTTCTCTATTGACTTCTCCACATCATGACTCTGTGGGAAAGAGCAACTGCAGGTGCACTGAATATTTATCTCAGATCAGCAAAAAGCTGATCAGGGAAGGAATACGCCAGCTAGAGACCTCAGGAGCAAAATGACTCCAAAATGACAGTTTATGATTATTTGTGCTATTATTTTTGTTTTTTATTCCTGCTAAAAGGATTGATAACTTTATTTGAAACTGGAAGCAAATAAATTTGACCTGGAAAGAGTTGAATGATGATTTTACAATATGTATTTCACGTAATGCTAAGAAGGCTTTTAATTATTCGGGGTTGGAGTTATCATGGAAAACCCAGAGAGGCCCTGTTTAACTCCCCCACAGGGGGGAGATTGCCTTTTAATGGGATTAGTCAGCATCATCACCAAAGTCACATTGTCTGTCACTATGCTACACACAGATAATAATTATGCTCTACCTGTATAGTATTCAGATATATATATATATATATATATATATATATATGAATTCCATCTGTATAGGTGTGCTGATGATGTACATGTAAGTTGATAGAAAATGTGCTAAGATACCAGGCTTCATATGTATGGAGGTATATATGCTTCTATGCATGCATATATATGTGCTTGCATACACATATATAAATGCACATACATATATCACACAGTTAATCCTAACACAGATGTTATGAGGGTTATGGTCTGTTCTCATCCCTGATTTACAAATAAGGATACTGAAGCTCAGATTAAATAACTTGCTCATGGTTACTCTTTGTAAGTGGCAGAACTGGTACTCAAACAAAAGCACTCAAGTTCCAAAGATGTCTACCTCTGTATAATTACAGGTGTATGTGTGTGTGTGTGTGTATGTGCTCATGTGTATACTGTAGTTTGGTTAGTTGGTGTATGGGTAATATATAGCAAGGTAGATACACATGCAGATAAAGTTAGATTTGCAAATACAGATGTAGCTGTCAGAGTACATTTTCTTAGACCTTACTGTATTTAATATTAACTTTAAAATAGACATTTGAAATAGATCACTAGATAGGAAGATTTTTCAATCTTAATTAAAAATTATCAACATAACAAAAATAATACAAGTGGTTATTAATTTAAAAAGTTCTTGCAATCTGTCACTAGTAGATATATTTTTAGCAACATTTTATTGTTTGTAGATATTTAATATGTTTCATGAGTCATGCAGTGAATTATATCATGCTTAAAACAAAGACAAAATATTTTATAGTCTCTGGAATTAAAATAAATTCCATCTTTTAATTCTAGTTGGTTCTCCTTTCAGCCTATACACCATTTAAATATATGTATATATATATATATATATATATATGTAGACATATATATGGCAGAAGATCTTGAGACTTTGTTTTTCAAGATTTTTACCACTGCTAGTCAGTTCAACACTGTGACTTACAGAAGAAAAAAATTTTCCACATATTTACATATTCTTGGTATTTATTCCTTTTATTGGGTCATGCAATGTGATGGTTATCTGGCATGCCCACAGAGTCTGCATTAAGGAACTGATGCCAGACAGTTGCAAAAGGTGGGTACAGAGAAATAATAAACATGAAAAATTTTCTGTTTGACTAATTCAGCCACTTTAATACCTTTCTTTAAAATTATTAACATTGCAGTAAAACAAACATCATCATTAAAAAAGAATTCCTTATAGTTATTCCACCTGAGGAGAAAGAATTTGGAAGATTTGTCCTTCACTCTCAGCTGTTATTGGCTGAGGAATATTCTTTGGGTCTACCAAATTCTGCAATCATGCCAGGGAAATCGCTTAAGTGCTTGCTTTAGGAAGCGGTTTAGGATATGAGATTGATGAATCCTGAGACACATGTGTGAGGCACTGGCAGAATTTACTACACACACCCCAAGTGAATCTTCCCAGTCCTGTGCTATGCCTGACTGTCACATTGAGTCTTTGAACTAGATGATCCTGGGCTCTCATCTTCCCTTGGGAAAAGTGTACTTCATTAACAATAATATAGTATAAAAATCAACAATATAATAATTGTGCAATATTCTTTTTCATGCTTTAGTTAATTTAATTCTTAAAGGGATAATATTCCAATTCTAATTTTAGTGGCAATGATATGATACCTAAATAGTTCATATGTTTCTAAGGGTAAATAGTAAATGAAAGGTTAAAAGTAAGATGACTCAAACTGAAGGTGCCCATCAGTAAGAATCGAATTGTACCCAGGATTTGTCATGTCAGCCAGCATGGAAGGGAGACATCTGTGGACACCAAAAATGCCAGCGCCTCCATCCAAAACTATCTTCAAAGTTTATAGGTCCACTTGGTAGGAAATATTCTCAATAATGAGAATTAAATATTTCTTTAAGAAGTCCCATGAATAGAAGAATTTCATTAACAGCTTGTGGAAATTATTTAAGGACCTCTGGTGTAAAGACGGGGAGAAGATAGGGAATCACACCAGTCTGAGTTGACAGAGACCTGTTGTAATACCTTCTATGCCATCAATCAGCTTTGTGGCATGGATTACATCACTTGTCTTCATGTAGCCTCAGGCTTCCCATTACAAATGAATGTCTTCATACTTAACATGTTTCTGAGACTATGAGAAATGACATTACATTTAAGTCGTAAATTGGTTTACCAGTGAGTATGATTATGTGTGTTTTTAGAGAATATGGCACTTTGGAATATTAGTGGGGAAGGCCATGGGCGCTTAGGTTTCCATAAATGCCACCTTCTTAGTATAACCCCTTCTCCTTCTTCCTTATGCCTCCTTTTCCTCTTCTTCTCTCATGCACCCCTCTCCCTAACTAATTTCCCTGTCTGCTGATTCCGCACCCTGAAAGAGCACCGCAGCTTGCCATCTTACACACTGTCAATGAGCATGACTCTCTTTTCCAAGTAAAACAATTACTTACCCAATTAAAGCAAACACTTGAAGGAAATTATAGCTGAAATGCTCAGTGATTTTAGGGTATTCTGAAAAAAGAATAATTTGAGTCTTTTCTTCAGGTCACTATGCTTGAAAAGGCATAATGTTTAACGGGTTCAAAGTCAGCATGGCAATTTGCCCACAATCTATTGTCAGTCAGTAAATTACAGAAGTAGTTGATCAGCACACATACTCATCAGCTCACCAATATAGAGAAGCCAGTGACAATTTAGGAGGAATCACCAAAATATGCATTGCATTTATTCTATTCAGAACCAAATTGTTTTTTAACATTTATTCCCCCCCCCCCCCCAGTTAAGTTTCAATTTATCTGAGAGTCTGTCAGGATGACAGAAACTCATTTAGAATCCATGAAGACAGCTGACAAAAAGTGCATTAAAAATTAGATTTTGAATTCAAAGAATGAAAGTTTTAAATCACTACAGTCAAGTCAGTGAGACAAGATTGATACCAGATGCTATTTTGTTCATGGTATTAAGGAAGTAGTCCAGCCTTGAAGAGACCTTGTCACTACATAGCTTCTGTCTATGTCAATAAGAATGAAGTTAATATATCTCTTGTCAATGATAAAAAGCAACCAGGGCCTCAGAGCAACAGGCTGGATCATATAAGGAGGAGATGCCTGAAAGGTCATCTATGCTCAGTTGTGTATATGGGAAAACAGAAACCCCATGGAAAATAGATCCTATAGATGCATGAACTATTTAAAGTTAGTAGTGTCAGTAAGGGCTCAGCCATTACCTAGGTGGATGGCTTTGGGAAAGACATTGGAACAATCTCTTATCATCATTGTAAAAGCCGTTCGTTCGTTCGTTCATTCATTCCCTGTTTGTGTGTTTTGGTCCATTCCACCTTCCTGGAATATATCACATTATTCTTTTGGAACTACTCCATCCCATTGCATATATTCTTGATGGGATTTCCTATTCCATTATTCTGTCTTCTCCAGGGTCTCAGTGCATAGACTTAACACAAACTATGTCAATCAGCCTCTCCTGAAAATATTCACAGAAATAGGGAAAAAGTCAGACACAATTTATCCTGGTAGGATCTTTCTGAAGACACTGTCCATTTGTCCAACTTGCCCAAACATCTGAAACTCCCCCGGTTTGCCCCTTCCAAGGTCTGATTTTTTTAATGCTTTCATTCACACAATAAGAATCCTGAGAATGTTAATACCCATTGTTAACTTAATTGCAGCAGTCTCTGTTGCTTGCAATTAAGAAACTCTAGCTTGAATGTTTGTACACGTAAAATGTGGACAGTTAAACTTTATTCCAAAGGTAGTATTATAGTTTTTCATAGAATATTAAAGCTACTGGCATTGAGAATAAAACTTAAAAGGAAGTCAATAAATATTGTTTTGGGGATTTTAAGATCTAGTTTATGTCATTTCACTTTTACTCCTGGCTTCTGTTGAAATGCTTGATGAGATCCATGAGTTATGTGTTTAATCTCTTAGAGGAAGAGATTGTGTATGAGGGAATATCATTATCTTCTGATTCTTTGATCCTTTTGAGGCACAAACTAAGTGTAACCCAACTATACCCTTGGTTTTCCCTTCAGAGCATGCTATTCTAACAGTTAGTCTCCTAGTTTGGGTATCTTTTGCCATCCAGACTGAGAATTTCCAGAATCATTACGAACTTGTTCATTTTCCTTCAGCAGTTTTCAATTTGTATCCTTTCTCCCTCACATTTTACTCTCAGCATAGATAATATAAAAAAGTTGTTACACCTTCAACACATTGTTTGGAATTTTCAACAGAATACCTAAGTCTGTTTCTTACAAATTCTGTTTTCCACATAGTTGGAGGACAGAATTCAGCTGGTCTCTCTGTCACTAGGTAATAAGGGCATGATTCCCTACCATTCCCAAATCACTTCCCACAGTTCCTTCTGAGACCTCAGTAGCAGTACTTGTAACATTCCTATGTCTATGAGCATTCTGTTTATGACAATATGTGTGTATACTTTTAGATAATACAGACTCTCTCATGTGCTTAACTTCCTTATCAACTTTAGCAGCAGAACTTCTCATGCCCATATTCCTAACATCCTGTGTGAGGCCATCACCTTTGTCCATCCTGAACCTCTGAATTCTTCTAGCTTCTGCTTATTACCCAATTTCAAGGACACTTCTACATTTTAGGTATTTGTTACAGTAATACCCACTCTCAGCGCCAGAATCTACATTAGTTTCCCCTGGCAATTTTAACAAAACATCACAAATGTGGTGACTGAAAACAATAGAAATTTATTGTTTTGTAAGTTTCTGGAGGCCAGAAATCTGAAATCATTGTAATTGCCCTGGCACCTGGAGTTACTAGGGTTACACTCCCTCTGGAAGAGCTAAGGAAGAATCTGTTTCTTACCATACCAGATTCTAGTGGCAGATGAATTTCACTGGTTTGTGGTCGCATAATTTAATTTTTGTCTCTTGAACACATTCTTCTTTTCTTCTGTGTAAAATCTCCCTCTCTTTTTCTCTAGCAAGGATACATACAACCACATTTAACACCCATTTGGGCTATCAAAAATGGTCTTCGTATTTCCGGATTCTTAACATAATAACACTATTACTTTTTTTTTTTAATGAAAGAATGCTCATAGAATCCTGGCATTAGAACATGGACATCTTTGGGGGGAACTACTACTCATCTTACTACATACTTACACTAGCCTTGATTCGATCTGTTCAATCCCCCCGAAAATCATTTTCATTACTGTCTCCAATTTGTGACACTTTAGAAACACTTTCATTTTGCTTACTGAAAGAATTTTATGTAGAATACATAGCATTTAAATTCTGAATTTTGTTATAGGACTTTATTTGTTCAAAGTAACTTTTGTTGACTTTTATAGAATCAGTTGGTGACATACACAAATGACACATACACCTGTGCCTGCATAAATTTTTCTATAAATCTTCCACTTAAAAGTTTATGTTTTATAAAGAAAAATCACATAAGAGCGTGAATTTATCTGTAGTGAATATACCAGGAGTTCTTCAATACAAGATATTACTTGAATTCAACAGTGTATTTAACTGACGGTTGATCAGCCCATGAACTAGAAATTACATTGCATTTTACCATTCCACACAATTGAGCATAATTTTTATTCAAATGCTATAAACAACAGAGGAATGCAGTCTTAATATTTTCCCAATTTCTTCCTTGTGAGATAATTGATGTAACTTCTTAAAAATTTTGCCTATTAAGTTAGATTTCATTTTAGTCTGAAGTTCTCTTCATTTCTTTCAGTATAGAAACAGAACACCTGGGTTTCCCATCCCACACTTTTGGTAACAAGGTGTATCAGTTTCCTGTTGGTGTTGCATTAAATTACCATACATATAGTAGGTTAAAAAGCAAACATGTTCTATTACAGTTTTGGAAGGCAGAAATCTAAGGTGGGTTGACAGGTTTGTCCTCCTTCTGGAGATTAAAGGGTAGAATACTTTCCTTTATGTTGCCTGGCTTACAGAGATTACCTGCATTTTATGACTTACTGTCTTATCCTTCTTGCATTTCTCTCTCCTCTCAGCACATGATTTTCCTGACTTTGACATTCCTGTCTTCTAAGGACTTTGTAGTTATATCAAACCCATGTACACAATCCCGGATGACCTTGACATTCTTAACTGAATCGTGTGCAAAATCCCTTATCATGTAAAATAACATATCTCAGGTTCTGGGCTTTTGGGTGTGGACATTTTTGGAGATACTCTTATTTATCCTACCACATGGGACTTGGTAAATCCTTAAATCCATGTATCTATCATTATTGAGAAATACTGATAACTTTTCTGCTGACACAAAGTGTCCAAGTTGCATTTAAATAAGCATATGGCATGTCGTACTCTATTTTAAATGTGTATTACTGTGAAGAGAACTTTCAACTGGAGTCTGAGACAAAAGCAGAAGTGCTCATTGGGCAGAACAGACTCCATGATTCTCCCAGTATAATTCATTCAACATCCATCTAACTTGCAAAAGTTTCTCACTTCTATTTCCTACTCTTTGGTCAAGCTTGTGTGGGTGAGGCATAGCCTTCCAGTGACAGGCAGTGGACGGGAAGGAGGGAACATTTTTAGAACAGAAGTGTTCTTTTGCCTTGGTAAAGTTGAGAAAAATGAACAGGAGGGGTGATCCACTGGTCCTCACCTGGGGCGGAGACAATTTTCCTTTTATTTAGGAGTGAGAGGAATTGAGTACTGAGCCTTTGGAAGGCAGTGCTCCATGGTATGTTGTTCTTTTAGCAGCTGGTGACATTGGGCAGCTCACTTCACCTCTGGGTGATAATGAGTTTAGTTTGTTGACCTCTAAAATCTTTACTAGTACTAACCCTGCAGGACTAGCCTTGACATTTACAGATGTTGCTTCTCTAGTATAATCTTTTACACTAATGGAAATATTAGCTGTAACTACTGGGAGAAGAATGTATTTTAACAACTCAGAATTGCTCCCTCTGAGAAAATGGTGGAGCTGTGCTTATCAAAGGCATCTTACTTATAGCAATAAGAAATGTCAGCAGAGGGAAAAAGGTAAATTAAACAGGTAAGTACTTTGTAATCTGAGACTGAAAAATGCTGCCTGAGTAGAGACTGTTCATTTTTAAGGGAAAATACCACACTTCTTAATCCTGTAAGATGGCATTTTATAGGTTCTGTACAGAGTTTTTACTATGTACTTGACTAGCATCCATTTACTGAATGCTGCATGATTTTGGAATTACTGAAATATATTCATTGGTGCATGTTAGAATTAAAAAAGAAACAACAACAATGCCTTAAAATGTGGATGAAAATCACTTCGGATATTACCAAGGCTCAAAAGTGTCATTAGACAGTATTTAAATACACATTTGTTCCATTTCATTCTTTTGTCTAATCAAATAGTAACATATTTGTTGAGTAGATATGCTATAGGCAACAGTGAATATTAAACAAGTTATAAAAATGAAACAGAAACAAACCCTATACATTAGGAATAGTCCTCTCTTACTGGAGAAAATTGAGATATAGCCACAACTAATGATAAAAAAAGGGATAAAGTACCATTTGCTACATAAACTATCTAGATTAATGCTCTGTTTCTTGCTGTGGCTACTAGTTACTGGGGCGTGTTTCCTTTGTGAAAATCCATTGATTATATACTTAGTACATTTTTGTTTTCTGAATGTATGTATTTATGTATTTCATCAACAAAAATGTTCTAAAATGCAAAGCTTCCATCATGGCTACCCAAAACATTTTTTTGTTTTATTGTTTTATTAAAATTTTTGAGTTAATATTTTTCATATGTTGTCATCACCCATAGTTCTCCTGTTAATGGGTGAGGGATCACCCCTTTTAATTTAGTCAACAAGAGTTCCATCTACCCTGAACAAACAGTTGCCCAGAGATCAAACTTTTCATAGAAAGAATAAACACAAGGGTTTATTCACAAGTAGGAGAAGACAAACTGAAAGAAGCTAAGAGCCTCACCCTCACAAAATGTCCTAAACAGAAAAGAACCCTATTCTACTCCTTGGGGAGCTTTGTAAATTTTACCTCAGTCTTAATGCAGTTCAGTCCAAAGTCGCCAGTTCATTTCCTTGTCTCCTGCTTTCAATGGCTGTAGTATGGAGTGAATTCCACAACCAGTAAGATGTTCAATGTGGGCTTCTCTCTCCATCTCATTCTCCCCTCCAGGTACTCAGGGCAGTTCAGCACTTCCTTCCTGGGTGCCTTTTCTCTGCCTTGATCCAACTCTTGGCCTTTGAGGACTGGAACGCTAGGAGCCCCAAGAGATTCCTTTAGGGAATCTTTTCTTTTGGGGGGTCCTTTCTATTTCTGAAGCAAAACTGCAGCTCCTGATACCAGATGGCCCATGCCAGATCAGATTTCAAAGCCAGATTAACTCTCCTTTCACAGATAGTTCAGATCTTCTTCAAAAGTCAAGTTGCATCTCCTCCTTCCAAAGCTGGAACAGATATCCATCCCCCCAAAATTCTATCTGGTCTCCCCTTCAAAAGCTCTATCACAGATCCCTCACTCTCCCCCCTCCAGGAAAACCAAACCAAACCAAACTGAAAAAACAAACCTGAATTTCCCCTCTGCAGTCCCTGCACCTTTCTCTTTTCTCCCTGTTTCCTTTCTCCCACTCCGATCATGAGTCCTGATAAAAGATTATCAACCACTCTGCCTGATCCAACCATGATCCCTAACTGGACCTTGGAGCACTAGGCATAGGAGTTAAGTTAGCATAAAATATTGGCCAAGCCCTACTTAAGATTTACAGTATCAAGGTAAATGAAGTAGGTAACCTTCCATCTCCTCACTGCACCCTGACCACCATCTCATCTGTGTACCATCACCATAGTTATACACTAAGTAATTAGTACTATGTGACAGATACAGTGCTGCATGTATTAAGAGGAAAACCAGGGCCATCATAAGCTATTTCAGAAGATCTTATAGAAGTGGACCTTGAAGGATAGTTTTGCTGTAATTTACGACTTTGAGAAAGGTAGAGGTTGGTTGTTTCAGCTTGTCATTTATCCTTTATCCCTTTTTGCACTAACAGTGCACTGATTTTATAGATCCACATATTTCACATGTGAGTGACATCCACCTATCTCTGGCTACAGGGATAGATATGCAGCCAAAGTACTACCAGCCTTAACTCCATATTCTCAAGTAACAGCACTTTGTTTAGAAATGGGCACTTGCCTCTCTTGAACAGCTAAGAACCTGTTAGTGGACATGAGTATTGCATTTTTCAGATTCTCCTAATCACGTCTAGCTCTTCTCCCTTTTTTTGAAGCAACATTTGTTCTGTATAGGTTGCCATTGATTCTAAGATTTGGACAAAGCATTTGCAGTGTAGGGCATGAAATCTGACTTCATGAGAACATTGACTAATTGAACATGGGGGATTACGGAGATTTCCATTACCTGTCTTTCTCTTTTGTTGAATGTCCTTTATTTAATCCTTGGGAAGTTCCAAGTGTCTGGTGAGTATGCCGGATGGGACTACTGCTGTGTTTCAGCATCATATTTTGGAGCAAAGATAGGAAGTCTTACAGCACATCTTTGTTTTCCACAGTTTTCACTCTCACTTTCATTGCCCTTGTTTGACCCTCTCAGAAAGTCTTGGCATCTTAATCCTTGCTTCAGTCTTTGCTTTCTGGGAATTCATTTCCATTTTATATGCAAAGAAATTAGATGAAGGTAGATGTAGGTGAATTACCTATGTTGAATTGTACAGTTAACAGAACATTAGGATTTGATATTAGATTTGGTTTGAAATCAAATGAAGTTTAAAAGGTAACACACACGTTCAATATCCACCATTTTAGACTAATGAGTTATATATGGTCAACAGAGCTCAAGAAATGTCTGAGTTAGGGAATACCTCTTTTCATAATATAGTTTTAATATATTCAAGTTCAATATCTGCTTAAATTATAGAAGAATTATAGTGAAGACTTGTAATATAAGTCAATAGATTACAAGCCAGTTGACACATTATGAAAGTGTATTTCATGGAATTTTATATTTATGTGGCCAAAATTGATCACTGATATTGAAGTTTGTAGTAATAGTCTTACTCCTTTGAGACTTCTGCTTGAAAAAATAAAATTTAAGGATTGTAATCTTTTCTGAAGATGCTAAATAACACTTAAAATAAAGTTATAAATTCTTCAAAGATTACTGTACCAAATTATTTTAGAAACCCTGATAAATATTGGTAGGTGTTTTAAAATTGGTATTTTGTTAATCTATTAAGGACAGACAAAGTCTATACTTTGCATGTGGAAAACATTTATGTTACTACATGCAAAGGACTGAGAGATGCTTTAAAGATAGTGTTCAAAATTTCACAACCTCCAACCCCTCCTGAGGATATTCTTTAAAAAAAATATCTTGTAATTGCAGTTTACCATGATCAGTCAGTATTAAGTCTCTGAAAAAAGAACATTAACTTATTGAACCATAATTCAAAGTAAGTCACAATTTAATCTTATTTTAAAAACACTCTAGTTAATTGTAATTAATGTTTGGCAGTTTGAAAGACATCTGTTATATTAACATAATGGTCTTATTGCACATGAAATGATGCTGAGTTGAATTATGGGTATTTTATAAATAAAAAAAGAGAAAAGCTTTAGTTAAAAACAAGTTGTTTCACTATTTGTTCAACCAATAGGATTTTTTTTTCTCTTGACACAATAATTAGTGCAGTATATATGTTTCTTTAAGAGGCATATATTTCCTACTGATTTGTTACAAACTTGGTACTGATGAAGCAGCTAGGTTCTGTATTTTATAGTTTGAAAGTCATTGACATGCTTTATAATTTCATGCATGTTTTTATTGATTGTGTATAAATTTTTCTAACATTATTGTGTACACCAAAGTTCTCTCACTACCCTGTCACCTGTGTACCATGTGTCATGATCTCTTGTCCTTACCCCCCCCAATTTTGCCCTTCCTCCCTCCCTGCTCCTTACTGTATCCTGTAGTTCTGTTATCTGCTTGTTAATTTTAACTTTTTCTCTTTCTAACTTTTTTTTCTATATCCCACATATAAATGAAACCATCTGGTATTTATCTTTTTCTCTCTGACTCAGTTGGAAAGTATGATTTATTCTAGCTACATCCATGATGCCATGAATGATGTAAGTTTGTCTTTGTTGATGACAAATAATATCATTGCATAAATATATCACAATTTTGGGGACATTTAAATTATACTACCATATCCTGGCTACTATAAACAGTGCTGAAATAAATACTGGAGTATAGGTGTCCTTTCAATTCATGGTATCTTTGGGGTGGATTCCCAGTAGCAGAATTGCTGAATCAAATGGGAGTTCCGTTTTCAATAATTTGAAAGTCTTCCTTACAACTATGCATGGTAGCTGAATCAGTTTGTCTGAAAAGTGTGTCTTTTCCACCATATCCTTGCCAGCACTTCTTGTTGCCCGTTTTTTAAAATAATTTATATATATATATATATTTCACATCATTTCATTCCCTGGGGGTCACCCACCCCCTCCCCTCCCCGGCTGCTCTAGCTGGTCCCCACTCTCCCCTTGTGTAGTTTCATTTGGTTGACCATATATTAGTGAAACCATTTGGTTTCTGTCCTTTTCTATCTGGCTCATTTCTGCTAGTATGATTTCTTCTAGGTGCATTCAGGTTTCCATAAATTCATCAAATTTGTCATTTTTAATTGATGAGTAATACTCTATTGTGTATATATACCACATCTTTTTCATCCATTCGTCTGTTATGGGGCATTTGGGTTGTTTCCATGTCCTTGCAATTATAAATAGTGCTGCAATAAACATCAGCACAGGTGTCCTTTTGTACCCACATTGAGGTCTCATTTGGGTAGATTCCCAGAAGTGCAACTGCTGGGTCAAATGGTAGCTCCATTTTTATTAGTTTGAGGGTCCTCCACACTGCTTTCCATAGTGGCTGGTTGAGTTTACATTCCCACCAGCAGTGTAAGAGTGTTCCTTTCTCTCCACATTCACGCCAGCACTTGTTGTTGCCTGTTTTTTTGATGTGGGCCATTCTTACTGGTGTAAAGTGGTATCATTGTGGTTTTGATTTGTATTTCTCTGATTGCTAGTAACATTGAGCAGTTTTCATGTGCCTGTTGGCCATTTGTATTTCTTCTTTGGAGAAGTGTCTTTTTAGTTCTTCTCCCCTCTTTTTGATTGGGCATCTTGTTCTGTTTTTGTTTAGTTGTGTGAATTCCTTGTGGATCTGAATTATTTAATCCCTTATCACTCCTGTGAACAGCAAAAAAATTTTCCCATTTGTTTGGGCTTCTTTTAGTTTTTTCTTTTGTCTCTTTTGCTGTACAGAAGCTTTTTAGTTTGATGTAGTCCCATCTGTTTATGTTTTCCTTCAATTTTTTGCCTTTTGCAAATGATTCCAGAAAGGGATTTCTGAATTTTACTTCATGGAGGGTTTTGCCTAAGTTTTCCTCGATGTGTGTTATGGTTTCAGGTCTGATATCTAAGTCTTTTATCCATTTTGAATTAATTTTTGTACATGGCGTGAGAGAGTTGTCTTGGTTCATTTTTTTGCATGTCTTAGTCCAGTTTTCCCAGCACCATTTATTGAAGAGCTATCTTTGTTCCAATGTAAGTTTTTCACTCCTTTGTCAAAGATTAATTGACTATATATGTGTGGCTTTATTTCCGGACTCTCAGTTCTGTTCCATTGGTCTGATTGTTGGTTGTTGTACCAGTACCATGCTGTTGTGAGTATTATGGCCTTGTAGTATAGCTTGAAGTCTGAAATAGTTAGGCCTCCAGTCTCTCTTTTTTTGGAGAGGAGGTTTTTTGATATTCGAGGTCTTTTGTTATTCCATATGAATTTTTATAATTTTTGTTCTATCTCTTTAAAGAATGTCATTGGAATTTTTAAGGGGATTGCATTGAATCTGTAGATTGCTTTTGGTAGAATGACCATTTTGATGATATTAATTCTTCCGATCCATTCTGGCGTGAGGTGATATCTCTTTGTTATTTTGATTTGTATTCCCCCATTTCCCTGTTTGGATTCCTTATTTATTCTTCTTATGCTTTATTGTTCTAGCCAGTACTTTCGGTGCTATAATGAAAAGCAGTGGTGAGAGTGGCCAAGTTTGTGTTGTTCCTAAGCTCAAAAGGGAAGGCTTTCAATTTTTCCCTGTTTAAGATGATATTAGCTGTGATTTGTCATATATTGCTTTTATTATATTAAGGTATGCTCCTTCTGAAATTCCCAAAATTTTGAGGACCTTCATCGTATATGGATGTTGAATTTTGTCAAATGCGTTTTCAGCATCTATTCATATGATAATATGATTTTATTTTTCTTTTTTTGATGTGCTGGATTACATTGATTGGCTTTCAGATGTTGAAACATACTTGTTTCCCTGGAATAAATCCCACTTGGTCATGGTATATTAACTTTTTGATACATTGCTAGGTTTTCTTTGCTAGAATTTTGTTGAGAATTTTTATATCTGACTTCATTAGTGAGCTTGGCCTCTATTTTTTTTTTCTTTATGTTGTCTTTGGTTTTGGTATTAGTGTGATGTTGGCTTCATAAATGTATTTGGTAATATTTCTTCTTTCCCAGTTTTCTCAAGAAGTTTTTGTAGGTTAGGCACCAGTTTGTCTTTAAATGTCTGGTAGAACTCATATGTGAATCTATCTGATCCAGGGCTTTGGTTTTGATGGAAGGATTTGATTACTGCTTCAAGTTTGCAGCCAGTGATTGGTTTTTTTAAGCTTTCTGTGTCTTCTTTATCCAGTTTTAGATAATTCTAAAGATATATCTATTTCATCAAAATTGTTGTGCTTATATACATATAGATATTAGTAGTAATCTTGATTATCCTTGGAATTTTCAGGTTTTTATCATCAGCTGTGATTCTGAAGCTCATAGAGAGTCATAGACTATTCCATGTTATTGCACAAAATATTTGAAACAAATGAATGAAACAAACTCAACAAAAACACTTTGCCATTTAGTTAGTTCCTTAACTAAATGATAGTTGGCCAGGTACTTTATGGAAATGTCTAGAAATGATTTTGTTTGTCACCACTGCGAGAGAAAGAGAATACCAGAGACCAGGGATATTGCTGACCATTCTATAGGAAATCCAAACTTCTATATAATACAACATGTCAATAATGTTCAGAAAAGTTTGAAAAGCCCTTTTATAAATCAATTAAAAGTCAAAAAGATTTAAAACTGTATTTTAGAACTATAGGGAGTAACTCTGAGATACAAAATTGCAGAGCAAGTTTTCAAGAATGAGCTGATGTTACAGCTCAGACCTGGTGCAGTGTTACTTGTATAGCAAGCTACTTGTTGAAATAGCACACAGAGGTAGTGAAGAATCAAGGTGGTAGGAAATAATCTCTACCTCTATATGGGAGGAGTCACACCATCACACCTGAAAATACTCTCTCTCTATATATGCAAATATATATACATATTGTATATATGTACATGTATGTATCTATACATAGATGTGTATATATATATGGGGGATAGTTGCCATAATTTTTAAATTTTTAAAAAGTTATTTATAATTTTAACCAATGTACCTGGCCCACCAAGACGTTCTATAATCTTGAAGTTAAGCATCTCAGTTTGTACATAAGATCTGACATATAGAAAAAGTTTGATGCAAACTTTGAATCAGTGAGTGGTTATTTTCAATTGTAAAGTTACCTTTCACCTTTGGAAAACATGATTAAAAAAAGCAATCTGGGTCATGGCTCATTCACTGACCTGATTGCAATTATTTTGGTTCTTAAATCAATATTAGTCTGTTTCTAGGAATTAGTAGAATAATCTATCTAAAGGAACATATTTCAGAGGCAAGTACCCATCAGTGCAATTTGCACTTGAAATTAATTTCAAGAGATTGTTCAAATTTTCTTGGAGCTCTAACCAGCATTATCTGTCAAAGTTAGAATACACATACCCCTTGACAATTCCACTTTTAGTTACTAATTCAAAGTTAACAAAAATATGTTCATAAGGATGTTCACAGCATTGTTATATATAATATACCCTGTTGTGTTCTGTTGGCATTTTCTGAAATACGTGAAAAGAAAGAGTTCCATGTAAAATGGATATATTAATAGAAAAAGTAAGCTTACATGATGATATGATAATGAGACAGGCATGATACAGATATGATAATGAGAAAAAGAGTACTATACTTGAAACCAGAATACTTGAGTTTCATTTTTAGAAATTTATTATTTGTGGTTAAATATTTACTTAGTGTACACACATAAACACACACTCTGAGTTTATATATACTTAGTATTTATAGGCCTGTCTTTTTATCCACACATTTATGACATGTCACTTGGCTTAATAATAACAACAATAATAATGATAATAGTGATAGTCATCATGTTGAAATGAGATAGTACAAAAGTAACTGATATGAATAGTAGTACCTAAAAGGTAATCAAGAATTACAGTATATTATTTAAAACTCATTAAATTTGCAAGTCAAAGTGGATATTTTCGCTGCATTATTTACATCTTAAAGAGAATGACAGAAAAAATATTGAGAACATTCTAAAGTTGAATGCAGGATAATCTTGAACAACAATAATGCATTATTTCCTTTAATAAAGATGGTATTGGATTCTGTTTCCATTTTTTAATTTTTTAATTAAATAATTAATTTATATATAAATTTCACATCTTTGTGATCTCTGGGGTACACACTCCCTACCTTTCCTGACCATTCTCACCTTGTCACGCACCCTCCCCCCCGCCAAATTGTGAACTTTAATTTGGTTGTTAGCTTGTTTTGACTTTTCTTCATGGCTTTTTGTTTATATTTCCCATATCCCATATACTAGTGAAACCATTTGGTTTCTGCCTTGTTTCTGCTAATATGATTTCTTCTAAGTACATCCATGTTGTCATAAAATCATCCAGTTTGTAATTTTTTAATTGATGAGTAATAGTCCATTTTGTATATGTACCACATCTTTTTCATCCAGTCATCTGTTTTGGGACATTTTGGTTGCTTCCAAGTTCTTGCAATTATAAATAGTGCTGCAATAAACATCCAAGCATAGGTGTCCTTTTGTACAAGCATTGAGGTCTCCTCTGGGTAGATTCTCAAGAGAGCAATTGCTGGGCCAAATGGTAGTTCCATTTTCATTAACTTGAGGGCCCTTCACACAGCTTTCCATAGAGGTTGGACTAGTTCACATTCCCACCAACAGTGTAAAAGTGTTCCCTTCTCTCCACAGCACTTGTCCGTTTTTTGAATATGAGCCATTCTTACTGATGTAAGGTGGCATCTCATTGTGGTTTTGATTTGCATTTCCCCGATTGGTAGTGATGTTGTACATTTTTTCATGTGCCTGTTGGCCATTTGTATTTCCTCTTTGAAAGTGTCTTTTTAATTCTTCTCCCCATTTTTAACTCAGTTTTTCACTTTGTTTTTGTTGTGTGAATTCTTTGTGTATCTTTGTTATCAGATCCTTATCACTTGTATGGAAGGCAAACTTTTTTTTCCCACTTGGTAGGATTTTATTTTTTCTCTGTTGTCTCTTTTGCTGTACAGAAGCTTTTTAGTTTGATGTAGTTCCAGCTGTTTGTTTTCCTTCATTTTTTTAAACCTGCTGTAGAAGAAATGAATTTCTGGATTGTAACTCATGGAGGGTTTTGCCTACATTTTCCTCTATGTATATTATGGTTTCCGGTCTTGCATCCAAGTCTTTCATCCATTTTGAATTGATTTTAGTACATGGTATGAGGGAGCTGTCTTGATCCATTTTTTTTTGGCATGTTTTGGATCAGTTTTTATTGAAGACACCGTCCTTGTTCCAGTTTAAGTTTTTCACTCCTTTGTCAAAGATTAACTGACTATATATGTATGATTTTATTTCAGGCACTCAATTTTGTTCCATTAGTCTGATTGTCTGTTTTTGCACCAAATACCAAGCTCTTTTAATTAGTATGGCTTTGTAGTATAGTTTGAAGTCTGGAATTGTAATGCCTCCATTCTCCTTTTTTTCTGATCAGGAGGTTTTATGTTATTTGAGGTCTTTAGTTATTCCATATGAATTTCTGTAATTTTTGTTCTATTTCTTTAAAGAATGTCATTGGGATTTTTATTGGGGTTGCATTAAATCCTTAGATTTCTTTTGGTAGGATGGCCATTTTGATGATATTCTTCCAATCCATGATCAGGGAATGTCTTTCCAATTCCTTATGTCTTCTTCTATCTCTTTACCCACATTTTAAAGTTTTCTTTGTATAATTCTTTCACATGTTTTTTTAGGTTTATTCCCAAGTATTTAATTATTTTTTGGTGCCATGGTAAAAGGGATGGTTTTTCTGATATCTTCTTTCTCTATTTGACTTTTTGTGTATAGGAAAGCTACCCATTTCTGAGTGTTGATTATGTATCCGGCTAGCTTACTGAACTGGTTTGTTATTTCAAATACTTTTTCTGTGGATTTTGTTGGGTTCTCAATATCATGTCATTTGCATATAATGATAGCTTCAGTTTCTCTTTTCCTATTTGTATCCCTTTTATGTCTTTCTCTTGTCTTATTGCCCTAGCTAAAATTCCCAGTAAATGTTGCCTTGTTCCAGATCTTAACTTCAATGATTTTAGCTTTTCCCCGTTTAGGATGATGTTTGCTGTAGATTTGTCATAGATAGCTTTTATTATGTTGAGGTATGTTCCTTTAATCCTCACTTTTTCAAGGGCTTTTATCGTGAATGGATGCTAGACTTTGGTGAATGCTTCTCTGCATCTATTGAGATCATGTGGTTTTTGTTTTTCTCTCTGTTGATATGTTGTATTATGCTAATTGATTGCTGTATGTTCAACCGTCCTTGTGCCCCTGGGATAACTCTCATTTGGTCATGGTGAATAATGCTTTTTATGCATCATTGAATTTGATTTGCCAGGATTTTGTTTAAATTTTTTGCATCCATGTTCATTAGGGAAATTGCTCTATAGTTTTCTTTCTTGGTGCTGTCCTTATTTGGTTTTGGTATGAGTGTCATATTTGCTTCATAGAATGTGTTTGGCAGTTTTCCCTCTCAACATTTTTTTTTGAAAAGTTTTAGTAGTGCAGGCATTATTTCATCTTTGAATGTCTGGTAGAATTCATTTAAAAGCCAGCTGGTCCTGCGCTCTTATTTTTATGTAGAATTTTGATGACTGTTTCTATTTAGCTGCTTGTATTGGTTTATTTAAGTTCCCTATATTTTCTTTGTTCAATTTTGGGTAGTTTTATCTTTCTTTGAATCTGTCCATCTCATCCAGGTGGTTGTATTTATTTCCATATAATTGTTCAGAGTAATCTCTTACTATGTTTTGGATTTCTTTTGTATCTTTTGTAATTTCTTCTCTCTCATTTGTGATTCTGCTTATTTGAGTTTTCTCTCTTCTTTTCCTTTGTGAGTTTTGCAAGGAGTTTATCATTTATCAATTTTATTTATTTTTTCAAAGAACCAGATTTTGATTTTGTTGATCTTCTGGGTAGACTTTTTGGTTTATAGGCTATATATTTATTCTTTTATTTTGATTATTTCTTTGCTGGGTTTTGGGTTTTTTGTTGTTCTTTTTCTAATTTCTCGATTTGGGAGATAAGGTTATTTCTTTGGTTATTTTCTTGCTTTTTTTATATGGGCCTGTATTGCAATGAGCCTTCCTCTTAGATATGCTTTTGCTGTGTCCCAGACATTTTGGAATGCTGTTTCTTCTTTTTAAAATTATTTGTTCTTTTCATTCTTCTGCAGGTTTTGGTATTAGGGCTTCTTGCAGAGTTCTTGGAGTGGAGCGTTGGTGGTAGCAAATTTCTGCAGGCTTCGTTTGTCTGAGAAGGTCTAATGTTTCCTTCATAAAGGAAGGACAGTTTTGCTGGGTAGAGTATTCTTGGCAGGCACTTTTTGTCTTGGAGTGTTTTGAAGATGGCCTCATTCTCTCCTTGTTTAGATGTCTCTTCTGAGAAATCTGAAGTCAGTCTAATGGGTTTTCCTTTGTAGATTATCTGTTTTATTATGATATCTTGCTGTGTATTTTCTTTTATTAAAGTAGTTGGTGTCCTTTTTGCTTCTTGTTGTCTATTTTTATTTCTTTTGTCAGATTTGGGAAATTCTCCATTATTTCATTGAAAAGCCTTTCAGATCCTATGTCTTTTTCTTCTCCTTCTGGGATTCCAATTACTGTCATATTTTTTTTTCTTTAGGATATCTGACAGATCTGGGATTTTTACTTCTGTCTTCTTACTTTGTTTTTTTCTCTCTTTTTCTTTCTTCATCCTCTGTTCTGTATCCTCTAGTGTGTTAATTCATTCTTCTACTTCTTCTTATCTGCTTTCCTGACTTTTCCCTGCATTTTTGAGCTCTTCTTTGCTCCTCTTAGGAACTGTATCTTGTTCAGTTTCTTATTTAGGGTTTCAATCTCATTATTCTGTTCGTCAATGATATTGCTCATTTTGCTGCATTTTTTAATATTTTTCTACTTCTTAACTTGTTGAACATTTCTGACCTCTTGCTTTCCCTTTATTTCCATTTTTCCTTGCCTCTTTTTATGCTTTTCACAAGTAGATTCTGAATTATTTGTCTGACACATATAGCATTGCTTCCATGTTCTCCATGTTGGTTTCTGCAGATTGTTTATCCTTTGGTGGTGAGTTATTCTTCTTAGGGCTTGTTTGAATATTTGTATTCTTCCTCTTTCCTGTTTTTCCCTTTGGACTTGCTCTATGTATTGATTCACTGCTGTTCTAGAATTAGATGACATGGTGAAGCCAACCAAGTTGTGGTTATTTCTGCCTTTGTGCTTTTCCTGCTGTGGTGGATATATCTTGTTTCCATTGGCTATTTTGGGGGACAAGTTCCATTAGTCAGTGGATGTGGTGATATATGTGGTTTCTATTGTATTGTCTATCTTCTTTTTTCATTGTTTCTCCTCTTTTAGATTTATGGGTTTTAAATGTTTCTTGGTGCCCCCAAGTGTGTGGCTTTATTTAGTGATGTGTCTAGGGTTTGTCATATAAACCTTTTTGGTGGGGTGTCTTGATACACTTGGGTAGTCAGCATCCTTGGTTCCCTAGTCTGCTTCTGGACTGCTGTGCTGTAAGTAGCCTCTCTCACTCGAGTTCCCAGGCCATTAAAACTCAGTCTTTCGAATTCTTGTTTACGGATGTCCCTCAGTATGAAAATTCATTTATATAATTTTTGTACTAGTGTGTTCTTTCTTCTGTTACATTCAATTTCTTAAAATCTGTTAGTGTGTACACTGAAAGTATTTTATAGACTAAATAATCAAATGGAAACTATTATAATTGTGTCAAAAGCAGAAACTTAGAGGTTTCTGAGTAAATATATGAGATGCTCCTTTAGCAAAGTATGAGGTAATAGAAAAAATATTTACCCATAATATATATATGTGTGTGTGTTTTGTATCTATATATTTATACATCTATGTTATATATAATGTATATAATATATGTGAATATATATTATATCTCCTTTGTTCATGAAACAGAACTCTTGAAACTCTGACACTCATATCTAAGTGGTGAGAGAACTAGAAGAATCTTTTCTGGTAATACTTGGTCTTTGATTCCAATTTTTTTACAGAAAACTCCTGAAACTTTTATAATTTTCTAGAAAATTGGAGTGTTCTTTATTCTTATGAGGCTATTCTGTGTGAATTGCTGAATGGCTCATGGATGGATGGGGCTGTTCACTGGAAAGGTGGACCCTTGATTAGAAACTTGAAATGGTCAGTTCTCCTCCCTTCCAATTCACTCTGCCTCACTTCTCCAGAGAGGGGAAGGGGCTTGTAAATGGTGTTAGTAATGATCATGCCAGGTGAAGAAGTCTGCATAAAAAATACAATGGGTTTGGATAACTTCCAGGTAGGGAAGCACATCCATGCCACCTACAAAGAGGGTGACATACCCCAACTTCATGGTAGACAGAATTTCCTATGTTTGGAAACCTCCCAACCTCTTCAGATTATTCATCTGTGTCCTTTTTAGGTGCTTTAACTGGTAGGCTTATACAAGCAAGCCTTTTCTGAGTTCTGTGAGTCTGTGTAGTAAGTTCATGGAATCTTAGGAAGGAGTGGTGTTACCTGTCAGATATAAAGTGGATGAGTCAGAAGCACCTGAACTTGCAGTTGGGCTTTGTAGTTAGGGGAGCAATATTATGGGACTGAATTCTTACCTTGTGGGAGCTGATCTTATCGTCAAGTAAATAAGGCCAAACTTGAGTTCAGTGATAGGATACCTAGTAGAGGAGTATTGCAGAGAATTTCCTGGGGAGGGGAAACCCTTGCCCCACAATTACAGTTGGAGGTGTGTGAATGTGATTGTGGTGAGGGAGTAAAAGAGTAACATGGTTCAAGAATTGGTGGATTTTGAAGTCTGAAAAAATAGCTGACTTCCTTGCTCACTGTGGCATAGGATTTAGAAATCCTGATTGTTATTTTTTCCCTAAAACATACATACATTTTAGAAATACAGGTTTTAGAAATCATGACGCAATGGCCAGTTTTGGGTAGAAGAATTAAACATGGTTTTCAGTGAGAGAGGACTTTTAACAGATTTAACAGAAATATTGCATTTTGTGAAGTATGAAGGAGTCCTGACATTTGTAACCTTGAAGAGCAGGGGGAAAAGGACATAAATGAACTTGAGAAATATTAAGCATATTAAAGCAGTTTTCTTTCATGAAGGACATTTTTACTGCCTTAGTATGGTTAAAAAAAAAACAAAACTGGTCTAATTACTCATCTTCCATGCCTGGCTTAGATGTTCTATATAGTAGTATTTACTTGACAAAGTAAAGAATGTAGAAAGTGTTATTGAGAAAGACACTTTCCCTTGACTGTATGTAAAGAAAATAAATTACTTTCTTAATAACGTTTGCCAAATTGTCGATACTATTCAAGACAGTTAATGTTTATTAAGTCTCTAGTAAGTACCCATCATTGTTTAGAACTTATTGTGCTAAATTTCTTTCATTTTTAAAATAATTCTTTGAAGAGGGTATTATTCCTATGACATTCATTTATATTTCTATAATATTGCAAATATCACAATGAAAACAAAATGAAAGAATTAAAGATTTCTTCAGGTTAGAGATTTTTGAAGCAATGCTGTTCCTCATGGTACACTTAGGAATCTTGGCATTTATGACTCTGAATAGCATAGAGAGTTTGAACTTGTCTGCTAAAATGAAGTTCAAAAACCAGGGTTTGTTATCAAAATGATATCTATATTTTTGCAATTTTTTAATAAATACAGTAATAATATTTCAGATTGAATTGTTTTCTCTGGTTTTGAAACTCTTGGGAAGGAATGAAATTCATGTAATACTTTTTACTTATTCCTACTTGATTTTACTCCCCTGGTAGCTGGTACCATCACATAACAGATTACATATTTGTGAGAGCTTATAATTTAGAGAAAAATTTGCTTAATTTGTCATGCACGCTGGGCAGGGAAGGGCGTGGTGGGGCTTCTGTAGTTTAAAATCCTGTATACTATACTGAGATGAAGTGGACCAGTCAGCTGAAGCAGTGCTATAGAATGGAAATCTGGGAATTAAATGGTGGCAGCATTGCCGGTGTACCAGGTACATGATCCTGTGGTTGTTGTTCTTTGTATCATATAAGCCTGCCTTTGGAGTATATTGTTCAATACAAAAGTGACTTGTAAACATCTATGTACTGTATAAAGGTAATGAGTAATCACACTTACTTTTACTGTTTCTACTATAATCTTTTTACACAGAGATAGTGAAGAGTCCAAATGCCCTTGTTTCAAATCTGTAAGGTCAAAAATCTTCTTTATCTGTTCCTGATGGGAGGAAGTAATAAAAAAGTTAGTACTACACTAGCTTCAATTTCTTTAAGAATACTTCACCACAATTCCTTCTTTATACCTTTTTATTCCTTTTTTACAGTAATAAGTCTTAATGCCTATTTTTTGGGAAGATTTTTAGGCTATGTCAATAAAAGATGAATTCCTTAGGGAAAAAGTTATATCTCATTGACCCCTGGATATTTATTTTGTATCTAATACACTTCTAAAAAATAAATCTAGAATATTACAAAAAAATGAAATGAAGGATAGATGGAAAAAAGGAAAGGAGGGAGAGAGGGAAAAGTGGTGAAGAAAGGGAGGAGAAAATAAAGGAAAGAAGAAATGCAGAAAAGAAGAGACAAGTTTTTATTAGGAAAAAAAACTGGAAGCTGGAATGAACAACTTAGGTTTTCTGTGCTTGTTAAGTCACGTGTCCTGTGACATTAATATTGCCTTTTTACTACCAATAGAAGATGAGATTTGGGTCAGAGGGGCTGAGATGGATTAAAACCAAAGTGCTGCGGGTAAAGTTGCATACACTAATATCAGATGCTTCACTGCTTATCTGGTTATTCACTTTTATACCTGTCCTCAGGGACCAAATCAATGGGACAGTTGATATCGTGGTTTTGTGTCATCATTTTTATTTGGAAGCAGCATTTGCTTTCTCTTTGGTTGAGTTGATAGGATATGCTAGGAACACTACTGATTATGAAGCAGCATCTTGCACTGAGTGAATGTGGATGAGCCTTGATAGTAGAGAAATGTTCCAGGTGTATTCTTACAGGAGAAGGTGGAATGTGGAATCATGTGGGTAAGGGGTCAAATGAATGGTGATATGATCTAGTGTAGTTTTTGTTTTTTATTTTGAAAAAGATCAGATAATATATATTTTAGGTTTTGCAGCTATACTCTGTCACCACTATTCAACTCTGTCATTGTAATGTGAAAATAACCAAAGAAAATAAATAACTGACTGGGTTACATCACATAGCTGAAAGCATTTAAGATTCATCCATGCCTTTTCCCCATGACTCTGTGACCTGAGTCTGGCACTTTCTTTAACTGTGGAGAGTTGTGGAGGAGGCTGTGGCTTGATCATGTAATGACCCTTCCTTTCCTGGCCCCTGCCAAACCCACAAGGGGATTTTCTTGGATACCCTTTGAAAATCTAGTAGGGTTCTTGAGGTTAAATTTCTAAAAGTGGGGGTACTGCTTAAAGACTAGTTCAGTGTAAGACTCCAGCAGTTCATTAGAATTACCATTTCCATGCCATGTGCACTCCAGTAGCTTCTTTTCCAGCTAATCAGAGCTTGGATGGATTTTCTGGATTAACCTGTTTGCCAGAGCCATAGTAGTTATACTGAAATACTAGTGTCAAATGACCCTCAATGAGTTCACTGATTTTCTACTTAGACTTTTTCTTCTAAGGATAGGACTGATGGTTTTCAAGATCTTTAGATGTTGGAGTTGAAAATGGAATTCTGTCCTAAATTTTCTGTTGTGCATCAAATGCCAATTATTTCAAACATTTTTTCATTATCCCTAATTTTAAGTTCCTTTGAAAACATGTGAAGGAAGTTCAAGAACATAATTACTCTCTGAATTTGGGATGAACCCAATTACATTATTATTGCAGGAGTAGGCTCAGCAATACAGAGGATACTACTTTCCCTTATTAATCAGAGCTCTTTTAGATGGCTTCATATTTTGTCTCCATTTTACTCTATTGATTCCAATAGTATAAATGTTATGGAAACTCAAGAGATGCTGTCTCATGCTCATTTTATGGAGGCTCTTTAAAAAACAAATAACAAAAAATACTTGTATGTGTGTAGAAAAAAACATGGACTATTTTTCAGATGATTTTTGTAAGATTAAAGAAGATTAGGTAATTATGGATTTTTGAGGAAATTAAAAGGTTTTTTTTTCAAAATTGAAATTTTACAGCAAACGTCTTTAAAAAATTAAACATGTCTTATTCCATAAAGTAGATCTTCTATAAATTTTAATGTAAACACAGCTTCAGGCTACATTACAGGATTATTGGAGAATACATTTGATTTTGAAAACACCTAGCCTGGTATCTTGCAAAATGTAAGAAATAACTAAGTCATTACTTATTCCAGCCTCATTTTATAGACATGAAATCTAAGGTTGTGAGAAGCTACTGTTATTCCTAAAAAGTATGTCATTTGTTGAGTTAGAATCTCTTCCCACCGTTTCATGAAGTTCTTTATAATACAGTATCAGTATTTTGAAATCATATTTTTATTCTATGTCCTTGTTTGAGAAAAAGTCAGGTCTAGCTGTCAACAGTCTATGAATTTGATTCTGAGGAATACAGGCATGGATTTATATCACATTGCTTCCTTCACAATATAAACTTGGCCATATTTTCCAAATGCCAGCCACTGTGTGTCCATTCACATTCCCAAGAGTCTGAGTGTGCTCACAGTGGGAAGGGACCTTGAGCATCAGCCACACAACAGTGCAGCCCTTAATTAAATGATGCTGTGACGTATGGGAATTAGCAAAGAGATTAAGAAACTAATAGAGCAGAACACGGAAGTATTGATACAGGGAGAGGAGCTCATGGTGGAAAATTGTAAAAATAAAAAGAACTCAAGGGGAAGACAGAGAAAAAAAGAGCTGAGTAGTGTGTGATAAAAGGAACCCAGAAAGGTCACTTATCTTTAGTAGCTTATATATTTTAATCTTTGAGGGCTTCTATGACTCTTAACCTCAAATGAGTGAAAAGATAAAGCATTATGAGGTGTATCTACTTATTTAATCAGTCAATTCTCTAAAATCTACTTTGGTCAACAAATAATGTTAAAGCATTGCCACGTGTCTCTGTGTCTCTGCAGCTATAGAGTTTAGAAAGTATAGAGCTTATGCAGACATAGAGTTTATGCAAGATAAGGCAGACATAGTGTCTGCCCTCAGGGAAATCAAGGTCTGGGTTGAAAGAATTTCTTGTATTTTCTTACATTAAGTCGCAGTGAGTGCCTCTGTTCCTTTTTTTTTTTTTTTTTTTTTTAATGCAGTAAGTCATTTTAACTTATTATGTGATTTGGTCAAATAATTGAAAGCATACTATGTTCTAGAATATCTTCTGCCTTCATGACCACAATTTCTCACTTTGCTAAATGTCAGATTATATTGTACGGATTCATAACAAGGATTTTGTTTCTCAGAAGGAAGAAAATGGGGGGAAAGGGTGTCTTTCTAGTGTGTTTCTAGCATGTTCCAAGTCCATGGGTTGATTTTCCCATGCATGTTGAATGTGAGATCCGTGAGGGCACAGACAGGAACTGTGCTATTTGCTATATGAACAGTTCTCTTGAAACTGGGTGGCCCTAACACCCCCATCCCAGATTATGGCATTTAACAAGGTACTCTGCTCCCATTGGCTGGTGGCAGTTAGCCCCGCCCCCTTGAGGGAACTCTTCCCCCATTGGCTGGTGGCAGTGAGCCCCGCCTCCTTAAGGTGCTCCTCACCCATTGGCCAGGGGCCAGTGGGTTCCGACCAGATTTGGTGTGGAGTTGGTAGCGGCCGAGAGGTGGGAGTTGGAGGAGAAAGGAGCACTTGGAAAAAGGGAGTGGGACCAGAAGCAGGGGGTGAAAAGGCAAAGAGCAGAGACTAGGAGGAGATAGAAACCATTGGGAGAGGAAAGAGAACTTCTAGAGAGAGAGAGAACCTTTGGGAGAGGAGAGAAGAGAATGGCAGGCGGGTAAAGAGTACCCCGAGTGACCAGGCTGGGCAGAGGCCCCCTGGAAGAGTGAGCTGGAGGGGACAAGGAGCCATGGCGGCTGGCAGAAGTGTGGCCAGCGTGGAGAGTGTTGCGTTGTAGCAAGGTGCTATGGCAAGCTGGTACCTAGAGACGGCCAGCGATTTGGAGGGCTGAATTCTGCATCAGCCACCGTGGAAGAAGCTTGAAGCACCTGGGAGAAGTCAAGCAGCGTGGGACACCGGAGAGAAAAGAAAGGAAAGAGAAGACGCCGGCGAAAGGACTGGACTTTGCCAAAGTGCCTTCCTCTGAGGTTCAGAGGGGCAAAGGATCCGTCATTGGACTGTGCACTGTGCCTTGGGGACCTTTGGGTCTGAGAATGGTGACTGGGGTAAGATAACTGCTACGCGTGGCTTTCACGATGTTTTGTTCTTCCTGTTCAGCTCCCTTGTTAATAAAATCCCTTGTTAATTGGTATTTGGAGCGGCAACTGCTAGGCGCAGGTGCAACTGCTAGGCGCAGGTGAAACGGACCTTGGGGTTTGCAATTTGGAGGCTTTTGCCTCTCCCTTCGACCCGATATCACTCTTACAACTGTAAATTTATAGAACCCCATGACACATATAAGTGGTCTGTTATACTATTACTTGTACTAGTAATAATAAAAATTATTCAGTGATCATAGAAATAAGTGACATACTGGATAGAAATCTTTAAAGATTGCATTGTGAGCTCTTTGTTTTTTTCCTGTCTCATACCTCAGTTTGCCTTTCTGCTGACTTTTTGTCTGTTTTTCTCCTAAGAATGGAATTTCTGTTAAGTGGCAACAGTAGCCACAGGTAGCTCTAGACTTGCTGTTTGCACCTGCTATGAGTCATTGTTTTGGCACAGCGCCTCAACTTGAACTTTGTTGAATCCATGAAAAACACTGCAGAGAAATTTGAAAATTATCTTTATCGAAGAAAAGAAAAATTTCATGGAACATAAAAGTGATTTGGCTCTAGGACTGTAGAATAATCAAACACTCCAAAGAAAAATAATCCCATTTTGTCCTGTTTGGAGAAGAAAAGAGAGCAGGAGAGTTTGCAAATTAAATCCTACTTTGTGTGCAAAAGTTAAAAATGGAAATCAGCTTCCCCTGAAAGTTTAAGGAGGGGTGGGAAGTGGTTAAAACTAGTACAAAAACAAGACTGAAGAATCAGGAACATGGTCTTGAATTGAAATGATACAGAAGAACCAATGTATTCTAGCCCAAAATGTTTCTAGTAGGTTTCATCTGTTTTTCACGCTGTGATAAATGCAATATAGAAATAGAATGAAAAATAACTAAAACTCTTACTGAACATTCCCTTTTACCAAGTGCTATTTTAAAATATTTTCCGGTTTGTCGTTAGAATCTTTGTAAAAGTGATATGGAATTGAGAATTCTACTTGCAGTGTTGGTTTTTTTTTTTTTAATATGAATAAAAGGTAAAATTACTGACTCAAGATTCCACAAAAAAATACACAATTAGGCCAGGATCTGTGATTTGACTGTCTGGTTGCTGAATCCATGCAAATGATAATTACACGTACAGTGTGAGAATATACTGATACAGAGTTAATATAGGGAAAACGCCTATTTTTTCTCAGATTAGTTGTATGTTTGAAGAATACATCGAAGATTATAAGGTAGGAAGGGAAGGGACATTTGAAACATATACAGAGACATGACATACTTGGGAAAGTGTAGATAGTTCAGTATTTCCTGATAAGGATGAGGGAAATGCTCAAGGAATAGTGGGAGGAAGCTGCATAGTCACTTTGCAATGTCCCTGCTATGCCAGGATGATAATGGAAATCAGATTTTTAATCACCATTTCCTCATGATTTCCAGACTGCAAGATGCCTGTATCTGCCTCACTGTATTCCTCACTCCTCCTCCAGTCAAATTTAGGACTTGGTCAAGGGGAAGGAGAATTAAAGAATACCTCCAAAAGGAAATGACTACATTTAGTGTATCTCACTACAGCCCATTTACCCTATATGACTTTATATGTTCCACAGAAGTGTTCACATTTCAGAGCATTTAAAACAAATGAGACATTTATTAGTGTAACCTTTATTCTGTAGATGATTTAAACCATTTCAAAAATAACTAAAAGAGGAACACTATTACCCTCATACTTGAGTCTTCGCTGGGACCCCACCAGCTCACAAAACGCTTCAGTAGTTTTAATGTGCTGTACATCTCTTGAAATACCTACATAAATAATCTATTGTTCGAAAGGTCACAAAGGTAGAGGATCACTTTGAAATGTCAGGAAAGTAAATGAATTGGTAATGTGGTGTCATAAGTTTGAATATGTCCATTACCTCTTTATCTTTAGCTGCTGGTGCACTTTGGAGGGCATGAGTTAGAGGACCTGGGGAGTGTAAACACCTTTGAGTACTGGAAGGGACAGATGAATGATGGAAAATGCGTGGGTTCTTCTCCCCCAGGACAGAAATAATCAGGTGTCTTGCACATGGCATTTTTGCTGGCCTTCCTTGCCTCTGTTCAAATGGAATGAAACCTCATTAAAACACCAAGTCTCAAAGACCCAGTCTGGCTACAGATCTCTTTCAAGTTAAAGGCCACCTCATTAATATGGCCCTAAGAGTTTGCTCACAACATCCCATCAAATTGCAGTTAATAGGAAGTTTGATAAATTCTTTCACATTTTAACTGCTATTCAGAGCTATCATCCTTCTTGATAGATGTCATATCCTAAAGAAGGGATTTGCACAGTTCCAATGTTACCATGGGTTGAACATCTGAAATTATTTTGCATTTGCCTGGGTAAAAATAACAACAATGGTGTTCTAATGGAAAATTAGGACTGGACAGATTACAGAGACCTTGGATTTGTGCACCCCAAATCTTTCATTTTACAGGCTGTTGGGCAGGTGGAGTTAAAGTGTATAATAAAAGATGTAGACCGAAAATTGGGGCCACAATTTCTTCCAGAAAATTATGTTTATTCTTCAAGCTGACAGAGATGCCAACTCTTTCACTTTTTCTGGTCTGTAGGCTAGAACCCTAGGTGTCCTAATTTATGCCCTATGTCTATAAGAAAATAAATTTTTAAAAGTGAAAAAGTCCTTAATACACTGACAAATCTGCATTATGTCCAGCTAGCAACTGTTAGAGCTTTTCAGCCAGTATAGAAAGCTCCCTCTCTATCCCTCCTGTAAATTCACAGTTCATTTCTCAAGCAGATACTAATCTTTCTGACAAGGGACTTTGATCAAAATATTTTGTCTGACTCTGGCTATATTGAGCATACATTTCTCCAGGGGGTAGAAATTAATCAAGGATGAGCAGAGCATGGGCTATCATCTTCCTTCGTTAGTCTTAACTATTCCCAAAGACAAACAGTGACTCATGACACCTGCCACTGGGACTCAATAAAAATAACAGGCTTCAAGTTGAAAGAGAGTTCTGAAATACCTACGATGTGCCATGCAGTGTGTGACCTTATTGTTGGTGAAATAGACCTAGTACTCAGAGGAAAAAAGGTTAGTTAACTTGTATAAGGTGACCCAGGTAGTAATATAGTAGGTACACATTTGAACCTATGACCCTGTGACCCAGAAATGTGAAGATAAGACTTAGCTAAAGAACAATTCCTACTTCAAAAAGCCTGAAAGCATCACCTAAAGTTTAGTTAATAGCTCCCTAGTTTAGTCTGCCTATTTATAAAAAATCTCCCTGCTAAAAGTAGGTGCATCATTCACACTATGAAGTCTTTAGATGTATATTTAGGTTAAAAAAATAATGTGAAATTGGGATCAATAAGAACCTTTTTAAAAAATTTTAATGAGGACAGGAAGAAAAACAAGTCATACATGTGTTTCTTATAGGCTAATGTGCACTAATGAGAAAATTGAAATCATGACCCTCCTTTGTTAGGAAACTTTCAAATGATTTCTAAGACAAAGAGAGTAGAATTAGGTCTTCATTGAAGCATGTGGTATATTTGCCCTCTTATTCAGGTGCAAGTCTTTCCTCTTTTACTCTTGACAGATTAGCACCAGTCCCATTAGGTTTGGTGTTGTCTTGGGGGCCTGCCATTGTTTCCCACCTCATTATCATTGCTTGACCATCACCAAGTTCAGACTCTGATTTCTCCTGAGATTATATTTAAATAGCACCTGCTGGGGAGGACATCTCTGACACCACTCATCACCCTACGTACTTTACCCTGCTTTACTTTTAATTAATTATATTTTATTGTTTTCAGCCCCAGAGGTCTCCCACCACCCTGTCACCCATGTGCCATCCTCTTAATCTTTTGCGCCTATCCCAACCCCTGATTCCCCCCCACACACCCTTGCTCTATATTTCAAGTTAAGGCCACCTTGCTCTATATTTCAGTTCTGCTGACAGTTTCAAATTTTTCTTGTCTGTTTCTTTGTTTTCCCTGTCACCCTCACATAAGTGAGACCATCCAGTATTTCCCTTTTTCTTTTTGGCTTATTTCTGCTAACATGATTCATTCTAGTTCCATCCATGTTGATGTGAATGACATGTTTGTCTTTTTTTGATTGATGAATAGTATTCCATTGTGTACATATACCATAGTTGTTTGATCCCCGTTCTTCTGCTTCAGGGCATTTGGGTTGTTCCCATATCTCAGCTATTGTAAATAATGCTACAATAAACATCTGCATACAGATATCCTTTTGAATTTATTTTGTATTCCAACACAATGCATTATGTGACATACCTATTTATCTTATAATAATACCTGCCTCTCTTACTAAATGACAAACTTGATGAGAGTAGAGGCCTTAAATACTTGCTCACCCTTATATCTTGGCACATAGTACAGTGTCTGGCACAGAGATGTCTCTATATTTTCTTTAAATCAGTGTTCTGTTGCTGAGAATTTATTGCTACAGCATAGAAGTTCCTCCAGAACATCTCTATCTATCAGACTTGTTATCCCTGTAAGAAAGATCATGAGCAGCTAAATTTAGGATTCAGTTGTAAGTTCTTGAAGACTCCCAAGGACTAACAGATTATTGCCTTTGCCATCATAATAAAGATGAAACTAAGAAATAGTAAAAAACAAACAAAAAAACTAGTGTACATTGCTTATAGGGTATATAATATTGCCCTAGAAACTAAATTATGTAATCCAGGTTCTTTAAACATCTTCTAATATAGACTTTTCCAGTTCTGTTTTGCTGATGAAAAACCTACAGCTTTAGAAGTTATGTATCTTGTTGAAGGTCACTTTTAAATGGTTAATGACATAGTTTGATTTCAAAACTACTTCATTTGAACTCCATATCTATGCTCTTCTCCTTATAAAATACTGGTAGTCTGAACATCAGTGATAACAAAACAAATCAGATTACTCTTTATTATTGTAAAACAGTCTTGGTTTAAGGCATTGGTCTTCTTCACCAACTTCATATATTACAGAAACTGAACAATTAAAAAATAATAACATTCAACTTAGTATTAATCATGTGCATAATAAAAATGAGTTAGCACATTTCCTTCAGTAATAATTTGATTGAAAAAGAGTTATGTGTGAAACTCTTTTGGTCTCATTCTTCACAAGCCAATCAGAGGGACAGATTTGTAAGAACCAGATCTCCAAAGAAAAGACTCAAATATTCACCATTAAGTATAATATACTTAATTTAATTTCTTAGGAACTTGGTTTTTGAAAGTTCTTCTCACCCTTCAAATACTCTGTAATTCATTCATATGAATGGGGAAATTCACTCCTTTCCCCATCCAAAAATAATCATTATAATGCCTCTTATATCTCAGACATAATATGGGGTGAAATAGAAACACAGTGAAGATTCCTTACATTTCAGAAGACTGTAGACTGATGTGATAAAGAAATCCAAGCAAGCAAATAAACAGTTATCTAATTTTAATTTGCACTAAACACCAGTAAGGCTTCAGGATGTTATAACAGAGAATATTGGGTGAGAAACATATTTTACTTAATTTTTATGGAAACACTTATCATTCCTCTCTAAATTATATTTATTTCCTTTAAATTATGTACTTCCTTGTTGGCTCTCAGGCTTATAGCCTCAAACCTCTGCAAATGTATATTTTCACACCATACCTACCACTACTATCCTAAAATCCCTTTCCCTATTCCCATTTAAAATGTGAGGGACACATTTTAAACACGAAGGACAGGTAAGGATGTTATAAGTAGGAAAAGCTTATGCTGAGGACTGAAGAACAAGAAGGAACCTGTGCACAAATGCTCTGGGGAAGAGCTTCAAACTGGCTAGCTCTGCTGGGTGTGAAGACTTAGAATGGGCAACATAGAGAGATTTAAAAATTCTAAAGGGGCAATAATACATAATCATGTAAAAACTTTGGGTTTTATTTGAAATGAGTAGATACTTAATGCTAATCCTAAGTGGGATTTAATTAATAGAGTAGTACAATTAAATTACATATTTTAAGAAGTCACTATGCAGAAAAAAGGTTTCTGTGGGATAAGAGGATATCTAGTTAGTGACATCCTCTTATTTACATCTAAATTGATGTAGAAGAGAAATGAAAGTAACTGGTGCTAGTCCCATTAGCCTATGGTCTTAGAATGATGAATTCTGTGTGCTCATACAACTCAAGGAAATTTTTTTCTTCTAGATTTGGTCATGCTAGTCACATTCTTCTTTTAGGTGTGGGTTAGGTTGATGAACAATGAGAAATCTTATTGCCAGTGAGAGACCCTGATTTTACTTATAGCACTGGTTTTTGAATATTAAGGAAAAATGAGTGAATTGTAGGTTTGTTTGTAGATTCATAGTTTTGGATTAGCTTCTATCTACAAGACTTTAGGAAGTAACTTTTTTGTGGTTGTTTCTTCACTGTATCTGTGGTTCCTATTTCAGATGAAGAAATAAATTCTCAAGATTACTCTGCCATGAAACAGGAACCACACCCTACCTCAAAACACCAAATTTCAAGCCTTTATCACCTCTCCATATAATTTTCCACTTGAAGAGTAAAAGTAAACGAGTAAAATATTCTGGTTATCTAAATTTTAATCACAGTTGATATCTTTTCTATACTTGAAAAACTGAAATTTTATAGTTCGAGGATTCAGAACAATTTCCTCAGTTCAGAGCATTGCACTTCTTATCTACTTTGGATTACAATTAAGTCACACCTGTCTGTGCTTTATTATTTTAGAATTTTACTTCTGAAATTTAGATTGTGAGACCCTGGACTTATCATTTGCCCCTCAAATTATATTTATTCCTTTAAATTATGTACATCCTTGTATTGGCTCCAATGTCTATATGCTCAAACCTCTACAAATATATTTTCACACCACGCCTACCACCACCATCCTAATAATCCTCTACCTATTCCTATTTAAAATGTGAAGGACAGGTTTGATCTAGATAAGACCAATAGGATAAGACCTGGAAGAAAACTAGTACTTTACCAGCCAGGATGAATACCATAGTGGGCAATTGTGGTTCAATTGAAACTTGTTAGGAAACTCTGGGAAATGAGAAATTTGATCATAAACTAACAATAATCATCTTCATTAGTATTATTATTGCATTTCAGTATATCACTTTATACCAGAAAACACCGAATTAAAAACCTAATTGATACCACTGCTGTATGATACCTTAACTGAAACGACTTTGTAAAATGGTGGTAGTAGAAAGGGAGAGATTGCCTGGAAAGGGACTTTTTAAAACAGTCCTGTCTATAAATACAAAAATAATCTCTTCAGGCCAGTTGAACAATTAACCAAGTAAATCTGTATATAGGAGAAAATCAAAATGTCCTCACTACTGAGCTTTGTTTTATAGTCAGATTTCACAGATATATTTCCAATACCATGCATATTACTGGTTTAATCTTATGCTAGTACAAAAAAATCATACTAGAGTATTCCCTTCAGTCTTTGTTGTCAAAATGTGTCACATTTAAGGAATGACTTTTCAAGAGGAATAGACATTTTGAATTTAGTTGTACTGTGATAGATATATTAAAGCATAGGAGATTTTTAAATGTTGGGTTTATTTTCCATTTTATACCAAAAAGGTGATATATTTTTATTACTCCAAGTGTTCTGTTTCTATAATGCATACAATCTTAGCTAATCTATCAAATGTCCATCAGGCATGAAAAAAGGTTTTAAAAATCTATGATTTAAGTTTCTACCATAAGAAGTTAGGGACTGAAACTCCATTTGAAACCATAATAAGACAAATGATTTTTAAAAAAGGAGAACAGAAATATATGTAACACAAAACAACAATGTTAAAAAAAGAGCAAAACCAAAAGTTGGCTCTTAAAAATATTGATGCAATCATTAGCACCTAGCTAATATGAGTCAAGCAAATATCCAGAGATAACTGGGTAAGAACACACAAATGAGTGAATGAGAGAAAGAACATGCCCAGAGCACTCTACCAGTATCAAGAATTAAAGAAGGAAACAGGTATACTATATCTTACATGAAAAGAATAATGAGACAATATTTGGAATTAAATTTAGTAAAAAAAATTCCTTGAAAATCATAACTTAGCCCCACTAAAAGAAAATAGAAATAATAAGTTAAAAGAGCTAAGTACTAAAGAAATAAATTATTTTATTAACAAGTATGATTCCATTATAAAATTAAAAATACTTTTGGGGGGGGCTGGATGATAAGACTATAGAGAAAAGCAAGGGCATGTAAACCAACTTTAAGTTACTTGTAGGATGAGGTTGAATGTCTTGACAAGAGATTATGGACATTAGTATTGTGTGTGTACAACATTTAATATTTGTGTTTCAGATCATCAGTTCTTTTTAGGTAGATGTGCACAGAGCATTGTCAGGATAGATGTTATGACTGGTTACCCAAGGAAAGGTCTGTTCTTTGTTTAGGGGTCTTCTATCTCTTCCCCTATGATCCCTAGTCAGTTTCCAACATAGCTCTTCACTGTAAACCCAGCATTGTGACTAGTCTGTTTCGTCAGAATTCAAGACTTGGAAGCAAGCCCTGCTGGAATAGATGATAGTGGGGCCATTCAGGGCAAAGCTAGATGCTGAAACTCAAAAGACTGTGAAAAAGACCCTGTTACTCCTCTTGATATCTGTTTTCTTGACCCCAACTTCTCTCACCATATCCAGCTCATACCACTTTTGACCCCTCTGACTCTGCCTGTCCCCCCCAGAGAGTATTAGAATTATTGTGTCAAACCCGTGAGCAATCTCTCAGTTAATATCTGCCTCGGAAATTCTGCCAGGGAATGACGTTCTGCAACAGGCCTTGTTTGTTCTCAGGTTTGAAGTACTAACAGGGCTTCTTAACATTTAATTGCACTCTGTTTTACAAGACTATTTTGACTTGTGAACTTTCAAGAGAACTTCAGGGAAATTTAATTTGCCCTCCAACAACTACCCAGTTCAGTGCCCTGCCCTGTACAAATTCAGTATGCGATGATCAAATGTGAACTCCAAACCCCGTGAGGTCGTTGAATCCCTTGATTTGGGACCAGGTGTATAGAGATGTTCAATTATTAAATAATTAGTTTGGAAACAATAACTAGTGTAGTTTAATTCTCTTGCTTATTTCCAAATGTTTATTAATTTAAGCACCTGTGTCTTCCTGTAACACTTTCCTGCAGAAAGCTTACCAGGATGTGCATAGCATGTAAATTTACAATGAATATAATTACCTTTTTGCAGCTCACTCCAGGTGCTTAAGTGAGTAGAAATGAATTATGACTTTAATTGTCAGAAAGGTTTCAATATTCTCAATCTCATTATTTAAAAATTGTTTAAATTTCTAGCTAAGCAAAATGTGCTGGTGTTAATTAAAACACCAAAATGTGATTTTTTTAGGTTAACCAAATGTTCCATTAAAGAAGTTTCGGAGAAATAATTAGGTAGTGGAGAGAAGCAGTTGTCTTAGTTTACCTAACTTTGATCTCAAAACATTTCAAGTATGATTGAAGTTAGAGATGCATTTCTTAATCTTCAGAGGAGTCCTTTGCTTTTCCCTCTGACCATTCCCATTTGGGGGGAAAGTGAAAAAACACTAAATCTTTGTGGAGAACTATCCCGAGGACATTTCAAATTCATGTTCAAGATTAATGTCCTTTGTTTCCCTAAAATCATCTCAAACAGTATTCCTTAGGTTCATAATACAATCACTGTTCCCCATTTAACAAAATCAGAATGTGAAAATCAGTCTCGATGTCTCTATCTTCCTTTTAAGACCCACATCGATTACTAGCTTTGAATGCTGGTCATTTTCCCATAGATCCATCACCAAATTCTCAATGTTAGCATTTCAAACCCTTCTCTTGTTTAATCTGCTAAGGTAGCATTTCTCTATTTAGTAATGCTCTCATTTCTCCAGGATCCTTGACCCAAACCCAGCCCCAGCCTGTAAGCATTGCACACCAGAGTTATTTTTCTGAAGTGTAGTTTTTTAAGCTGAACATTCCCAGGTTAATGATGAGTCCTTCCTAATGGGAATAGGAGTTGATTTTAAAAGGTGAAGAGAACACATATTGAGATTTTCAAACTATTCTGGGGATCAGCTATATATGGAATCTGATTCACCAGAAAATTATTCAGACTGCAATTTCATAGATCCAGTGTGTAAAATAAGAATTTTTAATGGACACTAACCAGAATAGCAGCAACGTAAAAAGTTAAAAAGTCCAACTTCTTCCTAGCATTGAAAGATCCACATATTTATTCCAATTCTCAATTGTACTCACACAGAGAAAGCAAAAGGCTTAGTATCTTTGGACATAATTATGAACACACCATCCCAGTTGTTCTTTTACTGTCTTATCCTAGGCCTCAAGGTCGGGTAGTGAATGATGTGTAAGAAAGTAATTTTGTTAAGTGCTCTGTTAGTAAAAATTGATTTGCTAAAGACTGACAAAATGCTTACCAAAATGGAAAAAAATATGTGTAAAGTGAGCTTTCAGAAAGTCCTTTACTTAGATGGCTTTGGTGGAGGTACCTCTTTATGTGCTTTGATATATTTTACTACATTCAAAAGAATGTTATTGAAATGACTGGAAATAAACAGCAGGATTGAAATAAGAATGAGGTTGCCTGCATACAGCATTTCTTAAAAACATAATTACAGCATCATTGAAGCATGAAGGTAGCCACACATATTTTCAGCAGCTGTAATCAGTGTAATTGGCCCACCATTTCCTCTGCTCACCCTCCTTCAGTTTAGTTATTAGGAGTGTTTCTGCAGGCATGATACAGTTAATGCCAGTTTGTTTTCTTCATGTTGTTAGTCTGCTCTGCTCATATTTCTACAGTATCATATGACATCATTTGCAGAGGAGATACAACTATCAGATGGACTTTTAGGTTTCCTATCAAAATAAACAGTCCATAAAATAAAGGACATAAAATTTTTTTCAACGTTATTCTTTCAACATTTCCAGGTTCACAGAACTACCCACCTGGTTAGTTCTACTTAGCTTGGATACCTTATTTGACTCCAGTGGCATTAGTGTTCTAGAGGACTGTCCAGAGATAACACACGTATGAAAAACTGGGGATACAAAGAAAGAGAAATATTTTTATAAATTGCTAGATTTAATTCTAAGGCAGAGTTCCTCAGACTTACCTCCTAATAATTATTCTCCAAAGAAAGAAATGCAGTTATGGTGGAACAAAATATTTGTTTTTACTGGTGTGTTTTTGTGGGGGGATGTGTAGCTATATATACATATATTTGCCTGTATTATTTCATGTGAATAATATTCCATGTTTTTCATCCATTCATCTGTTTGGGCACATTTGGATTTTTTCTGTTTTTGCAATTATAAATAGTGCTGCAATAAACATCTGGGTACAGTTGTCCCTTTGTATAATTATTTTGTCCTTCTTTGGGTAGATTCCCAGAAGAGCATTTGTTGGGTCAAATGGTAGTTCCATTTTCATTAGGATCCTTCACACAGCTTTCCATAGAGGCTGAACCAGTTTACATTCCCACCGGCAGTATAAGAATGTTCCTTTCTCTCCACATCCATGCCAGCGCTTGTTGCCCATCTAGTATTTTATTCTAAATGTGTATCTCTGTCACATCTTTATTCATCTTTCACTGGCCACTGAGGTTGCCTCCATAGCCTAGCTGTTATAAATTGTGCTGTAGTAAACATGGGAGTGCATATATCCCTTCAGATTAGTGCTTTTTTTTTTTTTCATTATTTGGATACTTAGGAGTAGAAATACTGAATTTTATAGTAATTTTTAATATTTTATATTAAATATAGTGGTTCAGTTTTTAATATTCTGAACTTATATATGTATATGAGTCATATATGTGTGTGTGTGTGTGTGTGTGTGTGTGTGAGATTTTGTGACTTTGATTGCCTTTCCCTGATGGCAGCTGCTGATGAACATTTTTCATGTACCAATTGGTCATCTGTATTTATTTAGAGATTTGTGTCTTTAACTCTTCTGCCCATGTTTTGATTGGATTTTTTTTTTGTTCAGTTGTATGAGTTCTCTATAGATCTTGGACATAAACCTTTTGTGGAATATATCATGTACAAATATTTTCTTCCATTCAGTAAGGTGTTAATTCACATAACCACATCCATATCATTATGTATACACATACAGTAATATCTTAGATAAACCGTGTTTATCCCACTTGTTTTTGGCACTATTTTTTCCTAAACATTAAGTTATGGTAGTATATTATTATATACCTCATTTCTTTTTAAAAATGAATAATAATTTATTCTAAGGATATATTCATATTTTTTTTAAAGAAGAACTTTGCAAACAATCATGGAGAGTAATGTCTAGTCTTTTGCATTAGAAATAATTCTTCAATACATCATTGGGTCAAATGGTAAATATATTGTGATTTTTGAAATTACTGTCAAATTCCTAAGGGTTGTATCAATTTACCTTCTTTCTAGTAGTGTATAAATATGCTAATCCACCCATTCAGTTATTTTTCTAGCTATTTGCTATGTAGCTATTTATCTCCATACTTCAACATTTAAAAAAATGATGGAACCATGTATATCATTTGTTAAAATAGGTTAAGCTGATATTATCACTGTCTACTCATAAAAAGTATACTTGAACTGAGATACTGCCTTGCATTTTTATAAATATAAGCAGTTAATAGAATTTTCTTACTTTTCTGGGAGCTACAGCATATGGTATCTCAACATTTACTCAGGTAACAGAGAGAGAAAATATAGACCAGAAGTGGTGCCTAAGGATTTGGGTGCAGTTGCTGTTGGCAGTGTGTACTGCAGTGTTCTCCTTGGTAGAGGATGGAAAGGAAACTTAAGGCATTTGTCAAAATCACTGTCGCTGGCACATAGGGAGACCAGGAATTAAGATGGTTTAATTCTGAGCCCAGTGAAAGAGAAACTGCACGTGACTGAAGACTTCTGATCATTATTTAAGATTGGCTTAGGTCTGGAGTCAGAAACTGGAATTTAGATGCAGTAGTAGGTTCATCTCTGAAGAACTGAATATCACCCAGTTTCTCTTTGTCTTGTGCTTTTGATTTTTTTTCTGTGTACCCGTGTATGTGAGCATATGTTTACTTTTGTCCATCCACAAATGTAAGTTGTCTATGGAAAATTTCACATCATTGCTGAAAGGAACAAGGATATAAGGTACTATCTTTGTGATGTCAGCAACCTGGCTCAGAACTTGGCAGCTCTTGTCTGTATAACATGTTTCTAATCCTCAACTCAATTCCAATTTATATTCCCAACAAAATTCTGAGCATACCTCCCCTGATGAATATAATTATTTGTGTATATTAAGCTCAGTAAGTGACTGTACTAGTACTTTGCATTATTTTTTTGATTGCTAAAGTATTGTAATACCTCCCAAAGCAGTTACCAAACACAAAAAATATCGTTGAATAAAACATCTTTACAGATATAGGGCAGTTCACATATTTTTCTGTTGTTTATTGTAGCCTCTGAAGAGTTATAAATATGTCTACAAAAGATTATGTGATCTGAAAAAAAAAATAGAAGAATTCTTTGTTCTCAATATCTATAACAAAATGCACATCGCTACAATAAAACATGGAATGTCTTTCCCATTAGGAAAAGTAGAAAGTGAAATCAGAAAAAAGGCAACTCATTCTCTTTCATCATCTTTTTTGAAATGTAATATTAAACACTATTAACAACATCTGTGTGGATTACTTGATTTTGTGATTACTGAGTTAAATGAAAATATGGTAAAATTTTGTCTCCCAAGACATATGATTTTAAAGTCATGCAGAAAAAATTTTTTCGACAAAGTTATTCTGTGTAAAATGAATGTGTTTTAAGTAATAAGCAAAAAGGTCTTGTTTTGATCTTTTTAGGGGAAATTCAAAGTAAAGAATTGTGAACATATCATAGGAAAAAAGGAGTATTATACAGGATACAAAAAGCTTGGTATTACAGTTCATCTAGTAGTCTTAACTGTCAATGATATTGGAAAATGCACATACTAAATTAAATTAAGTCTCACATACTCAGAATTTGCTTCAGGCAACTTAAAGAGGATTTCCTCACTTCTCCCTTAGGGGTAATGGGTGGGAGTGCCCTCCCGCAAGCCTACCTCCTCTCCATCCATCATTTCAAAGTGACATATATTGCCTCCAAAGTGCTTCAAGGCAGCCGCAAGCAAGTGTCACTTTGAGTTAAATGCATTATTAAACTGTTGGGAAATTTCACATCATGGGTCATTTATCTATGCTAAATTGGGTCAAAAGCCTCTGCACATGCCTAGATAAATGAGAGCGAAGACCAGAATTCTCCTATGGGACATAGTACTTTGACAAGCTTTATGAGTGTGGTTTATTTATATATTCATTGAATAGCCATGAGGGAACAGTGTTTCTTGTTGGTGTTTGTATATGTGGTTATTTTAAGAGGTAATCAAACACTGTTCAGAAATTTTCTTCCCTGGTAAGATATTCACTCCCTCTCTAATGTGTCCAGAATTAGATGTTGTAGAAAGTGTAAATCACTGAAAATTCACTTGACAAGCATTTGCATGTTTTCTCTGTATCATGCACTGTACATGAAGAGTGCAGAAGTAATTTTTAAGGCATAACTCTAATCCAGAAGTCTTTCTGGCATGACTTAATTAATGGGATATATTTACATAAAAGAATGGAATGAAGATGCAGATAAGACAGGGGTTAGCTCTTTGAGTTTAAAAAACAAATTGCAAAGGAAAATACTCTGAGTAGGGTCTTCCTGAATGACTAATGATTTATCAGATGGGGGATGTCTAGTTCTGGGATGAAGAAACAGCAGGAAATCATAAAGCAGGAGACAAGTAGGTATGCATATGGCAATGGTTTAATTTATCTTTCAAGTCAGGACATTTTTGTAGGTTGAAAAAGGGCACAGTTAACAACTAAGTTGGAGCAACAGATAAAGACATTTCCCAGGCATATTGAGCTGTTTAGTTAACTTAGGTTTGTTTACCCCACTGCAGTACCCTAAATTCTCATGTTAAAGTCTTTGTAAAGGCAATTCAGACTCAATTATGTGATTGCACTTAATATCATTAAATTATACATTTAAAATGGGCAAAACTTGTACATATTATGCATGTTTTCCCACAATAAAATAAGGCAATTTTGAACTTTAGGTAAACATTTAGGTGGTATGAAGATGCAGAGAGAAAATGGTAAAATTCTGATCATTCTGATTTAATGGATTTGTTCATTTTCATTTTATTTATTGGATCTTAGTAAGATGAGGAATTTCATGATTTTTTAGTAAGATGAGGAATTTCATGATTTTTTAGTAAGATGAGGAATTTCATGATTTCACCTCAATTATTCATTAAGTCTTATTATTTTATCATTTACATAGCTGGTATATAGGAGAGAGAAAAAAGCTAGAGGAAAGACCTGAAGACAGTATTTTCCTGGGTAAACCTTTCATATTTTACACACAAACATTGATTGAGCAGCCAATGAATACTTTTGTCATACTATTCAAGATTTATGTCACAAAAACTGATCTATTGAGTCTTTACTCGATCTTTTTGATTAAGTCAAAGACACCAGGGTAGGGAAGTAGTAAAATGGGAGTAAAATGACATATCCAAAGACCTTCAACTAAAAATCTTGTATCTAGCAAAACAACCTTACAGAATGAAAGCAATTTGAGAATATTCACAGAAAAAAATTTAAAGCTTTTTTTTTTTAAATTAAATATAATTTTTCTGACAGATATGCCTGACCATAAACCAAGGGAAGTTTTTCTGGCCAAAGGGAGGGATCAGTCATGTACTTAGCAAGGGGTAAAACCCCTTGTTTGATGAAGTGGGGTGGCAGCCTCTGGTCTTCTTGACCGGCTTTTCTTCCATACCTGTTATGAGTGAGTTGAATTGAAGGCACTTGAGGGCATATGCATGCTAACATATGAGGTCATACTTCCTCCAGTGGGATTGAATGGAGTTTGAGGAAAAGTCTATACTTTATGGCCATTCTTTGTAAAATAGAGGTCCTGCAACATGAAGTTGGGAATATGAGAAACATTGGCAGTCTGGACTTCCCAGGGAGTTACTATAACTTTCAAGTGGGAATCATGAGTAGGAATGATTCTCTGGCCATGGGAATTCAGATCTATGTTCTTGAAAACAGAGCCACCATTATGCTGAAATCCAAAGGTGGGAGAGAGAGGGCTATTCATATTTCAGGTGCCATGGATTATTGCTGTCCTTCCTGACAAATTCCTTGGTACATTTTCCTCAATAAGATTTTCTGCATTGTCTGTATTCCTTCAGGAAAATTTCGAGAGATTAAAGTTTTTATGAAAACTTTTAACCATTTTAGGTTGTTTTCATGGGGGAAAGGGTTTGTGCTGGTTCGTAGTAGAGACATTTTGAACATTCTCTTAAGAAAGGGATTATCAATCCATAAGCAACTCTAACAGTTTCTATATCAAAGTAAAAGGGCATACCAGCTATTAAAATTACATACAAATGTTTTTTGAACCATCTCTGATCAGCAAAGCAGGGTCAAGCTGCTGGTATGAATCCTATGGCCAGCTGGAGTTAGGAATAGTTTTCAGGGAAAATGTAAGGGAAAGGGGTTATAGGTGGAGCAACAACAAATCTACTAGATTTACAAATAAAATAGTATGTATTCTAATGCTGGTCCTTTCACTTCATATGTAGAATATACCCTTTTTTTAAACCCATGCATGTACATTTGAGCAAATGTATCTAGTGAAATTCTCTAGAGGTGCTGGTATATGAGCAAACTGAGACATAGTGAGTGAGTGTGATGTTAGCTTACTCATGTGAGAAGCAGAGAAATGCAATTTGGTGCCACAGAAGGCATGGAAAACATCTAGCTGCATGTATGAGTCCTGATTTAGTAAAGGCTTTCAGGAAGGGTCATCTCTGAGAAGAGTCTAAGAAAGTGGATTGAAATTCATCACATGGCAAGAAGATAGAGACTGAGCATGCAAAGAAATGTGGATGTGAAGAAAGGCATGATGGAAGAAGAGAGGTAAACAGATGCCAAGTTCAGGTTGGTGTGTTTGCATATTTAAAAGTCAAATTTCAGTGTATTAGCAACTTTCAAAAAGATGCAGGCTGGAAAGTCACAGCTAAGTTCCACCTTTTGATTATAAACCATAGAAGGACCTTATTTGCAGGTGTTTTGTACCTAGCAATACATTTAGGCAGTTGTTCGTATTATTTTTCTTCATAAAATTGTGGAAGAGCCAGTGCCAGAAAAGGCAAACTAAGGCTTTCTCTGCAATTAGAAGAAAACATTTAAAGGAATTTTTTTCCTCCCTTTTTCCCCTCTTTCTCTCTCTCTGGAGGAGCTAAAGCTGCTGGCAGCTGAGAAAAGCCACACAGAAAAACTTTTGATGCCTAGCTGGCTTGAATCCCAGAGTCATGCATATTCTTTCGAAAAGGGGTTTTGACTTCAGGCTAAGAAATCAGACTGTGTTAGAAGGGAATATCCTCATCAAAGTGGAAGTATTTGCATTTAGTTCACCACTTTGCTTCATCCAAAGATAACTTTCTTACTTATTATAAAATGTAAGCCACTATTCCCCTGAGAAAGAAAAAAATGAGATTCATCCATTTTTCTTTTGTGACTTAAAGTTTATGTGATTCCTTAATTACTTCAAGTATGGTTGAAACTAGCTCTCTTGATGAAAAGCAATTCCGCTTACATGTATGTGTGAGCTTCTCTATTCTGAAAGGGAAACAAACAATCTTAAGATGAGACTATGCAGAAGTATGTGGGCTTAAATATTTGTAAGTTTTAATGTACAGCTGAGTTAGGAGTTACTACTAATGTTCCAAGGAGTTTAACACCGTCTGTAAAGGAAATTAAATCTCTTATTGCATGAGATATACGAAACACTTATTTGTTCCTTATCGAAATTAAAGTTAAAATGGGTGTTCTATTGACTGAATTTGGCAAACTTAGGCCTCCCAATTCTACTGGAAATATCAAAATTTAAGCCACACTACTACTTTAAAACAAACTGAAACACTGTGCAATATTAGCAGAAGCATAGCATGTAATGATACCAAATGTACTGAATAACTACTGATTTGTAATTTTCTTCACTATGAACTGTTCCCCTGTGCAGTGAGAATCTGTTAATATTATGGTTAAAACCTTCATCTGAGAACTGGATTTAAGTTTGTGCTCATCCTCTCCTCCCTCAACTGAGCAATTTTAGTCATGTTAGCTGATCAGTCCTCTAATTTGTAAAATGGGTATTACATTACTTCCAACAGCCTGGAGATAAGACAGGAGATAAGAGGGATTGATGCATATCTGACATGACACAAATAATTAAACATTAATTAGTTTAGTGAATCATCCTAAGAAAGGTCTAAATTAAACATTTGTAGTAACAAACCTGACTCCATTTTTGACATTTGACTACTAATGATTGTTTTATTTCACCCCTCTTTGTTTCCCTGGCACCCCATATCGGAACCAGCCATAATGTTTTGGTGATGCCTTCCTTTGGTGCTGGGGGTAAATTCCAGTTACAGGATCCTCTATCCAGTCTTGCTCAATACCTGAACCTGACTCCAACATAGAGACCCCCACATCAACCTCTTTTTCCTGATCTTTCAAGCCCTTATCTGGGAAGCTTACCCTGCTCTGAGGACTCATTCTATGATAATAACCATTTTTCATATCTTACTGGTGTGTGTGTGTGTGTGTGTGTGTTTGGTCTCAACATCTGAACCAAAGTTTAGATAAGGATCCAGCTATCTCTCTAAAGTATTATTTCCCCTTATTTCGAGGTGAAAAAAAATGGGGCTCAAACAAGGTAATTAACATACCAATTCACGTGGGCTACTTAATTATGAGTGCTGGTTGAACCAAGGCAGTGTACCTTTAGATCCCCAGTTCAGTCTTTGCACTCTGGTGTCAGAAAAGAGAAATGAGGTAATTTAGCACTGCACCTGATCCATGTTTAATGCATCTCAAATACATACCACATACAGGTCGACTGACATGCATGGATGTTGAAGTAGATGATTAACTCACAGTCTTTTGCCATATCTACCTAATCTCGAGTTTTCTTAGAAACAAAGGTTTACATGTATAACAAGCAGCCACCTGATGTTTGTAAACATGTCGTATCTTTCTCTTCAAAGCACGGAGAGCCCACAGCTTCCAGCAGCCCAAGACATGTTTATTTCCAGTCTTGTGTCTTTCACCCTCTACTTGTTTGCTGGAAGCTCCTAGCTGGTTGTCAGCAGTGACAACCCCCATCTGTTGTCAGTGTGTGCGGTGTGGGTGCACACTGCCTTTCACAGAGACGTGCAGGCTGTGCCTTCTAGTTGCCTGGCAAGTGGAGGTTCCACTAGGCACTTGTGAATCCCAGTGTTCTCTACCACTCTGTATGGTGCAGCCTAACCAATCCTGTTGGAGAGAGCTGTATCTTCCCAGCATACCTGTAAATCTTTGGGAGAAAATGTGTATTAGCAGGGCAGGATGGATGGGGATTACAGTGATTCTGTCTTAGAATAAACACAATCACAGTTACACATGCTTCTGAGTTGTGGTGGTTAGTAGACATTTGTCCTCTACAAACAGTCCCTCCGGTTTAATTTTTCAGAGCAGAAAAAAAAATTCATGGTAACAAACCACTGTTAGAGCTAAAAATATTTTTGTTGTAAATAGCATCTTATCAAGAAGATGCATAGGATCACAGGATTCTGAAATATTAATGTGTCTTCCTAACAGTCGCTACTATTTCTGTCCTTCCATCCCCATTGCTGCAATATCTATGATGACTAATAATAATAAGCATTCCCGAACAGTACGTCACTGACTATTCTGAGTGCTTTACATGTGGGAGTCTATCCTCACTATTGAATTCGAAAGCAGGTTTTATTGGTGCTTATTTTTTTTTTAATGAGGAAACTGACCAGTGAAACTAGTGCCCCTGTCATTCAATACTTGCTAACTAAACAAGGCTGCGGAAAGTGCTTTGCCTCTTTGGTGCATAAATATTACCTTTTCTGGCACCTTCTAGTGGTGGAATCTAGATTCCAGTGAACTCCGTTCCAAAGTTCCAGGGCAGATAATCTAGAATCTAAGTTGTCAAGATTTCAGAGAAATACTGACTTATTTTATTTCATGGTAAATAATGGTGATGTGTTAACCTGTATCCTAGGTGGTACTATCACATAAATATCTCCCAATTTTGGAAAGAGCACTGTGCTTACTATACTTGTGGAAAGATAAAAGATCTGAGAGGTTGGTAAGCATACAGTGGATGAGTTAGATATGCCTAGAACTTTTGAAATACTATACATTCTTTTCTTTCTTTGTGTCGCAGTGGTTCTTGCACTTTCCCCATATTCCCTCTTCTGCTCACCACTGTTCATATCTCTGTGAGGCCAGGACACAGTGCACAATCCCTTTTAGCATCTTTTGCCCACGTGGCTCTGTGGTGGTTTATTCATCTGCCTGCGGTCCCTACTAGATTGCAGCAGCTTGAGGGGAGCTGTTGGTTCTGTCTTACTGAATCTTAGGCTTCTCAGATAATAGGAAGTTAGGTATTCGTAGTAATTTTACAGAAGGCTGACAGATGAACTCATATTGATTTGCCTCTAGTTGAAAATGCCTTTGTCGTTTTCATTGGAAGGCAAGAGAGAGAGAGAGAGAGAGAGAGAGAAAAGGGGTCTCATGACACACAATGACCTGAGAGTCAGAATGGTAAGCATAGCACCATAGTGGAGGTATGTGTTGGTTATCATGCTCTCTGAGCTCTATGAAGAGCACATGAAAGCTAACTAACATTAAGTAGAATATGTAATGCTATTTATAAGTAGGCTATTCAATTACAGACATTTTTCCTGAATAAGAACATCATACTGATTCAGAGCCCCAACTACAGAATACTTGGTATCATGAAATCTTTGATGCTATCTGGAAAACAAAGAATGCATTCAGTGAATGCTCTTTCATGCATAGAATATGATCAGTGTGATTCACCAGGTGACCCTTAAAGTGTTAGAGAAAGATGCAGGGCTTCTGAGGGTGAAAAAAATACATTCAAAATATTCCTTTGATTTGCTTAAGATACTTTGCAGGGAAGCATTCAGAAGAAAGAATTAAGTGGGGAGAAAAGGATGCTAAGTAAAATAAGAAACAACTTGAATACCTTCATACCTTCACTGTTAAACATCATGAGGTATTTTATTAAGTGGCTTAAATGGAAATTATTTTTTAAGGTAAAAGATAACAGAAATTATTGAACTGAACCAGAGAAAGTGTTTCAGGTAAATCCTCAGAGGTATTGTATAAATATCATCATCTCTTGGAATCCCCACATGCTGTCCATTCATATTCAAGACAAACTGTTCTTCAAATATCAGCACGTTGCACTGCAAGTTTGTACCTGATTTCCTGTCTGTTCTTATAGTTAGGTGTCTTTAGGAATTACTGATTTTCAACTGTATTTTTATCCCTACTGGAGAGCACACTGAATATTTAGGGCATTAAGAAATCAAAACCCTAAATTGTCAGTACCTAGGTATATGCCTTACACATGCTTAGAAGGTGTGAGTGAAGGCGAGAAGCCTACATTGGTGGAATTCGTGTAACAGGGTGAAAAAGTAAATGCCAAGCACTAGCCTCTGCTGTTCAGGTGGAGGAAAAGATTATATAAACAGTAAGTACTGCCGGCTTGTCTGGATGCAAGGAAGGCATTCCAGACCATTTTCTTTTTCTGAGGAGGGGAAAAAAGGAAAAACAGTAAAAATCCTTGTTAAAGGGAGGCGGTAACAGTGGAAAACAATGTTTGCATTACTGAGCAGTTGCTAGATTATTGCAAATAATACTCATAACCACATAATAGAAATTACCACCACTACGTTTGTAAGTGTGTCAACTAACTTTTGGAGGAGCAAATAAAGAATTTAAAATTGACAGTGAAAGTGACAGTCTGGAACTATCGAGTTTTCCTGAAGATTTGTAGCTACAGAAACTATGGTACTGAATAGTAGTAATTCATATTTTTATATTGAGTGTCCCATTTATTAGTTGCGTGACCTTAGAAAGATGACATTATTTACATGAAACTTCTCTGTATTCTTTTTTAAACATTTTATTGATTACATATATATTTTTTCTTACATTGTTGTAGACCTTGAAGTTCTCCCACCACCATGTCACCCACTATCATCCTTATCAGCTGTGATCATCCCTCACCTGCTTTCACCCTTCCCACCTTTCCCTTGCTGTATGCTTCAGTTCTGTTATCAGTTTGTTGGTTTTAACTTTTTTTCTTTTTGTTTGTTTTCTCTGTATTCCACATGTGAGACCACCTGATACTGTTTTCTTTCTGACTTAATACTGCTAGCATGATTCCTTCTAGCTCCACATCAATAAAACAGGCAACAACAAGTACTGGCAAGCATTTGGAGAAAAAAGGAACACTTTTATACTGCTCATGAGAATGCAAATGTTTTCATATTATTAAAAAGAGAATAATACCTTTGTAGAGTTAGTGTAAGGATTAAATATGATAAGCTTTTAAAGTGAAAATAGAATGGATAAGTGGTAGTGGTGATGGTAGAAGCAAGGATGATAATGATGATCAACACACCTAGAAAAGAAGTAAGAGAAACATTTATCTTCCTTTTCACTTTCCAGATGCTGCCGTCAGAAAAACTTTTACTAACCAAGGGTGTGTCAGGGACTCTAGAAGGGGTTGTGGTTGACAGTCAACTGAAAACCATCCTGGGCAGGGGTAGCACCTACACAGAAGCACAGGAGATGAGTTAAGAAGATATCCTCAACCAATGCAATTTAGTTTCCTTCTGTGTGAGTCTTTGTTGCTTTTGCATCAGGAGAAAGAACACTTTCACATGTTCTGTGCGGAATGTGAAATTCTGCATTTTTTGTGTCAATTAAAGTTCATTAAAGATAAAAAAAACATGAACTAAGGTGTGAACTGTTGGAAACAGAAGAACATAAACTATTACAGTCCTGGCTGTGCCATTTGTTGCCATGAACTGTGTTCCAAAGTAGTCAACTGAGAAAAAAGGAAGTTTTGTAAAAATTGGCAATGTTTGATTGGATCTGAGTGGGTCCAGAGTCTATAGGAGTTATTTTTGCTTACACCTAGTAGGCAAAAAAAAAAAAAAGTAGAAATTATAAGGAGATGGATTTAAAGATCTACCTTTTATTTAGAACAAATAAGGAAGAAAGATTGTCATGAGTACAATATTGGACTATTTTCCTCTAAGATAACTTTTATTATTTTTTTTTAATTTTTATATCTTTTATTTATTTATTTATTTAATTTTTTAAAAAAAATTTTATTTTGGCATATTTTACAATATATGATTGTATAACTGCTAATCCCCATGGGAATACCCCCACACAACATCTCCCCTGGTCTCTTTGCCTCCTTTCTTTTTGCTGTTTGTCCTTGTTTAGTCCTGTAGTCTTTTTTTTTTTCTCTTTGATCCATTTCCTCGTCCTTGGTGAGGGTGCGATTTCCCCGGATTTGGTAGAACGTGCTGTTTATCATTTAGCTTAGAGATTTAAGAGTTTTGGTGCAGTGAGCTATTCATTTTTCAAATGGCATTTTGTATTTTCATTGTATATAGACCTAAAATAGACCACTGTTAGGTCTCAGTGGCAGAACACTGGAACTGGCAAAATGACACCTATTGCCATACATTTTTAACTAAGTACAGAAATGTTAGCAGCTTTCTTTAATGATGAAAGCTCTATCTTGTGTTTTGAAAATTTCTGTATTATTCTTGCCTGCCTTAGTCTAATCACTTGCTTCTAGGTATTTGCTAACAGGTCAGTTACAGTCTTCAGGTACCTTAAGCATAACATGTAAAAAAACATGAGTTACATGTTTAATCCTAGGTAACAAACAGAACCATTACTTAATAGGTAATACTAATTTCTGTGCATCTGTCCAAATTTAGGAGCTGGAAAGTCTTGTTATGGAATAAAAAAAATTTAACTGTTTAAATGTTCCCAGTCATTAGTGATAATATTTTTTTTTTCTTAAAGTTACTTTATCGAGGTGCGATCAGGTGATAGGAATATAATGGTGGTGAGGGGACAGAAGCTGCATAATTGCTAAGAAGACAGTAAATAGACACAGCAATCTCACTGTCACCCAAGAGTTCAAGGGTAGGAGATACAGATATAGTGATTTCACAGTGACTGCTTGGGTGAGGCATGGGCATTTTCATATGCTAGAGAACATTTTATATAAATGACTGACCTGCACCACTGTTCATGCAGAACTGGAATATCCTGCTAGTCAGCTGTGTCTACACAGTGGGCAGCAAATGAATCTGTGTTTGCACCCATTTATTCCTTTGGGATTATATCTGCTCCTGGCTTCTGAAGACTCACCGCCTTTGGGAAAATGAGACAGTTCAGAAACTCATTAGCCCTCTTATGCATCTAATAAGGGCTGTGATAACTACCAGCTTTAGTCTGCAGTTCCCTGTAGAATAATTCTCATTTTTCTAACCTGTCATCAGATAACATTAATGTCTCAGTGAAAAACAATTTTCTTTCCAAACCGTCTTTCAGGTAGCTGAAAGTAAGAATTAGGCCACTTATTTGTCTGATTTTCCTAACCAGAGATAATGAGTTTGTAAGGAAAATAAAATTTGGTAATTATACATATCAAATGTCTAGCATATTCTCTGGAAAGGTAAATTATATGTTGTTACACAAACATACAATAGACAGAATTTTGCAATTTCTATGTAATGAATGTGCTAAGAGCAAAGAAAAAGAGTCTGCATATATAATATCCTAATATATGACATTTTGGTATTTTTTCTCTGAAGCCCCCAAACAAGCTTAAAATCCTCTGCTATCCCCACTTCTACATGTTTTACGAGACAAATATTTCACAATCATTTCTGTTTCATAGGAACTTTAGAAACCCCTGCACTGAATTTTATGGAAATATCATCCATAATGAATTATTGCAAATATTTTAGTGGTTATAAGATTTGATACGTGGCCACCGATAAATCACATGCAATTAATATTGATAATGTATAAAATGTAGTTTTTAACATCAAAGTACATTTATCCAATGATGGTATAAGGTGATCACCATCCTTACCTGATTTAAGAAGTTTTATTAAAGGCCAGGTGGTGAATTGGGAGCTCTCCCCATAAACAAATATTGAGGTAATGAAAATTGAATTTTAAGCCTATGAATGATGAGACATACATCAGCTGCCTGGATTTCTTAAGCCTTTCAGTAAATATAAATCAAAGCACATTAAATGTTTAGGCTTTGAAATTTGGCTCAGTTTCAAATTGGGCTTTGTGGTTGATTATCCTTTTCCAAACTCTTCAAAGACATCATCAATCAGATTTGAGAGTCCTGGAATGAGTATTAAAACCAGCACATGACAAGATCAGAGTCTGGCTCTGAGAAGAAATGTACATATTTTGATTTATTTGGTTAGGATTGCTTTCTGAAGATGTTACAAATTGCCACACTGTTCTCTTGCATTAGCATGATGAGATCATTGTGCAGAAGTGGTGCTAATGTCCATATTTAACATAAAATGTTTGATAGACAGAGACCAAAACATGAAATCTGCAAATCAACATGTTTCTAGCTATCTCAAAGTACTGACTACAATTGCTGATGGCAGAATCTGCTTTCACTAAAGGAAAACATGTTAGAGAGAACATTCTGAGAATTAAATTATAAATGTCTTTTATTGATTTTCACTGTTTTGCACAAATTTGTGACTAGTAATGCTGTGGCTTTGGCCCATTACAGATCATAGTTTTCTTTTTCTCATGACTAACGATGAAATTGAAGGTAGTGACTATGAACATTTTCCCCCTTTTTGTGCCTTCTTAATTGTTTCATATGCTTAATACAAGTATATTAAATTATCACTAGATGTAATATTGTTGAATGTAATTTTACTAACTACTGTCACTAGGTTTGGGTCTAAAATCTAGGAAATCATCGAGCAAGTATTTTGAAAAACTGAATTTGATCATTCTTTGTAGTCTTATAAAGCTAATTGGCCTTTTAGTCTAATAAAGCTAATTGACCTTTTGGAAAGTCTTAATCTGGTTCCCAGAGTTAATAAGTTCTTGATATCTATTTCATGATATTATAAGATGCTCCCGGAAGGATGCTGGTAGTAGTCAGGGATCATTATTGATGTTAGAATACACAAAACTTGTGTTAAATTTAGACCAGCGCTAATGCTAATAATAATAATAATAATAATAATAATAACAATAATACAACTGATAGTTTTGAACTCTTTACATATCATATGTCATGCTGAAATATTTGCCATGTATCATCTTATTTAATCCTTGTGGTATGGACAATAAATATAGACAGGTACAATTATTAACCCATTTTAGGGATTGAAATGGGCCTAAGGCAGTTAACAGATCTTGGCCAAGGTCACATGACTGGTAGGAATCAACTCTAAGAATCTACCTTTAGGAGTTGTGCTCAGAAACTCCCTTGTACATAAGACAGCAGTCTGTGTGGAAGCATCACTGCAAAAAGGCCACACAATATTTCATCAATCACATTGTGGTCTTGCCCAGAGGACTTGGGCCCAACCAGGCAGCATGGTTCCTGACTGAACGGGTAAGAAAAGGAAGAAAAAAGGATCAAGAAAAGTTCTTTCTTATCCATATTAAGTAGACTAGTGAGGAATCTTATTTGCAGTGCAGATGTATGGTATTCAAATAGAAGTGCTTAAAATTCTTCAAAAATCATACGAAAATTGTGAAGAATATTTTTTCACTTCTCTCTGAGGGCCATTTGTTCTCACATTCTAGGATGTTAGTTCACTAGAGTTGTTGGCGTAAACAAAAGCGATTGATGTTATGGGCTAGTTTTAACACTATCTCATTCATAAGAATATTAAATTATTTTAGGCAAAGTGGCTATGTCAAACTGAATAGAAATAAAGGGAAAGTGGTAATTAGACTATGTTAAAATATAACCTCCAAGGATATTAAATATGCAAGAACTCATCCATGAAAAATTAGACTGCGAGAGGTTATACCATGTATTAGCTTATTTTGTAAGATATCAAATTACCTCTCATGAATAAATATGACTAATAATGGTAACTCTATAATTTAATGCTATAATATTAAAAATACTTTTGATTCAAAAATTGGTTATATATTTGATCATTTTACATTACTAAACCCTAGCTATACAAGTAATTCTATGAATAATTTCTATTGCTGTTAACAAATTTTGAGAGATTTTTAAGCTCAACCAATAAAATTTTAACTAATACTAGTTAAATGAATATTGAGATTTAAGTTTTAATTAGAAAACATTCACATAAACTATTCTACTTCATATTAATCTTATCAAATGGCCTGAAAGATTAAAGTGAGTGTATACAAAGCAGGCTTTTTTGCTAGGTGCTGAGATTCTAAGAGCAAATATGAACAAGAGAAATATCACTGCAAATAATTAGCTATATCAAGAATTTTACTGTCTAAGAAACAAAGCCACTGAATATTATGTCCCTGTCTCATTGACTTGAAGAAATTCCAGAAGAAAATGAACTACAGGAGAATAAGTGTCTCTGAAGGGTGCTGAGGTGAAAGAAGATGGGAAGGTGCTACCTCTTTGACAATGATTCTCTTACAGCCTGGGTGTCACTTTGGTTTGAATTTCTGTCTTTTTACATTTTACTCAACCTTTTTCCCATCCTTCTTTAACCTCACCCTGCTTTGGCACTTCACTTACTTGTAATACCATCTGTAAAAATTGCTTGGTTGCTAAAGGGAGCATTACATAAGTTTCCAAGGAAAGACTCTGCCAACCTCAACTTGGACCCAGGAATGAAGAGAAGACAAATACTGGCACTCTGCTTTTGCTTAACCATATTGATGACTAATGGGCAAATGCTCATAAAAGCAAAGAATTCAGAGGCATCTTGGCAGCCATACCAGTGTTTTACACAGTGAAGTAAGAACCAAGAAAAGTAATGAACCAGTCAGTCAGGGCTATTTTGGTATTTTTTTTTCCAGAAAAAAAGAATTTACAATGACTATTAAAAGTTACATAAACTATCTCTTTAAAGAATGTCATTGGAATTTTTATAGGGATTGCACTGAATCTGTAGTTTGCTTTTGTCAGGATGGCCATTTTGATGATGTTAATTTTTCCAATTCATGAGCAGGAAATGTCTTTCCATTTCCTTATGTCTTCTATCTTTTTTAGCAACATTTTAAAGTTTTCTTTGTATAGATCTTAATGCATTTTGTTAGGTATTTTCCCAGGTATTTAATTGTTTTTGGTGCGATGGTAAATGGGATGGCTTTTTAAATTTCTTCTTCTTCTTGGCTTTTTGCATATAGTTAAGCTACCGACTTCTGTGTGTTGATTTTGTATCTGGCTACCTTACTGAACTGGTTTATTATTTCGGTAGGTTAATATGGAACAACAAAAGACCTCAAATATCAAAAAGCCTCTTGGCCAAAAAAGAGAGAATGGAGGCCTAACTTTTCCAGACTTCAAATTACACTACAAAGCCATAATAGTTAAAATAGTATGATACTGGTACAACAACAGATAAGCATACCAATGGATCAGAATTGAGTGCCCGGAAAAAAAAACACACTTATATAGTCAACTAATCTTTGACAAAGGAGGGAAAAACTTACATTGGAACAAAGATAGTCTCTTCAGTAAATTTTGCTGGGAAAATTGGACTAAGACCTGAAAAGAAATGGACCAAGACAACATCCTCACACCTTATACAAGAACCAACTCAAAATGGATAAAAGACTTACATGTCAGACCTGAAACCATAACATACATAGAAGAAAACTTGGGAAAAACCCTCCATGAAGTACAATTCAGAAATCCCTTTCTGGAAAAATCTACAGATGGCAAAAAAATGAAGGAAAACATAAACAGATGGGACTACATCAAACTAAAAAGTTTCTGTACAGCAGAAGAGACAACAGAAAAAGCTAAAAGAAGCCCAACCAAATGGGAAAATATTTTTGCCCTCCACAAGAGTGAAAAGGATTTAATAAGAAAGATCCACAAGGAACTCACACAACTAAACAAAAACAAAACAAGAAGCCCAATCAAAAAATGGGGAGAACTAAAAAGACACTTCTCCAAAGAAGAAATACAAATTGCCAACAGGCACATGCAAAATTGCTCAACGTCACTAGCAATCAGTAAAATGCAAATCAAAACCACAATGAGATATCACCTTATACCAGCAAGAATGGCCCACATCCAAAACACGGGCAACAACAAATGCTGGCGAGGATGAGGAGAGAAGGGAACACGCCTACACTGCTGGTGGGCCAACCTCTATGCCAAACTGTGAGGTGGGCCCTCAAATTAATGAAAACGGAACTACCATATGATCCAGCAATTGCTCTTTTGGGAATCTACCGAAAGGAGACCTCAATGTTTGTACAAAGGGACACCTGTGCTCGAATGTTTATTGCAGCACTGTTTATAATTGCAAGGACATGGAAGCAACCTAAATGCCCCAAAACAGATGACTGGATGAAAAAGATGTGGTTTATCTACACAATGGAATATTACTATCAATTAAAAATGAGAAATTGGATGTTTTTATGATAACATGGATGGACTTGGAAGAAATCATATTAGCAGAAACAAGTCAAAAAGAAAAAGATAGAACCCAAATAGTTTCACTATTATATGGGACATGGGAAAGATGAAAAACCATGAAGAAAAGTCAAAACAAGCCAACAACCAAATTAAAGTACAGAACTCATTGTGGGGGACAGGGTGCGAATGATCAGGGACAGGGGTGAACCCTGGAGATCACAAAGATGTGAAATTTCTATATAAATAAATAATTTAAAATTAAAAAACAATTTAAAGGCAAAAAAGTTACATTAACACTTGCTAAGTTAGGCATGGTTAAGTTTTCATAGGTGAATGAAAACAATGTGGGAATATTGAAGGGGATACTGGAAAACAAAGTGTTTGGGAGATTCTAAGTGTAGTATCCATAGACCATGAAGCATCATGTGTCTTAATACAGTGGTGGAGATTGCTGAGTCTAGAGGGCAATATAGAATCAGATCTCTTAATTCTCTTTGCTGTGATAATCCAGCTTCAGCATTTAGGTCAGTACTCAGACTTGAGTCTTGTACTTAGAATTCTGGAGTGGATACATCTACCTGGCATATTGGCTGGATGATGTAATAATTTCTCTCAACTCTGCTTCTTTTTATGTTTTGGGAACTTTTGTGTAAAATTGCATTGCACTCAACTGTTAGTAACTCAGGCTGGAAATCAGAATCATGGCAGTAGGTTCTATGTCCCTACACTTGCATATTTCAGGAGTGGCCATGTTCAAAGATGTGTATTCAGTTATAATGTAAGACCACATGACCACAAACATAAGGATCAGAACAATATGAATTTTTTCCTTGTTAGTGCTTTTCTTTCCTCTATTCTTACATGTAGGCTGCCCTTTGTGTGGAATATTTTTTCTTCTTACTAACCAGCAGTGCTAAATTCAGAAACCATACATAACTTTTTCATAGATTTTCTGATTTATTGTCCTCTGTCTCTGAACACTTTCTGCACTTTCTGTTTGCTTTTTATGGAATGCGTTGTGTGCTGCTCATGTTAAAATTCTGTAAAAGAAATGCACTTACAATTAATAAAGCTATGAGGAGAAATGCAGAGACTCATCCATCCTTCTTGTTTCCAACAGCTCCTATCTTTTGTGAAATTAAAACAAAAAGTATATGAACACAAATTGTAAATGCAGACTTTTAAAGTCCACATGTATTTTATAAACCTAAGGTCAATTCTCTGCAAGAATTATTGGTACACCAATTTTTTATATTGCTCTGTTTTACGGATCCTAGGTACCTGGATTGACACAGGATTATCATTATTATTTTATTTTCAGAGATCTGGAACTACAAAAGATAGTATGACATCCTTAACAGCTTTCTTTTTTTAGATAATCAACTACAACAACTCTTGTCTCTGAAACATCATAATTTTCTTCTCTCATGTTCAATAACACAATACAAATTTCTGTAAACTATAAGCTAATATAATTTATAGCTTACTCCCTTTGGATCATCATGAGAAATTTGGTAAAATTGTCTTGCCTGAAGAAATGGTGACTATTATCAAAAACATTAGCCTCAGATAAAACCTTGATATCATCTGGTAGCTCCATGTTTCTACATGTCTACATAATATTGCTTCTAAATTTTTCCAGACTTTTCCAGTGCTACCATAAATGAACAACTAAATTGGCTCTCAGGATTTCTTTTCAGTAATATCACTTCTGAATCTCCTAATTCTATGACTGAAATTAGGCACCATAATTTTAAATGAAAGGAAATGTGTTTGTGTTCACCTAGTACATGCTATGTAGATGTAATCCACAACTGTCTATATATTCCCAGTTGCTGAACTGTTGCAAGAGTACTTCTACCCCTATGTTTTCTGTATCTTTAAAAATCAGAATGTCAACTTTTAAAGGAAAGTGTAGAAGGGAATATACAACAAGGTTCAGTTTCTTTTGGGATAATTAATTGCTGCAAACAAAATTGCTATTTTAACCTCAAATGGTCAACTCATGTCTTAACTTCAGGGTTTTCATTACTTGGGAAAGATTTTAGGGAAGAAAGACATTTTATTTACTTTGGGGGAAAACAGATCTGAGATAGAGCTTTTTTGGGGGAAAGACATTCTAATATGTGAAAATGATAAATGTAATAGAATTTTCTGCAACAAGGCACCCCCATCTATTCCCCTCCCGTACATGTAAGAAACATTCTGATTTCCTCACACGTGCAGTGTTACTTTATCCTAAGCCATCAGTGGTATTTGCCACTTAGGTACTTACAAATGCTGAAAAACAAATAGAATTCTATTAAGGAAAAAAAAAAAAACTTGCACAAAGTTTCCCAGAATTATAACAGCAGATGGGAGATTCAAACTGAAAGTTCTCTTACCTCACCATACCACTTCAGACTGTCTTACTGTTCAGATTTATTTCTAATGATTCCCATCCTCATATCCACATAGTATATTATCTTTAAGTAAATACTACTATGGTAGTGGGCCATTATATTTTAACCCCTGAATAAGTTTTAAAAAGATCTCTGGAATTCATCTATTTGTTTATGTTTCAGCTGAAGTTGTTATCCTATTCCAAGTCACCATCATTTTCCATCTGTTCTGGGCAACAGCCTCCTTATTGGTTGTTTTATCACAACCTCCTGGACCATCTGTAGTCTTTTCATGTCCTCTTGTCTACTCTCATTCACATCTACGGAAACCTTTAATGGATTCTCACTGTGTTAAAAGAGGAAAAACAAATCCTTTACAAATTCTCTGAAACCACATCTGGTCCTCAAGCCTTGTTGTAACTTTTGCCCTAATTGACTTCATGCTTAATAGATCTCAGCTGCTCAGGCATTGTGGTCAGTCTTTTTGGGTGAGAATCCCAGTCCTTTCATCTAGATGAGTCAGGGATTACCAATTTGAATAATTTTCCCACGTTTTTTTTCTTCAATTTTGTCACAGAAGATGTTGGCTAGTGGTAACAACCATCCCATGGGATTGTCATAAGAACGACATGATAGTAGTGTAATGACAAAAGATCAATTAGGGACAAGTGACTAATGTAAATAGCAGGCAATCATTTTATTAAGGTTCGCAGTGACTGCTGATGCAGTGATGTTAACTGAGGTCCTCTAGACAGGAGAAAGGAGTAAAAACGACAAGTAAAGGTATGACGGTTCAAAACATAACACCGTTCATCACCCACCCGTTGAATATATTTGACCTTTCCTCTCAGAATGAAAGTAGAGAGAGCTGGTCGGCATGGGGAACAGGACAAGGTGATGCGATATAAGTTAGAAATATGGTTATTGAATTTAGCATTTTAACTCTGTGATCTCTTAAAAAGGTGTTGTAACTGTTGGGAATGTTGGCACCATTAAAGGCCTGTCTATTTAGTGATTTTAAAACATGAACTGGGTTAAATAAACCAACTCCCAGGCATTGTTTCACTGAACAGCTCTTAGACATCTTTTTTATGTCACTTTATTTTCCTTTTACCACACTTAATCAACTGAAGATTTATGCAGAGTATTTCCTAGCAATCTTTATTGTTATTCTTGTTTTATTTTGGTGTCAATCCAACAGTTGAATCTTAGAAATTACTAATTTACTTATTAGAATTACTACTTTTTAACCCTCATTATTATTAGAGATTCCTCATGATGTCTGTGTTTTTCTTGTCTTCCAAAAGCTAGTAGTAACATATAGTTCCTAGCTTTCTCTTGCCAATTTTTTTTAATATTTAAGGTTAAAGGTGTATTAATAGTTTAAATGCTAATAAGATACCAACTTTCAAAAAAAATTGTCTAAGCATCAAAGCAATCTCAGCCAAGGTTTTCTTTGTATGTATCAGCACACTTATTCTAAAATTTATATGGAAAGACAAAATAATATAGTTAATTAAAAATACAATAACTGACTCTTAGGGAGTTTTTTCCATGAAAAAGAACATACATTACATGCATTATTTTACTTAAATGAAGATTCATAATATGGACATTTCATTTGTCATGCAAGAATTAGAATAATTGTTTTGTCAGACCAAGAAAGGGGACATAATGAAACAAATGGAGTGAAAATGTTCACATTTTTGAAAAAAGAAGTGTTCATAGGAGAATGTTGTCAAAGTTTGGTGAACATGTATTATAAATTGTACATCTTATTGTATTCAAACAGTAAAACAAGTAGAAGTAACCATAAACTGCAAAAAGCAATAGAATATATTAAGTCACCTCACAAAATAGTTTAAGCTGGGAATTAGCAAGAACAAACTACTGCAAGCTCACAATGATTTTCTGAAATAGAGCCCTCCTTACTTAGGAGACAGTATTGATGATATCTTTATAAGATTGTTTTTTTTCAGTTGAAGATTTTATATAGAGGAGCATGACCTGGGGAAATTGGAGCAGGCCCGTAGACTTGCCATAGGCTATCAACAAAAAGATCAAAGGTATGGAAGGTAGTACCAGTGAAGAAAGATAAAAGGAACTTGGGTTATTTTGTGTAATTTTCAGAACAGAAGTTGAGAGACTGCTTAACAGCTATGTTTCCCTTTTGTAAAGAAAATGTGCAGTGTTCACTGAGACCCATGGAACCACTGGAAAGTTGAATTAATTTCATCCAACCTCCCTTTCTACAGGTGGGAACACTGCTGCCCTGGGATGAGTTGTGATTTGCTGATGAGCCTGCAAGTACTTAAAGCTGAGGTTGGGGATTGGATAGGATGCAGTGTGAATGCAACCCCAGAGAGCAAGCCAGAAATATGTTATGGCAGCAACTGCAGGAGCTTAGAAGTCATAGAAAATGTTCTATTTAATATAGAAATAGGGACTATATTTGGAAAATATAATTTCATGATGCTCCATTCACGCAAGTCTATTCCCAGTCCTCCATACCCTCTTAACTACAGGGTTTTGTTTTTTTTTTCCTGTGCATTTAGTCTAGGACTAAACCAGATGCTACCAAAGTTTTCTATCTATATATTGAATTTCAGTTGTAATTTAACTACAATTAGAGTCAGCATTTTTTCCTCATTATCTTAAACAGAGTGCTCTCCTTTTGGGTATTGTGGAATACACCCATGAAGTTTAGGATTTTTGCAAGTATTTCCTAGGCATAAGGCATGCCTGAATACTTGACTAAAAACAACAACAACACACACATACAAAAGGAAACAGAAATGAGTTGAGCCAAGAAAATGACCCCCTCCCCCCAAAAAAAAATTCTTGTTCAAAGTATACCTAAACTCACTCTGGGTATTTAAATTACATGTTCCACTAGATTCTCTATAGTTTTAAACTTTCTATATTGTGTTTTCTAGATTTTCATAACCAGAGATATTTAGTATAACAGTAGCCAGAGGAAGTACTTATTTTATTTTGAAGGATAGGTTACTAGGAGTAACTTATTTCTAAGAACTTAATATCTGAAATAGAGAACTGATATTTTTTGTACAGCCTTTTTGACTTTGCATACATTATCATGTTTAATCCTGACATTTTGAGGTAAGCAATATTGTTATTTTACGAACAAGAGAACTCTGGTTTATTATTTTCACCATGGATTGAATTTATGTTTGCACAGATAGTAGATTTGGAATTTGACCCAGTCTGGTTCTAGGTTTATTACTAAACATTTACACTTCACATACATTTACACTTACACATCACATCACATAGTGTATGTGATGCAGCACAATTATTTATTGGCTTACAGATTTAAAGTTCCACCTGAGTTTCAGATCCTACAAGTTCCTGGGGCACCTTCATTTCACACAGGAAGAAAGAGAAGAGGGAAAAGGAAACAAGCCCAAGAAAACCCTTTTTCATTTCATGCTGAAAAAATTACCATTCATTTGTTAGAAATGAACTATGTTTCTAGCCTTGAAACGTACCGTGGATACTGTGGCGGCATATATGTTTCTTCTTCCTCATGCTGTTCTGCATGTCAGACTGCCCTGGATTCGCATCCAGACTCCTCTATTGGCATCACTTTACCAGCGGATGTGCCCTTCTATTGAGCAGCATGGAGAACTTCCACTCCAAACACAGTCATTTGGAGAATGAAATGACTGGTCTTCTTCCCATAATGGTTTGCCAACAGATGGGGCCCTATGGGAGATTCATTGCAGAATCCAAAAATTTGACATCTAAGGAGACATCCACCCACTAGATGATTCACAGCAACAGAATACTAATAAGTCAACTCACCTTGCTTTCTGCAGTTTCAACCATCTGAGACATTTTACATTTTAAGACGAAGACTTCAATGGTTAGTTATGGTGAGGCACAGATATTTCAGGAGTTTAAAAACCATAATAAAGAAATTTTACTAAGAATAACTTATTTAAATTGAAAATTTAACAAGTTAATTAAGACAAGGTAGAATTAATATTATGCTATTGAATTTTATCTCAACGTTCTTCATTCTAATATACCTCAGTGATAATCACATTCCTTTATATGCCTTTTCTTTCTCTGCTTCTAGAAGTCCTAAAAATTTCTACTGATTCTGTATGTTATTTTGTAGCTGACTTTATTGACCTCACCTACTTAACTGTACTTTTAGAACATTTTTTATGACTTTCCTGGGATATATGTACACCATCTATAAAAAATAATGAATTTGTGTCCTTTCCAAATTTATTCATTTTATTTTGGTTTGTTTTTGTTCTACCTAAGTATATTGGGTGTAACATCAATAGCATTGTTTCATGATTGTATCTTACAAATTTTATGTTCCTAATCTTATTATAAAGTCCTCTATTACATTGTAAAAGTAATACTGGCTGTTGGTTTTTTACTAAGTTCTTTCTCTATAACTATTAGATGATCATTAATGTTATTTAATCAAGAAAAAAACCTGATTTTTCTTTGCTAGCCTGGCCATTTCTCAGCTCTTTTTAACTTACAATATTCAGCTCCCTTTAGAATGATGTTATTGGTCAAACTTCTGTGTTGGCTTTCTTTTAAGTGTCCAAAATATTTACTAAGTCATGAATTTAAGTAAAGAAACTTCAGAAGTTGACCTTGAATTGGTCTCTCTTTCTCTATGTCTCTGACTCTCTCTCTCTTGCCTTGACAAACAGTAAATTTTAAAGATATAAGCTGCCCACACCTGTGCCCTTAGTCAGTGACTATTTTCAATACCAGCTGAGTATTACACCTTCTGCAAGGCACCAAGGTTACAAGAAGGACACAGTCACTGTCTTAGTAGAGATTAGAGAGGAAACAAATCAGCCAGTGAATAAATATGTTTCTTAATTTTAGCTGTAATGTCTAACAGTGATAAGTAAAAGGAAACATAACAGTGTTTAGAATTGTGTAATGGGGTATGTATCACTCAGGGCTCTGGTAGGAAGATGATGGTATATTCAAATTGGGATCAAAAAGAAAATGATAATAAGTCCATTTTCAGAGGTATGAGTGGCATGGAGGAAACAATGGAGGTGGTAGAAAACCTTGGAACTAGTAACAACTGTACCTGGATGGGTGAGAGGAAGGAATGGTTTTCATCCTTGGAGACAGAAGACCACACAGAAAGGGTTGCTTAAGGAACACGGTGAGCTTGTGAGCTTCAGGAGGGAATGAGAATGAAAACACTGCCATTCTACTTCCTGTTCCTCGCTGTTCTTTTGCTGTTGTTTTGTTCCATTATGGGTTGACTTCAACAAGAAGCTAGCACAGGGGATTTTGATTATCACTTAAAATTCAGTTCCTCTTGAACAGAACACTGTGTGGATATTTGGGGATTGGATCTGGAAAAATAGATGCAAGAACAGTGCATCTAATTAGAAATCTAAGAAAAATTTGGAAAGTCAGAAAGTTCTGGATTATAATCTAGACATTCAATGATGTTACAACTTTGAAGCAGTTATTTTTCTTTCCTAAACCCAGTATCATCAGAAAGCTATTAATAATAATGTCTACCACTTGGAATTCTTATAAACTTGAAAAGAAAGAATGGTTATATAGCCCTTAGCATTCTGTGGCCCACATAAGAGACTATATGTTCAGTAGTTTTATCAGTATTTGTTATAGTTTGTACTACCTTTCCTGCTCTTGTTAGTAGTAGTCGTAAGTTTGAATTTTCCTGGTTATGAAACACAGCAAGTTGAAGAGTAGACTTGGCACTTTGTGTTGAATTGAACACAAAGGAAGCTGATGCTACTTCTAAGAGGAATCCATGTATTTTTATAGATTACTAGTTCTTCTGATTCCAATCTAGAACAGCTGTGAAGCTGTACAGACTTGTACATCTGAAACTGAACAAATGTAACTACAATCTCAGAGTTACAGGTTGACTTAGAAAGAAGGGTTGCGTGAAGGGAAGTTTTATATATATGTGTGTGTGTTATAAGATCTTAGAATGTGTATACTGTGTATCTGTTACACAAGAATCCTACAAAATATGGTTATATATATATATATATGCCCATGTGCACACCCACAGATAAATCTATACTTCGGTTCATACATGCAAAGACACACAGATTAATAGCCAAAGCAACATCAACTTTTCGTGTAAACAATACACAAGACTCCTACAAACTATGGTTATGTATATAGGCCTGTGTGTACACCCACAGATAGATAAATATTCTTACATTCATACATACAAAGACACACAAAAATTAATATCCAAAGTCGAGTCAACTTTTCTTGTCACCCTGTCAGACCCTCATTTCTTCAAAGATCAAGTAGGACAAAAAGAGGGAGTTTCTAGGCAAAGAAGAATGTTAACACCTAGCCACATATTTTTGTACCTCAAGGCTTTTCAAGGCTTAGATGGTAAATAATTTACATTTTCTCTAAAATCACTTTTGACTTTAAAGATGATTACTTGAATAAATTATTTTTTAATGGAGGAGGGTGGGAAGAGTAGATAGGGTAATTAATGCAGTCTTCTTTTATACCAATTTTCTATCTCAAAGTAAAATTTAATTTAAGTTCTTGAGGCCGTTAGTGTTAATGAGTATTTATTCCTCTTTTTCTTTTATAAAAAAAACATGAGCATTTTTAGCATGATTAAACTTAATGATAATTTATTTACATAATTACAATGTAAAGCTTTATAGAAATGTATCCAAAATACTTTTCCTTGTGTGTATGGTGTGTGTGATGTGCATTTTTTTTCTCCAGAAGGGAAGTAAAGGAAAATACGAATACTTCCTTGAAAGAGAGGTACTTTTCATTCCTCAGTAATTTCCTATTGGAAATCAAGTGTCAGTTGGTGTATTGTCTGAATATAGTTCATCATCTGACTTTCAGTGTCCTTGTCTGTCATATCCAGATTCTAATGCTAGCATAGTAGATGCTGTGAGGATCAAAGAAGATAGTAATAGGAAAGCAAAATATTAGCGGTTAGGGTATCAAAATAAGATTTAGCGTGGGATTTATAATTCTTGAAAAGTAATGTAGCAGCTGAGAGCTCAGCCCCTGAGGCATGATGGATTTAGTTTTGAATGGGGTTCTAGTTCTATCTGCTCTACTTATACATGAGCTGCACAAACTATAACTTGTTCTTTCATATGTAAAATGAGTAGCCTCACAAGATTTCAGTACATCATCAGTCTAGTAAACCTCTGATCCCTGTGCTTGATGTCTCACAAAGTTCAAATAAATACTGTTATTATTGATAGTATTGTTGCTATTGCATTTGACCAAGGCAGTTGTACAGAGAAGGTTTTGAACCAGAGTCCATTCTGTATTCTTTCTGTCTCAGTTTTCTGGGACACTGGATCTCCATAGTTTTACCACAGGATCTGGGTAACATGGAAATGAGATAATGGGTGGAGTAGAATTTGTTTTGTCATTATTTCCAATATCTGCAGCAAATTGAATTTAAAGTTGTGAAATAAAGATGACCAAAAATGAGTCACCAAGTTTCACATCCATTGTAATGTAGCCCATGAAAATAAGCATCTGAATAAGGTTCAGTATGTATCATCTGGTTTACCATGAACTTTGCCACTATATGCTAGTTCTTTCATCACTAATGTGTGAGTAAAACATTTGAGTCTCTCTAGGAAAGTTGTAGCTTTTGTGTCTTAAACACCCAGTTCATGACACTCTAAATTATCTCTCTAGTTGTATTTCAACCCCACAAAGATGTTTATAGACTCAAAGCTCAGCATTAAGTGGCACAGACAGCATCTAAGTCCATACCTCTCCGGACCAAGTACCTGAATTTTTCCATGATAGTTGATCAAAATCCAAGTCTCTCCTGACTTCTATGTTTGCAGAGAGTACTAGATATGGTCATGACTTTGGTGTCATATAGATGTGAACTTGGATTTCCTTTTACCTGTCTACTGGCCGTGTGATCTTGAGTTATTTAATCTCACTGTCTTTATCTGTAAGACTAGGATAATGTTTCCAATATTTCACAGTGTTGCAAGGATCAAATTCAGTCATGAGTGTCATGCTTTCTCAACCTAATACATCATCAATAAATGGTGTCTTTTGTCTTTTCTTAGCATTATGTATGCTAAGTTCAAATGTGGTGCTATAAAAGAATAAACTTGACTCTGCATTTTCCATCCCTGATGTTCTGAAAGTTAGTGAAAAAATATAGTCACTAAAATGTTATTATACCAGCTTTATTATTTAACCCAAGTTTGGGTCAACTATAAGACATATTTTGAACAAAATTAATGGAATCCTGATATTTATTACTCATTGATATATTTTATCACTTCTCATAAATGTGATTCTTTAGATACCTTGGCAATTTAGCTTTAAAATTTTGACATACATCTGCTTAATCAAATTCATTCCATTTACACTAGCTGATTCAACATGTTAAGTATTTGCTGTCATTTTTTAAAATGAAAAATCAAATTCAATCCATCAAAGTTATAGGCAAGCATGATTTATAAATGAAGGATTTTTTAATTCCCTAATGTCCTCAAGGTGATTTTTAAATATAAATGTTGTTCTGGAAATCTTTGTTTAACTGCCTTTTATGTTTAGTTTTTCTAATCCAAAGCATTACATGGTCATATTAGTATCTATAAAGGGCCAAAGAATGTTTTCATAATATAAAGCTTCAGTTTATTTATTTATTTATGTGAAGTCACCATGTCATCAAATATGCTCATTTCATATACGTGGAAGTCATTCTGTTGACAGAACTGTTAAATGGAGTACAAATTCTAGAAATATTACATTGAAATAGCTTATTATATAGCACATTTAGTAGTTTTTCTTTTTTCATATACACTTATATTTTTTCTCTTCCAAAATGACTACAAGAAGCATGTTATCACCACTTACCCAAGGGAAGATAATTGTTGATAAAAAGGTCATATGATTAGTAAAAGGGCATTGTACAACATATGGCCCATTTTTTTTTTTGTGTATTATGTTTAGTTCAATTTCAGCCTGAATAGCTCAAATAATTATTCCTAATCTACTTTCCTTTACTTTTGTAAAGTACACCTAGTGAAAAATTACTTAAAGAAAAAGAACAATTATATCTCATAACAAGAAATCCTAAATAAATACATGTTCATGCTAGTTAGCCAGAGGTTCATTTGCCATTTAGTAGCTATCATCCTATCTTTCTGCACTGCCATGCTCTAAATTGACTGTACTCCTGTACCCCTCAAGCTCATCTCCTTTATGTTCAAGAGAGACAGCAGAAGTATAAGCAAAAACCTGTCTCATCAGAAAGAGCTGCTGATATTGTAGACTACTGAGAGATTACTGTAACCAACATCAGTACAATCCAGTCACCACTAAACACTTAAATTCAGCCATTATTGGAAGAATTTAATTAAGTGAAGTTCCTTCTGCCAGCAGATTTAAAATGGTATAATCTGATTTCTAAAACCAATAAAAATCTAAGAACCCAAAGACTTTTTCTTCATTTATTCACATCATAAAAACAGATGCAATAAATGGTTGGGACCATCTGAAGATATTTTACAAGCTGTTCCATCTGCCTTGCTGGCATCCTACCCAAGTAATGTAGGTGGTTCTGAGTTTTTAGTCATTGCTAGCACTTGCATACCTTGGCACGAGTGGGAGTCATTTCCTCTTACTTTTTTTAAAATGGTCTGGAGTAGATTGGAGAGGATATTTGTTTGGTTTTGTTTGAACTTATAAATCAAGGGGAGAGAGAATTAGGTTTTATGTACTTGTTCTGTGTCTCAGAGTGCCTTGCCTGTTTGGAGTTCCTTTGGAGGCAAGATAGAAACATCTGTTGGTTGCCTGACAGTACAACTCTTGAATGGCGATGCCCATGTTCTTGCATACATCTTCCAGTTGCTGTGTCCTTAGTAAATTAGAAGTGAAATGTATACTGATATTCACTAACAAGAAGAAAATGTGACTTTGCACTTGATATTTATGCCTTTCCTCTTCAGGGAAAATTTCATACTTCAGATTTCATCCAGTTAGCAGCTTTTGCTCTATGTAATGTGACAAGATAAGAAACAGTCATGGATTTAGGCTTAGGAAAAGTAGGTGCTTATATGAATTATCTTTAGGTAATCTTATAATTCTCAAATCTTTGCTCCATTCTTGATTTGAATTTTCCCTCACTAATACTCTGAGAAGTAGGCTATTGTAGATATTAATGTTTCTTTACTTCATAGGAAAACACTCATCCTAGCAGAATCAAGTTAGTTTCCTAAAAGTATAAATATATTGATTAGAATCTAATTTTTAATGTCTCTGTACAGCACTAAGTATGAACTAGACAGAGTGCAATTAAAGAATCTAAAATGATCCTTGTGTTTATGCACACAGCCATCCAACTCCCAACTACCTGCAATGTTTTCAACTGACAGTCTAATTTCTATCTGGGAATTTATGCTGGCTAAAAAGAGCTCCTCCTTAAATGGTCATGTGCTTTCCCTGGGGACACCATATTTACTCATTGGTCATTATGACAGTAAAAAAATCCCTTCTCTCATTCTTCCAAGACACAAAAGCTGAAAATTCACCTCAAGTTAAAAGCTACTCCTGGAATCAACTTTACTGTGAGCACATGCCAATTAAATTGTTCTAGCTCTCTACTTAATCATGCTTCGATCACTTTTTCATAAATTTTCTACAGGCAAATCTTCTTCTTAAGTTCTCTCTCCAAGATCCTTACCTAAGGCAGGTAATGCCAAGAAGAACCAGGCTCTCACAAAGCATGTTGGACATGGGCCAATTACTAAGAAGCTGGCAGTATTCACCAGGGGTACATAAAGAATGAATTATCCCTTTAGCATGCTTCAGTTCTGCAGTTGTAAAGCTTTTTAATCATAGTAAAAATGGATAAGATTTTAGTGAAGGGACATGGGCTAATAAAGACAGTATCTCAAATATTTGAAGCAATTCAAGTAAAGTATTAATAGAATTAGGTAGATTGAAGAACTAAATTTTATTTTTTTGACTTATTTTTTTAAAAAATCATGCAATATTGATCATATTTGTATAGTTATTAGTCACTTTGTGGCCCTCCCTGTATCACCCTTCTCTCCCCCCTTGTCCTCTCTTGCTGGAAGTCATTGCTTGATGCTTGACTCTCTTTTCTGGGAGGCAGCTATCCAGGCTGATGGACTCATCAGAGTTTTCTTGAGGTAGAAATGATTCCTACCCATGTCAAAGTATGCACATGCTAGCAATGACTAAAACCTACATAACTTGGGTAGGATCACTTGCACGTTGGGGAACCTCTCGCTGATCGATGTGTGGTATGGTTCTCCAGTCTCCTTTGTTGCAGCACTTCCTATGGTTGAGGTGACCATCATGTTGGCTGTCTCTTTGCCCATGTCTGTGCCTTGGTGCTGCTTTGGTCCCATGTAGTGAAGAACTAAGTTTGAATTGTGAGCATCGTTTCAAGAAAACAAGAAGAAACAGGAACTAATTTAGCCAGAAAAAGGAAGTAATTTCGATTAGGTCTAATAATTAACTCCAAGAATAGAAGGATAGGAGGGGGAATTCTTTCTCAGAAATTCTTAAATAAACCAAGACCAGGACTATATATTGTAGGATGCTCTAGGAGTAGAGGATGAGGACCTCTTGGTCAATACATCCATAAATCCCTAGATGCCTCACAATATTTCTGCACTTGCAGAAATAGAAAAAGAATGGTTTCACTGTGTCCTGTTAAGCAATGTATTCCTGTCTTCCTTGACAAAAATGTATAGAAGTTTGCTTGCCAGGTCATAAAATGAATATATCTCAGTATCTTCTGTAACTCTTCTCTTGGCTATCAACTCAATTATCTGAATCAAATCACAACAGAGTTTGATTGGATAATCACTGGGTCTGCTGGGCAGGAGGAAAAGGAAATATATCTCCAAATAGGTGTATACCTAGCCACTCTGTGCTAACACAAACTTAGAAAGTTTTGTGGAACTGAATCTTAAGAGTGAAGAGTTGAGATCATAATGTTGTTTAAGAGATTTAAAAGTTGTTTAATTATCACATGATGTTCATTTTTAATATTTATTTTTTAAGTTGTTTGTATCTACTAATTTTGGAAAGCTTTGTTCCATGTAGTCAGTGTCTTCCCTGTTTTTAAGAAATCTGATGCAATGTAAATACTGCATGCTTTGGTTTCGATTTAGTTGAATTGGTTATCTTTTATTATAGAATTCTTTAATTATTCTTTTTATTTGAGACCTAATCGAAAATACTTCACATAGCATTGTATTAGTGTCAGGTATGCAGTAAATGATTTGATATTTGTTTATATATTGCAAAACTATCACCATAATAAATTAATTAACATCTGTCACCATACTTAGTCACAAAATTGGCATTTCTCTTCCTCTGCCTTCTTTCACTTATTGCTGTCAAAGTTGGTCCATGATGTTGCAAATAGCAGGGTTTCAATCTTTTTACAGATAATGGTATTTTATGCAGTGTATGCTACACATAGATCTGCATCTATATGTAGCTATGTAGATATAGACGTAGGTATCACAGTGTCTCTATCCATTATCCATCAGTGGATACTGAGGCAGTTACCAAATCATATATATTGTAAATAATGCTACAATGAACTTGGGGGGTGAATCTTTGGGAGTTAGTGTTTTCATTTTCTTCAGATAAATCCCCAGAAGTGAAATATATGAATCATATAGTAGTCACATTTTTAAAGTTTTTGAAAACTCTCTATACTGTTTTCCATAGAGAATGCACCAGTTTTTATTTCTCCTAATAATGCTCAGGGATTCCCTTTTTTTCAAGTCTCTCATCAATACTTTGTGTCTCTTGTCTATTTTGATAATAGCTGTTTTAAGAGCAATGAGGTTATGATGCTTCATTGAGTTTTTTTATTTGCATTTCTCTGATCCACAGTGATATTGAGCATTTTTCATTTTTCCATGTTGACCATCTGTATATCTTGTTAATAGCATATATATTCATATCGCATGCCCACTTTTAAATTGGCTATTAGTTTGGAACTTCGCCCCTTATAAAATATATGCTTTACCAATATTTTTCCCATTCAGTAAATTACCTTTTTAGTATTTTAATTCTTTATTCTGTTAATACAAAAAGTTTTAACTTGAAGTGTTTCTTCTTTCTCTTCCTCTTCCTCTTCATGTTCTTCTTCTTCTTCTTCCTCCGCCTCCTCCTCCTCCTCCTCCTCCTCTTCTTCTTCTGGGGGTGGGGGGGCGTGGCTTTTCAGGTATGTTTTTTTTTTTTTTTTTGTGACTCCATTTCTATTTCTTTGAAAAATACCATGAGTATTTTGTTAGTGATTTCATTAAATTAGTAAATTGCTTTGATTAGAATGAATTTTAGCAATATTAGTTCTTCTGATCTGTGAGCATATGTTATTTTTCCATTTCTTCATGTCTTCAATTTATTTTACTAATCTTATTGTACAGGAGCAAGACTATGTGCACTATTTTCTATGTAGGAATCAGAAGGGAAAATTTCCTCTAGTCTGTTTCATTTTTTCTTTATATTTTATAGGTGTATCATTGATATGGTAAGGGTGTCTATGTGTGTGTGTGTCAGTGTGTGTGTGTGTATGTGTGGATACAGTCTTACGATCAGGTTTTGGTCTGTTAGCAGCTTGTCATTCTCACAAATGCTTTTGGTCTTCCCCTGCCCACCAGGAACGCCTGAGGGGGTATAGCTGGATATTTTCTTTCTAGGTCAGCTAAGTTCTAGTAAAATAGGGTCCCTTTTAGTAAAATGATGACTTTTCTCATCATCCTGTAGATCTTCCCTTTGAGAAACCATCAGAACTCATATAGTAAAACTCAGAGACCGTAGTAGCTCCCTGAAGATTGGGCCCTTGGTGATTTTTGCTCTTAAACTGTGTGCTATCCATCTCTATCAATTTAGCAGTTATAATTTAGGTTTCCAACTACAGCATTGATTTCTGTGAGGCTTTCTGCTTTTGGAGTTGCATTCTGTTGCATGGTCTGTCTCTGCATTTATCTGTCTCTATGCCTTGGGAGAGGACAGTGATTTGCCCCATGACCTCCGTTCTTTGCTGGATCTGAAAGAGTAATTGTTTTCACTTTTGCAAACATTTTTCTCTTGTTAGGACTAAAGTGATTTCCAAGCTTTTTACATGCCAGACTAGAAACTGGGTGTCCTCCTCAAGTATTAATGCCAAAAAATCCCTTCCTTCATGAAGCACTTGGGTGTTTATTTTATAAACCCTAGACTGATTTTTAAAACATTTTTGTCAAAAAAGCCTCAGAGTCATTTTTGTGAATTGAACAGTGGACTCACACTTTATGATACGTCTGATGTATAGTGACATTGGCCCTGTTTTATTCCACTTTACCTTATCTTTATGACTATATTTATTTTGCAGTAGTATATATATACCTGTGAAAATAGCTTGGCTTTTAAAATTAAATTAGTAAGTTTGTACTAATTTAATTAATAGAAGAGTTTAATTAATAGAACTCTTCTTAATAGAAGAGTTTGAACTTTGGAAAAGAAAAAAAATGAGAAAAATCATTAAAAATGTCAGTTTTATGTACAGTAGACTCCAGTCTTTTCTCCACTTACAAAATAGCAAAGTTAAATGGGGAGACATTAGAAATCTAAAGAATATTCTCACCTTCATTTGAGTCTCACAAAAAGTGAATAAGGATGTCACTAAATTCCCATTATTATTGTGATTTCTACTACATGATAACATTGATTATTTTTAATTTATATATGTTTCACCTGGTTGTATTCTCCAGAGTTCCCCCACCATATCACCAATGCACCATCATCTTGATGTTATGTTTTTCCCTTCCCTGATTTTCCTCTACCTCTCTCCCCCTCCCTATCTGTTTGTGTTAGTTCTGTTGTCATCTTGTTTTGACTTTTTTCTAGACCACTTGTTTGTTTTCCCTATATCCCACATACAAGTGAGACCATTTAGGTTTTTTTCCCCTGACTTATTTCTGCTAGTATGATTTTATCTAGATCCATCCATGTTATAATAAATGTATCAGGATTATCATTTTTGACTGCTGAATAATATTCCATCAGGTAAATATATCAACTTTTTAAGCCGTTCATCAGTTTGGGGGCATTTGGGTTATTTCCAAGTACTCGGTTATTATATAGCACTGCAGTAAACATATGAGTAACAGGTGTTCATTGGAACTAGTGTTTTGGTATCCTTTGGGTAGATTCCCAGTAGTGGAATTGCTGGATCAAATGGTAGTTCCATTTTCACTACTTTGAGGGTCCTCTACACAGTTTTTCATAGTGACTGGACTAGTTTGCATTCCTACCGGAAGTGTAAGAGTGTTTCTTTTTATCCCCCACATTCTCATCAGCACTTCTTGTTGCCCATTTTTTTTTTTTAATATGGGCTGTTTTTAATATCTCACTGTGTTTTTGGTTTGCACTTCCCTTATTATAAGTGATGTTGAACATTTTTCCGTATGCCTTTTGACCTTTTATATTTCCTCTTTTAAGCTCTTCTCCCCATTTTTTGACTGGGGTTTTGCTTTGTGTTTGTTAAGTTGTGTGAGTTTCTTATGGATCTGTGGTAACAGACACTTGTCAGTTGAGTGGAGTGCTCCCCAATTTTTCCCATTTAGTTGGGTGTCTCTTTGTTTCGGTTATTGTCTCTTTTGTGTACAGAAGCTTTTTAGTTTGAAGTAGTTTCAGCTGTTTATGTTTTCCTTCGCTTTCTTTGCATGGATAGATGCTTCCTGAAAGTCATTTTTGTGGTATAGGTCATGGGGCGTTTTGGCTGTGTTTTCTTCTACTATTTTATGGTTTCAGGTTTTAGGTTCAGATCTTTTATCCATTTTGAGTTGGTTTTTGTGTTTGATATAAGGGAGTAGTCTAGAATCATTCTTTTGCATATAAAAATTCAGTTTTTCCCAGTACCATTCACTGAAGAGGCTGCCCTTGTTCCAATGTACTTTATTGCCCCTTTGTCATAGATTAGTTGACTGTACCTATGTGATTTTATTTCTGGGCATTCAATTATGTTTCATTGCTCTGTGTGTTTGTTTGTTCCAGTACCATGCTCTTTTGATTGTTATGGCTTTGTGATATAATTTCAAGTCTGGGAATGTAATACCTCTTTGTTCTTTTGGTCATGAAGGCTTTGGCTGTTCGAGGTCTTTTATTATTCCATATGTATTTCAGTAATTTTTCTTTTATTTCTTTAAAGAATGTTCTTGAAAATTTTATTGGAATTGCATTGAATTTTTAGGTTGTTTTTGATTGGATGTCCATTTTGATGATGTTGATTCTTCCAGTCCACGAGCAAGGGACATCTTTCCATTTATTTATGTCTTTTAACAATGGTTTATGGCTTTATTTGTATAGGTCCTTTACATCTTTCATTAGATTTGTTCCCAAGTATTCAGTTTTCATTGGTACAGTGACAAATGGAGGTTTTTTTTTTATTTCTTCTTTTTCTCTCTGGCTTTATGCATATAGGAACATTACTTATTTTTGTGTATTGACGTTGAAATCAGCTACCTTATTGAATTCTTTTATTGTTTCAATAAATTCTTCTGTGGATTTCTTGAAATTCTCTAAAGCATCATGTCATCTGTGTACTATAGTTTCATTTCTTTTTTTTTTTCCTATTTGTACTCCATTTATGTCTTTCTCTTATTGCCCTAGCTAGGACATCCAGTATTATGTTGAAAAGTAGTGATGAGAGTGGGCATCCTTGTCTAGTTCCAGATCTTAATGGAAATGATTTCAGTTCTCCCCATTAAAGATGATGTTTGCTGTGGGTTTGTTGTACATGGCTTTTTTATGTTAAAATGTGTTCCTTTTATCCCAAATTTTCCAAGGACTTTATCATGAATGGATACTGAACTCTTTCAAAAAATTTTTTTACATCTATTCATAAGATCATACAGTTTTGGTTATTTTCCTTGTTTATGTGATAGATTATGTTGGTTGACTTTCTTACATTGAACCATTCCTGTCCGTGGGTTAAAGTGAAATCCCACTTGTTCATGGTGTATCACCCTTTTTATGCTTTGTTGGATTTGGTTTGCCAAGATTTTTCAAAGAAATTTTGCACCTGTGCTCATTAGGAGGATTGGTCTGTAGTTTTCTTATTTGTGTTATCTTTGTTTTGCTTTGGTATTAGTATGATGTTTACATCATAGAATCTATTCAGCAGTTTTCATTTTTTTCTCAATATTTTGAAGAAAAGTTTTAGTAATACAGATTTTATTTCATCTTTGAAAATTTCATAGAATTCATTTGTGAAACTGTCTACTCCTGGGCTCTTACTTTTAGGGAGAGTTTTGATGGTTGCTTCACATGATAGCATTGATTACAGAAATCCTGTATTGATTAAGTCTCAGTAAAAGTCTTAAAAAATGGAATTTCCATGGCAAAAACTCAGATTATACTTTTAACATTTCCTTAAAATAGAAGAAAAACAAAATATTCAACCAATCTTTTGTGCTTTTTACCACCCTAGTTTTCCTCTGAACTTCTAAATTAAAAATCCAATCATGTATTTTAGAATTGGGAAAGAAATAAATACTATAGAATCATTAAGTTGGAATTAATACAAGTTGAATATTAGATTTATTTTTACGGTATTTATTTATTTTTAAGAATTTTATTAAGGTATTTATTTTTAAGGTTATTATGACTAGGAAAAGTCATGTCATATTTCATCAATATTTTAATACCACCTAAATTTATCATGTATATTTTAGACTTTATAAGCTTTATGAAATGGATTAATACTAATAACATATGGGACATATATTCTGAAGCATTCTGGTGTATTCTGTATGTGAAATTTGGAAATGGCCTTTTTGTTTTTCCAATTTTTTCCCTTTTTTCAACAAGAAATTCCTGGGTCACTAAGGAAAAAGCAGTTGGGTTTAATGCAATTTCCAGATAGTTAAAAATATAATCAGAAATGTCAAACTACTGAACTTCAACTTACCATAAACACCATGCCCTGAACATTGAGTAAGCTAATGGTCTTCTTTACCCTCTTCTCTACCAGATTACCCCATCTACCTCTCCTTTCCTTGATAAATCAACATTTCTTCTAGGTGAACACCCCTGCAAGGGTACGCAGGAAGAATAGCCTCATTTATTACGGTGACACAGTTAATCGTCTTTGACAATATTCATTTGTAACTGAAGTGAAGCTTTCACAGACCAGAAATAACACTTTGATATTAAAGTCCTGTTAACACTTAGATCCCCAAATATACAGATATTGGTCAAAGATACTGAAATCTTTTTTCAGAAATACATTATTTTAAAACTGGATTTGATACCTCTTGATCAAGTATTAGTTCAGGGCATCTATAAATGCAAATAATTTTCTGTAACCTCTTTCAAGTATATGAAGTAGAAAAGGTATGAACAAACAAGAAGTAAGAATTTTATTCATTTTGTTTTTTAATACAAAGAAATCTAGACAAAATTTATTATTCTTGTTGTGGCCTTCAGTCTTGTGAAAGAGTCATTTAAATAGATGACTCTCAAAAACCTTTGGACAAATAGTGGAAAACTTGCAAAGCATTTTAGTGGAGTCCTTAACAGGGACCCTTAGACTAGGCTGATGACTTAAATGGCATGCTTCCTAGCTGAGATGGATTCTGGGCTAGCTATGAACAATAATAGCGACTCAAGTGAAGAAGTGAAGGCAGGAGATTTTCCTCTGAAAATAGCAAATCAACTATGACAAATGGAATAGTAGAGAATATTGAGTGTTCAAAAAGTGAAAAGTGGCAGGCCAGAAGGTTGGAGGAAAACAAAGATAGGAGCTAAGTTTTGGAAACTTGGTGTATCACATTAAGATGCTAAGATTGTGTCCTATAAAGAATGAGATTTATCACATTTTTTTATCCAGTCATCTGTTTTGGGGCATTTAGGTTGCTTCCAAGTCCTTGCAATTATAAGTAGTGCTGCAGTAAACATCCAAACACAGGTGTCCCTTTGTACCCACATTAAGGTCTCTTTTGGGTCGATTCCCAAGAGAGCAATTGCTGGGTCAAATGGTGGTTCCATTTTGAGGGTCCTTCACACAGCTTTCCATAGTGGTTGGACAAGTTTACATTCCCACCAGCAGTGTAAGACTGTTCCTTTCTCTCCACATCTTTGCCAGCACTTGTTGCCCTTTCTTAGGATGTGGGCCATTCTTACTGGTGTAATGTGGTATCTCATTGTGGTTTTGATTTGCATTTCCCTTATTGCTAGTGACATTGACCAAGTTTTCATGTGCCTATTGGCCATTTGTATTTCTTTGGAGAAGTGTCTTTTTAGTTCTTCTCCCCATTTTTTGATTGAGCTTCTTGTTTTGCTTTTGTTTAGTTATGTGAGTTCTTTGTGGATCTTTGTTATTAAACCCTTATCACTCTTGTGGATGTACTTATAAGATCATATTAGCAAAAACAAGTAAAAAAGAAAAAGACAGAAACCAAATGGTTTCACTAATATATGGGATATAGGGATAAAAAAACAAAAGCCATGAGTAAAATTCAAAACAAGCTAAGCACGAAACTGAAGCACACAGCTTCGGGCAGGGGGAAACGGGAGAAATGGGGAGCGTGTGTGTGTGTGGGGGGTAAATCCCTGGGATTACAATGATGTGAAATTTATATATAAATAATTTTTAAAAAAGAATGAGATTTACATGGTTTGAAAGAATCAAATAAAATGATGAGATTCTGCACATCCCAAATCATATTGTAAATCTGATCATTGATCCTATCTCCAACATAATGGAAATATATGGAAGGCTGGATTTTACAAACAAAAAAACAAAACTCCCTCCTTATTCTTTTTTTCTTAAATATTTAAGCCTTTATCAACTCAAAATTTCTCAAATCAAGACCTATAAGAGTTACACACGGTTCAGGCAAAAATAGAGGACTCACAACACAAGTAACAAAACAAAATGTACCTTCAAGATATATACTTATAAATTGCCCACCAGGATCATAAGCTTAAGCAAGTAGGTAGTACAGTCACAGGACTTTTTTTTCTTTATATTGACTTTTTAAAATATCATTTATTTTTTATATTGTTGCTATTCTTGTTTTTTAAAAAAATTAAAAATAATATATAATATATATATTATATATTATTTTTAATTATATATATATATAAATCTTTGCATTCCCCAGGGTTCATCTAACACCTCCCTGACCACTACCAACCTCTCTTCCCACTTCAAGTTGTGTACTTTAGTTTGGTTGTTAGCTTGTTTTGACTTTTTCTCCTGGCCTTTTGTTTGTTTTTCCTTTGTCCCATATATTAGTGAAACCATTTGGATTCTATCTTTTTCTTTCTGATTTGTTTCTGCTAGTATGATTTCTTCTAGGTACACCTATGTTATCTCAAATCCATCAAATTTTTCACTTTTAATCATGAGTAATATTCCATTGTGATATGTACCATATATTTTTCATCCATTTGTCTGTTTTGGGACATTTGAGTTGTTTCCATGTCCTTGCAATTATAAATATTGCTTCAATAAACTTCTGATTACAGATGTCCCTTTTATATCAATATTGAGTTCTCCTTTGCATAGATTCCCAGAAGAGCGATTGCTGTGTCATATGGTAGTTCATTTTCAATTGTTTGAGGGTCCTCCACACTGCTTTCCATAGTGACTGGACCAGTTTACATTCCCACAACCAGTATGAGAATATTCCTTTCTTTCCACATCCATGTCAGCAGTTGTGGTTAGCCTTTTTATTTATTTATTTATTTATTTGTTTGTTTGTTTGTTTGTTTGTTTTTTAATGTGGGCCATTCTTGCTGGTGTAAGGTGGTATCTCATTGTGGTTTTGATTTGCATTTTTATGATTGCTAGATATAGCGAGCATTGTTTCATGTGCCTTTTGGCCATTTTTATTTCCACTTTTCAGTTCTTTTTTGTTTTTCTCTCCATTTTTAACTTGGCTTCTTGTTTGCCCTCCACAAAAGTAATAAGGATTTGATAACAAAGATCCACAAGGAACTCACATAATTTAGCAAAAACACTCCTTATTCTTTACAAATGAAGAAACTGAGATCCAGACAAAGCCAGGAGTAATTTGCACTTTTGTTCACTAAAACAGTGACTACATTAAATTAAAATGGAATCTTTAAAATCTCAACCTAGAATAGTTTCTATCCAAATGAGATCTCTCTCATGATCTATACAAACCAAGATAAATGTTAAAAGCACATTTTGATTCAATGCACGGTTTCTATTCTCTAATTTGAAAGGACATGAAATTTAGTAAACTAGGCAAACACTTTGAAAGTTAATTCTTTGAAAACCTTGAGATGTCCATGTTGTAGTTCACTACTTCAGAACATGAAATGCAAGAAGCCAAAATGAGTTCAGGCTAGAAAGTTTTGTTATGTGGGCAGGGAAATGAATGATTTTCTGTCATGAATAACCATCTGTCTTGGTTTCCTAATCTATAAAGTGGAGCTGAAGCTATACCAGCAATGCCATTCATTTGCAAAGAGGTTCTAAGGGTAATATGTAATGTTGGATATGAAATTGTATATTTTTATTTTTAATTAAATAGTCTATTTAGATATAAATTTCACATCTTTGTGATCTCTGGGGTTCACCCCCACCCTCTCTCATGTCCGCACCCTGTGCTGGCCCCTCACCCCCCAGTTGTATATTTTAATAAGGTTGTTAGCTTGTTTTGACTTTTTATCATGGCTTTTGTTTATATTTCCCATGTCCTATGTAGTACTGAAACCATTTGGTTTCTGACTTTTCTTTTTGACTTGTTTCTGCTAATATGATTTCTTCTTCTAAATCCATCCATGTTATCATAAAATCATCCAATTTGTTATTTTTAATTGATGAGTAATAGTCCATTGTGTATATATACCACATCTTTTTCATCTGTTCTGGGACATTTCGGTTGCTTGAAAATGGAACTAACTTTTGACCCAGCAATTGTTCTCTTGGGAATCTACCCAAAGGAGACCTCAATGCTTGTTCAAAGGGACACCTGTGCTCGGATGTTTATTGCAGCATTATTTATAATTGCAAGGAAAAGGAAACACTGAAATTGTGTATTTAAAGCTCAATGTTCCGTGTCAGTGTTTATCAATACAGTTCTTGTGCAACTGGGACTGCATTAGATGATTTTAGACAGCAAGTGAAAAACCTGTGTAAGTTATTGTATTGCTGTTTAGCTCCAAATTCTCTCTTTATTCTAATTTATTATCTCAACTAGAATGTGTAGATATTTCTCCCCTGTCAGGTGGTACTGATATTGGGTTGGAAAGGGGGCAAAAGTCACTAACTGACAAACCACAGACCCGCTTCACCCGTGCATAACAGTTGTCACTAAAATGCAGTTCAACAACAGGGTTTTATTTGCAAAGAAATTAGCCAGGAAAATGAAAAATCTTCAAAGCCACAAGTGGCCAGTTATCTTACCCTAACCACCATTTAGTCTGAAAGTCCCAAATACATGTCTAAGATGGTGCCCTTTGCCCCTCCAATCCTGAGGCAGGCACTCCAAAGTCCAGTCTTTCCCTGGTATCTTCTCTTTGGTTCTATTCCAGTGTTCCATGCTGCTCTGCTTCTCCAAGGCTCTTCAAATTTCTTCTACAATTGCTCATACACATATCAGCTTTCCAATTCCTGGCCATCTCTAAGTACCAGATCACTACACCACCTTGCTGTGGTACCACACTCTCCACACTGGCTACTCTTCTACCAGTCACCATGGCTCCTTGCTATCTGCAGTTTGCTCTTATGGGTTTTTCCCTGACCAGGCCACATGGGCCTCTTCTCTCAATCTGCCATTCTTGTCTCCTTTCTTTCCTTTCTCCTCCTATCCTTGCTCCTTCCTTTTATTTACCTTTTTGTGGGTCTCTTTCTTCTGACATGTCTTTCTCTCAGACCTTACCTACCATGACATTTTGGTACCTCTCAGTTTTCCACCATGTTTTTATCCTATATCAGTACAATGTTGAATTCTGTCCTCAGAGGCTGTCAGAGGGACAATGGGGAAGGTGTGCTAGAGAAGGGCTTTTCTTCTTGGTTTCTCTTGATTTTTTTCTTAATCTTGAGGCTTACATGGTGTTTAGAACACAGCAACCCCCCCCCCCCCCAAGCAGGTCTTTTTATCTCTTTGCCTCATTGAGGTTTGCTAGTTACTATTTATTTACTTTGATTTCTTTCTGGTTCAAACTACCTTTGTTTTTCCATCTTCTTACTGGACCTTGACTAACATAGAGTAGAGTTATGTTTTATTTTCATATGTTTGTTATGAATTCCTGATTAAGGGCCAAATCATTATTTCCTTACAGAAATATAATGTTGCTACCCTGCAGCAACCCACTTTTTAAATTTAAGTAAATTGATGAATATATTATGCAAATAGGAGTGGAAATATCTCACAGATACAGCAAAGTCATAACCATGTTATACAAATGGCAAAAGTTAAGGAAAGTCAGACTATTAATAGTTTACATGGAATCTACTAGTTATTCAAGTGTATAGACTCATTGTATCTTTGCAACACACTTTAAAACCTACTCCTTACTTTCCTTTTAATGGTTATTTTTGTAATTTTTAATACTGTTTAATATATATAATTGCAGTCTTACAACTATATCAATTGTTTATTTGCCATAATTCTTCAGTATTATGAAATTTAACTGATGCTTTCACTAGAGGCAATAGTCATCTCTGAGATCTGAGAAAATTACTCCTTGAACACAGTGCTAGCAAAACCCAGAGTGGTATTTGATTACTCTCTAAATTGTTCATACCATGTATGATGTGAATTTCTAATGCCAGTCTGAATGAATGATTTCCTATCATATTGGCTAAGCAAGTCTGACCTCTCCTTTCAAAATACTGGTAGTGAAATTGGGAAAAGGAGCAGAAGCCGTCACCCAACAAGCCACAGTAAAAAACCCTCTTAAAATGAGGCTTCTTCCTCCCAGGTTCTCTCATTTGCGTGTAGCAGTTGCCACTCAAATGCAGTTCAACAACAGGGTTTTATTTACAAGAGAATTCAACCAGGAAAACAAAAGTTTTCAAAGCCACAAGGGGCCAGTTATTTCACTCCAGGTACCCTTTAGTCTGAAAGTCCTAAACACATGTCCAAGATGGCGCCCCTCCAAACCTGCAGGCACCCTTCAATGTCCAGTCCTTCTCCAGCGTCTTCTCTTTTTTTCATGTCTCTCCAGTGTTCTACATTGCTCTGCTTCTCCAAGGTGCCTCAAATTTCTTCCACAATTGCTAATGCACAAATCACCTCTGCAAATTCCTAGCCATTTCCAGATACCAGTTCACTATGACACCCTGCCATGATGCCATACTCTCCATACCGGCTACTCTTCTGCTGGTCACCATGGCTCCTTGCCATCTCCAGTTCACTCTTCCAGGGGTCTTACCCTGGGCAGGCCATGTAGGCCTGTTCTCTCAGTCCGCCTTTCTCGTCTCTGCCCTTCCTTTCCTTTTTTTTTCTCAACTCGCTCTTCATTTTTATCTCCCATTTCCCGCTTCCTATTTTTTTCTTGTGGTTCTTTCAGACTCCGCCCATCAGGGTATTTTGGCACCAGTACAATTTTCAAATGCATCACTACCCAGTATCAGTAGTCCCTATAAATTCTTTTGCCATGAATAGCACAGCTAGATTAATAGGAGTTGCAGGTTTTGAGGATAAAGAATGCAGTGGCTAGCAAGGTGTTTTAGTTAACTTCTATTCACCCAACCGAGGGAAGGATTTCAGGCCTTGAATTACAGAGATGGCTGAACCCAGTGCGGCACAGATGATATTATTAATTTATTAGTTACATCTTCTCCCACTGCTGGGGTGGAGGACAGGCCATGCAGAACCACAGGCGAGCTACATAGGAACAGAATAAATGGGTATATGGGGGTAGACTTTGTGATATATAAAAGCAGAGTGACCTGTGGTTCCTACGAGTAGAATATAATTTGTTTGAGTAATTTCAAGGGCTAAAAGGGCTAAAGCCTATGTATTGTTTTAAACTTCAAACTTACATATATACAGGGATGCGACCAATTCTTTTAATAAAGAGGATTTGTGATGTTTTGGATAGGGGGCCTATCTAACAGGAACAGACTGGGGAGGGGAAACTTGAAGTTTGGTCATTTAAGACTTTGTCAGTTTCATCAGCTGTCACAATACTTGATACTGAACCTTAGTTTTTGGTCCTTCTGAAGCCAGGACCCCAATATGGGCAGTATTAAAATTTAGGCATTCATGCCATTAACTGTGTCTGAAAAACACAGAGGTAAAAGATGGCCTAAACAGGGTAAGGGTACTTTTACTCTGTTGCAAATCCCAGGTGGGGAAGAGAACATGTATCCCTAGAGGGGGTGTAGAGGGAAATTTGAGCCTTTGGCTTTGGAGAAAAAAAAAATAAGGTAAGGAGCAGAGACTAGAGACTTTTGGGGAGAGGAGAGACATGAGAATCACAGGGCCATTAGGTAGCCTAGCGACCAGGCCAGGCAGAAGACCCCTGGAAGAGGGAGCTGGAGGTGGCAAGGTGCCAGGGTGACCAATAGAAGAGTGGGAAGTGTTTGGAGTATGGCACTGGAGCAAGGAAAGCTGGCATGGAAAGCTGGTATCTGGAGATGGCCAGGGATTTGGAAAGCTGATTTGTGCATCAGCAATTGTTGAAAAAGTATGAAGAGCCTTGGAGAAGCACAGCAGCTCAGAACTCTGGAGAAGAATCAAAGAGAAGGCCCTGGAGAAAGACTGGACTTGGCAGAGTAACTACCTCTCTCATTTGGAGGGGCAAAGGGGAACCATCATGGATATGTATTTGGGACTTTTGGACTTAATGGTTGACTAGGGTAAGATAACTGCCACTTCTGACTTTAAGGACTTTTTTGTTCTTCATGTTAACATTCCCTTGTAAATAAACCCTGCTGTTAAACTGGGTTTGATTGGCAACTGGTAAGCGTGGGTAGTACAAACTTGAGGGAACCTGGGAGGCAGAAGCTGTATTTTAAGCGTGGCTTGTTGGCTGGAGGCTTCTGCCTCTTTTGCACCCTAGTTCACTTCACGCCCCCCCCCCAAACCCCCACCATGGAAAAGGGTATTTTACAATTCCACACCTTTAGGAGGGGCAGAATGATATAGGTCATTCTTGGAATGCTGAAGTCTTGTAATTTTATAAAAACAGCAGCCAAGTTATTCCAGGAGTTCTGTGGCAGTATTTGTGTTAGTTTTAAAAAATATATTTGTTGACTTCTTAAAACAATTCCCATGTACTTTAGGAAAAACATCATGTTTTATTTATCTCTGTTAGCTTCCATAAATTGCCCCCAACTTCACACCACAAAATTAATTTCTGTCCTTGAATTAGAACTTGGTGGTTTTTTCATAAAAAAATAAAAAAGAACCATTTTTATATCATCTAGCATTTTTAATATCTGATTTAAAAATGATTTCAGAACAGCACCCATAAGAACATAAACATGGGCATTATAATTAATCTACAGCTGGGCCGAGAAATAAACAACCGTACAGGGAACTGATTGTGCAAATAAGTACATTCTATTAAGAGGCCAGAAGATAGTAACATGTGGATTTAACTACCAAGGCCCTGTAGGAAAAGCATATTGTTGGTAATAACCAGGAAGAAAGTCATTAAAGTTTGTAACTACTGAAAACAATTCAGCGTGATGAACATAAATTGAAGGAACAAGAAAGCATTTTTAAAAGACATTTGGTAGGGATTTGTTCAGCAAAACATGACTTCAGAACCATTCTATTGGCTTTGAGTCAGAGAGAACTATGTCCTACCACCTACAACTGTGTGACCATCTCCTCTTCCTTAACCTCTCTGACATTCCATTGACTTGAATGGGAAGAAAAGTAAGTGCTTTTCCGTAGTTGTCTATGAAGGCTCTATGGGCTTCTGTATAACAAATGCACAGCAGAGCACTGGGTATGCATTAGGTTCTCAGTGAGCGCAGTATCTTTCTCCATCCTGCACTAGCATTGATCTGAGCTTCATCTAAAAGAAGGCAGATTGTGTTATCCAAATGCTACCTGGGATTTTCAGATTGGTGGGTCTGTAAGTGAAGTCTACATAGGGATCACTTGGAAAGTCATTGAGATGCAGTGTTTTTCACTCCACATCTGGGATTCTGAATCAACTTACGCATAATGGGACCCAGGTAGCTGCCCTTTAAACAAGTACTTCAAGTAATGCTTAGATACACATTGAGACTCGCAAGTGTTTCCATCCTAAATAAGCAGATGTCTCCCAACTGTCTTCTTCACATTATCAGGGTCCTTAAAACTGAGCACTTATGTTCTAGTGACCAAGGAGAATAAAAACAAAATAGCAAAGAACTAATATTTTATTGTTGGCAAAGAGTTCCTTTTCATGAAAGATAATTATGACATGAACCTTCTATCAATGATGAATTAAAAGGCACTGAAATATTTCTGTGGGGATACAATAGAATTTAAGGGGGGCGGGGATTGTGTCCATTGTTCTTTTGGGAATACCATGGAATTATTGGCTACTACTCATTGCCAGAAGCTTGCTTTGAAGCAAAATTCCTTCCCTTTCAGCTTCCATGGCCTGGTTCATTAAGGAACCTGGCATCTGTTCAAATTTCAGTACTCCATGGGAATAGAGGAAACATTGAGTTCATTTGGATTGTGTAATCTCAGCAGATAGAGAAACCCTGCCAAAAGTGAGATCAGTGCCCTATGAAACACCAGGAACAACTAGGATACTGTAGAGGGTATGGAAAATGAAAGCTCATCGCACCGTGAGCAATGTGGGATATTTAGAACGTCTGTGTAAGGAAAACCAGTGGTATATGGGAAAATGTGGGTGCTGAAGGTATATCTGTATGCCAGGAAACTGCTCTACCTCATCTAATGTTGTTGTCTTTGTTTGTTTGTTTTAAGGAGGTTAGTACTTATAATACCAGGGTTCTCATTTAGTCCTCACAGTGATCCTAAGATTAAGGAATTGGTGTCCCGAATTTAAAAAGTGAGATTTAGAAAGTTATCTGCCTATCATCAAAGTTAGAATGTGGCAGAAACGGAATTTGTATCCTTGTCTTCATAAGGACAAGACGATGCTGTGTTAAACATATCACCTTCTCTTAGAAGCAAAAATATACACAGAAATACACACACACACACACACACACACACAAAAAACACTTCCTTTTTTTTCATGCTGACTGAAATAGGTGTGTGGGCTATGAGGTAGAACAGAATGGAGCACGCCTTGAAGTGAGCTAGAACAGTTTCAACATTTTTTTAAAATTAAATAATTTGTATAACTTTCACATCTTTGTAGTTCCAGCATTTCATTGTCTAATTTCATGACTTTAATAACCAACCTCCTCTTCTGTCTTCCTTTCTCCTTTCTTCCCTCAGACCTTCCAGAAATGATCCAATCAGTAACTATTAGGTTTCAGTCCCTGTGCTGCACCCTGTGGATAGTGTGACCCTTTTTGTGACTTCTCTCTTTCCCCTATTCTCCTGGACACGCTATATTCTAGATGTGAACTTTCTTACTTTTCCCCTAACATGTTCCTCAGTTGTTGATCACTTTTTTCCATATACTACATAATTCGATAGGTAATCTTACTGCATTCTCAGGGTAACATTGTGACACTCAAATAATTTCCCTCACTACCTTAGGAAGAGTTTTTGGTACACAGGAATTCTTGACTTCCACCTAAGCAAATATGGTGGCAGCAAAGGAGGGAAGTTTTGCCTGTAGACTTTGTAAAACAAAATAAGCACCAGCTTTGGTTATTTGAAATCCTATAACTCTTAAGCAACAGGACCCTAAGGCCCCTTTTAGCTTTCAGCACAAATAAGCTTTGACTCCTACAGTGTGTGTTAAATTTATAATCCTGGTTTACAAATATCTTCAGCCTATAGCAAATTGCTGCAACTATTTCCTGTTCCTATCCCAAGGCAATATGTGATGAGTACTTAAACCCACACATACACATCTATATATTATTCGTAAAATAATGTATATACTCTGTCCCTGGAGCAGTCTGCAGTCAGTGTTGGCATGCTAGGTTTTACTCTGGAGGACTCAAATTGTGCAGCACCTAATCCTCCAGATGATTTGATAAATCTGCTAAATACAGACAAATAGATGAGGATTATTGTGTCATAGAGAGCCCATTAGATCGATGGCAATAAACTCAGATTTTTAAAATGCATAAATTGGGGAAATGAATTGCACTTTCCTCAAGGAGTAACTCAGGGGTATTGCTAATTCAGCAATGAAACAGTCCAAATAGGCAATTCTTAGGGTTGATGGCCCCAATGAAATGACAAGTTCAGTATAAGTACACATCAAGGAAGAGATTAGTCTCCCCATTTAACACTGTCATTTCTTCTTAGTTGCTGGATGTGGCCTGTTAAAGGGCACAGGGCAACTTCCCAAATATCAAATCTCACATCACTTTACAGCTTAATTATATATGCATAAATGCCAAGTGGTCTACAGCACAGGAGCTCTGACTTTTAATTGGGTGCTTTTCCTGCTTTCCCATACCCTGCTGTTCTTTCTTAGGTCTCCAGCTGCTCTTTTACTCACCTGTTTAGAAGAGAGCTGGTCCTAAGCCTCGCTGGGCTCTGCACCCCTTTCCTCCAGCTAGTGTGAGCGCGGTAAACATAAAACTTCAAGGAAAACAAAAACCTGACTGAAAAAAAAAAACAATACATCCTTACATATTATTTTTATTAGGGACCTTGTCAGTGTAAAATAACAACTTTCTTTTTCTCTGGCACTGAGCACACGTTTATGGGCAGAACAAAATGGCCTTTATTTTCACCTTTCAGGGGCTAGATGGGCCATGGCTGTATGGAAGGGTGAGGTAATGTGCTGAATTTCCCTATGTCCAGGCAGTTGATGGATTCTTCCTTGTTTCAAGGTAGTCATTGCCTTTCTGCTTTCAGCCAGAGCTATGGTTTTTGAGAACTAAACTCATTTCATGATTGATACTACTTTCTCCCAGGTAAACTTTTCTGAAAATTATCTCGAATGAGCAAATATTTATTGAGTACTTATTACATCCGAACTATGCTCTTTAACACTTCAAATGCATTATCTTCATATCACCTACTGATAGTTCACATTTTTCTTGACATGTTTATGAGACTATAGACTTCAGTATGGCAGAGGTTGTGATTGTTTCATTCACTGCTCTAGTAAAAGCCTGTTGAACAGTCTATTCAGAATAGACAAGAAATGTTGAATAAATGAATAATTTAACCTGTGACAAGTATATAAAATAAACCATGTTATCTGCTCTGATTTCAGATATTAAGCAGTAGCCCAAAAAGATACACAACTTACTTAATACTTTACAGGTAGTAAAAGCTAGTATTTGAAACATGTCATGTCTTTTACTCCAGAATCCATGTTTCTCAACTTTTTTTTAACCCTAACTGCAGTATTGGTTTTCTGCATGCACATATGAATGCCATTCAGAGGAGAGCAATCAAAGAAGTTCAACTTCTTGTATTTATAAATCATAATCTTGACAACAGTTTCTATTATTTCAGAATATTTTCTACTCTAAAACTCAGCTCAACCACAGTTAAGGTCAGGTTAGGACACATATGGGGGTTGCTGGGAGACAGAGAAGAGAGTAGCAAAGAGATAGGGAGAAAAGAGAGGGGAAAGAATGTAAAAGAAAACATGAATGGAAAAGGCAGAAAGAGAATACCACAAGAAAGGGAACATGTTTTTGTCTTTTGAGATTTCATGTATTTCCTGAGAAATCTGAGCTTTTTCCCTGCGTCTTTCAATCTTTGCACGGTTGAGTGGTGTAGATTGTTGCGAGTCTATTAGTGTTGATTTGCAGCAGATCAATTTAGAGGTCACTTAGGCATGAAAACACTGAGTAAGAAATTGTATACCTAATGAAACAATATCAGTAATAGCATATTTAAATGAACAGTATCCATAATAGCATATTCTAAATGTTTCATTAAGTCTGAATTGTTAGAATCAGAGTACTGCTATTTAATAGATTTTACCTTCTTTAACAAGTGCTTACTTGTTAGTCATATTGTGTCTCTTTATTGAAGTTAGAAGCTCTCAAAAGTTACAGTATTTGTATAATCATGTGATTTTTTTTACAGTGACATTTTATTTGGGTATCTGTTTTTGAATATACTATTTATACTTAACACAATAGCAGATTTATTTAACAAACCCAAAATATGTTTTTGTTTGTAAGAGAAAAAACTTAGGTATTACATGCTAGGGTACCTTTAAAAGAAGGTAGTCAGTTCAATCTAGTTTGTTTCTAACATCACATATGGGCAAAATAATGTTAATAACCAGTTATAGGTTTGCTTTCCATTTGAGATCAAATGGCAATATTGAATCTTCAGAGACCATAATTAGGATACTTTCAAATTCTTGATTTTTTTTTACATTCTTTTCACTTCATTAAAGTTGTCTTCTTGAATTTTTCTTATGTTTCTATGAAGAAAAGGGGTGACATTTGAGAAAAGTTTTCAGCAAAGTTAGTGTTGAGAATCACTTGATAGGCTGTCTATGCAGGACATTCTTTGTAGTTATAAAAATAATTTCATCATTACAGAACTGAGGGATCCTGGGGAGGAGTGAGAGCAAGGTGGGGAGGGAGCACAATGCACTGTGGTAGTGAACCATAAGAGCTTTGGTAGTGGATGCCCTATGATAATAACGGGGCTGGGGGGACCCTATACTCCCAAAATACAGTGAGGTAAACCAGCATTAACTCAGTAGTTTTTAAAAGAAATATTATAGAGGAAAAGAATAATTTCATCATGACTCCATGGCTCATGTACAGAACTTCATGATCTTCCCTGCTTCCTGGTACAAAGGCTGACCAATAGGCACGATTGATTCCTGCCATCGGCCTGCAACTGTGCCTGTTGCTTTCTCGTCAAGGCACTTATCTCATATAACACTCAAAAGATTACTGCAAATAAGAGCCATGGTTTGCAAATGGAGTAACTTAAAGTGGCACAAACTGTCATTATTCACAGTAGCCAAGAGTTGAGAAGAACCTAAGTACCCTACATCAGCGAACGAGTAGCTCACACAATGCTATATAAACACAATGAAATACTGCTTAGTTTTAAAAAAGAAAGATGAAATTTTGTCACATGCAACAAAATGGAAGGACCTGGAGGGTGTTTTAAGTAAAATAAGTTAGATGGAGAAAAAGATACCATGTTACTGCACTCATTTGTAGTAATTAAATAGAAATGAAAGGAAAAACAAAACAATTAGACAGTGTAAGAAGATAAGAAAAATATTGTTACCAGAAGGGAAAGGGAGGGGAAGGAGTAGGAGGGCTAATTATATAATGGTGTAGATTTTTGGAGTAGTATTTACAGATGTCAATGATTAGGTTTGTACAAGTGAGAACTATGTAATGTTATAAACTAGTTTCAGTTTTAAAAAAATTCATTACAATAATACTACTAATGAAAAATAATTTCTAAAAAAAGCACAAACTGTACTTGTGAAGTAGTTGAATTCAAACCCAGGTCACTTATTCCCCAGCTTTTGTGTTCTGCATGATATCATGTGACTTGTGGATTCCACTCAACGCTGCCTTTCTCTTCTTTCTGTAGTGGATTTGGGTGAATTAAGTGTCTGTCAGAATTAACCTAAATAAAGGAGATCAATGACTTATTTAAATGATTTATTAAGAATTGTTTCATATAAAGGGCAAACAGATATCCTGAATATTGTAGGCAACATTTTTAGTAAATATGGGTTGTTTAATTTCGTTCTCCTAAAGCTGTCATGTTCCTTGATTTCAATCATCTGTCATTGAGATATTTACTCTCCGCTGCGCTCCAGAAAAAGTTTCATATTATTTGATGGCCTTCTCTCCTTTCTCCATAAATCACTCATATACAAGATTTCCCTGTTACAGTTATTATTTTCTCTGCAAATCAGCTTCTCCTTTGTTATCCTCAAAATCCGGACTTAGAACATTGAAACTATCTCTCATTTCCAAGTTGACTTTGATAGAGGTTCAGAATGAGCAGTGATGCATCGTATGTGGTAGATTCTGCAAGTAACAAAAATTTGTCTTGAGTGAGTCACCAAAGAAAAAAAATTTCTTTGGTATTTCTAGGTTCCAGGACTCCCTACCCATTTCAGGGCAACTTATAATTCATTTTCTTAGTGATAAGTCCTTAGATATGATTGCATTATTATAAAATTCAAATTGGTGACGTCCCATTTTTTATATAAGCAAAGTTACAAAGCAGAGTGGGATTCAAATATTTTCCACTTCTTAATGAAATAATATGTCAGAAGAATTCTAAAAGTATGTCTAACTAGGGTAAATATATATTTATTGAATTAAAAAGTCTTTACTCATAATTAAATATAAATGTGAAAGGTAAGTGACTATGCTTAAAAAATGGTTAGATTCTATTTTGAAATAAAGTCAGCATCATTTGCTGGTATACCTAAATAAAGAAGCATGGTTGTCCATCAGCCTTGGCGAGGAAGATTTTAGATAGAGCAAATCTGTGTGAAACGTCAGGAAATCACTAACCGATGTAAAGTAGACCATTGGATATGCAAATATGGAACTTAGGACAGAGGACTTGGCTAAAGAAAATGTGAGAGCTGCTGGAAACATGTGTAATTTTAATTTTCAGCTGAGCTCATTCAGGAAATATGAAAGATAAACAGGCAAGACAAGAACCTAAGACGAATCCCACACTCAGTTGAGTTTCAGTTGAGTGTTTGGAGACAGAAATGGGAACCATTCAGTTATTCAGGAAAGGGGCAGCTGTTAGATGAGTGGAAAATTAAAAATGTTTTCTGAGAAATAGTGAGGAAGAGAAAAGAAGTTGGGTCAGAAGCTAATGACAAATAAGAAAATTCAGAAATTTTCCATTAAATTTAGTGGTTATTTACTTATCTTGAAATCTTAAAGACCTAAGTTCAGAAGTATGAATAGAAAAAATCTATAGATAATTCATACTTATTTAAAGCACTATTTTTTTAACCAAATTCCAAATATATAACTTCATTTAACATAGCTTCCAGAATTGTCCCACTTAGACTTCTGAAAATAAAGAATCCTTCCTCCACTCTCAGATTGAGATGGCAAACTAAACTTCATGGTTTGGGATGGAGATTCACCAGAGGCAATCCTAAAGAGATTTAGTTGCCTGGTCTAAAATTTGGGGAATATTAATTCCCTTAGGGGCAAACTTGGATCCACAAGCTGGGAGGGAGCTGGAAGATAAATTCTTTTTTCCTTTCCTCTATAGATTGTTCTGAGTTACTGTGATTCTACTCACAGCTGAAATCATTGCCTGGTTGTGCTGGATTCTATAGTGTTATCACTTTTTGTTGTTTTCATCTCTCCCTTTCTTGATCCGCCCCACCTCTTTATATTTTGCTACTCTGGGTTGAAGTCTGGGTTCTATTTTACCTAAAGTTTTGCTTGGGCTCTTCTTTCTAAGAACTGTAGGAATAAATAAGAAGTTTATACTAAGCTTTTGAACATATTTGAAATAATTTTTTTCTAGGCATTGCTGTCCTCTGCTTTAATGAACAGATGTGATTCCCTTAATTTTTTGTTGAGTCAGAAGAAAATATAATATATTGAACCAAACTGAATGCCAATTGTGAAGTTCTTGTGTCCTCAACAATGCTCTAGCTACCCTCATAGAAATTTTAAAGGATAATAAGCTGAGATCACTCCCACAAATTGGGAAAAGTTTGTTACTGTTTCCATTTGTCTCTAAAACATGTTCTTTTCTAAAAATATTTTCAATATATTAACTATTGGCTAAGTGTTGACCCTTTGGGGTTAAGGAGAATGAAATAATTATAGCTTCAAATACAAGTTCTTTTCTCTTTCATGATCTCATATAGGAAGCAACCAAATCTATTCTTTTCTTACAGTTATTAACATTTTAATAAAGAAGGAAGCACTGTTTAGCTTGACTTTTGTGAGGATTAAATCAGATGATGTTAATAAAGCATTTGGTATAGAATTATTGTTGCACCTTTGCCACACTGTCATTCACAATGAACACAGTATGTATAAGTCCCAAATGTCAGAGAAGTTGGGAATTGAAAGTTTTGTTACAAAGGGCTTCAGATATATGAGATAAGAAGAAGTTTTAAATATGGAGATTTCTCCTGAACACTTAATAGAACCTTTCCTTTTAAGAAACGTACAAGTACTGGCAAGATGTGGAGAGAAAGAAACACTTTTACACTACTGGTGGGATTGCAAACTGGGTCAGCCACTATGGAAAACTGCGTGGAGGACCCTCAAACTACTAAAAATGGAACTGCCATTGTATCTTTCAATTCCACTATTGGGAATCTACCCAAAGGACATCAAAACTCTAATTCGAAAAGACACCTGTATGCAGCACTATTTACAATAGCCAGGATAGGAAACAACCTAAATGTCCCCAAACTTATGAATGATTGAAAAGATGTGGTATATTTACACAATGGAGTATTATTCTACAATCAAAAAGACATATATGACACATATGTTTAACATTGATGGGCCTGGAAGGAATCATGTTAGCTGAAATAAGTCAGAAAGAAAGACACAGAAACCAGGTGGCCTTACCTATAAGAAAGCAAAAAAAAAAAAAGGCAAAATGGGCTAACAATGGAACTAGGGCAAGCAGCTAAATAGGGAAAGGGGGTGGGAGAAATCAAGGCAAGGTCAAGTACAAAAGATCAAGATGAGAGTTCATGGGTGTAATAGTGGAGGGAGAACTCTGGACAATACAATAAATATAGAAACAATCAAATGATTAATAAAAAAACTTATTCTCATTAAAAACTATACAGAGATGCAAAAAAACTGAGATTTCACCATGAGATTATAGAAGACATCCCTGCCCCACCCCACATTGTAAAATCATATCAACAGGGCTATTAAAAAAAAGGAGAGAGAGAGAAACTTGGTGGTCCCAAGATAGATGGCCTGGGAAAGTATCCTGTATCAGCCATTATATTATTACTTCTCGTTTCACATTAGGGTGGTAAAATTTTACCAAAAAAGAAAAAAAGCAAACCAGGAAACCCACTGAGCAAGAACGATAGAGCTCTTCTTTCTTGCTCTTTGTTAATATGAACAATTGTTATTTTGAATTTTTTTCCTTATCACTTTTTTTAAGTTAATTTATATATAAATTTAATATCTTTGTAATCCCAGGAATTCATTCCCCAACCCTCCCACCATCCCACTCCTTCTCCCCTTGCCCCCCTGCCCCAAGTTGTGTGCTTTAGTTTGGTGGTTAGCTTGTTTTGAATTTTCCTCGTGGCTTTTGTTTATTTTTTCCCCTGTATCCCAGATATTAGTGAAACCATTTGGTTTGTCTTGTCTTTTTGACTTGTTTCTGCTAATATGATTTCTTCTAAGTCCATCTATGTTATCATAAAATCATTAAATTTGTCATTTTTAATTGATGTGTAATATTCCTTTGTGTATTTATACCACATTTTCTCCAAAATAACAGGTAACAAGTGCTGCTATTTTGTTTTCAGGATTATTATGAGTTAAGGTGACTAATAGAGATCTAAATAATTTTTATTAATCAATTAATTAATAACAATCTTTATTAATAAAGTAAGAAATATTTTATTTTTATCAATAGTCTAATATTTTATTTTGTTTGTGGTTTTTAAATTATTTCTCAGAGCAGTCTCTTCTGTTCTAGAAATAACTGCCTTCTGTTTTAGAAGGCAAAAGAATTGTGTGATCTGAAGAGGAACCAGAGTGTATTACCTATGTGTTTTAGGAATAATTGCTGTTTTCATTGGAATACTGAAATGTTTATGGAATGAAAATTTTAGGAAGTTTCTTTATATGATCTTTACTACATCTTAAGATCTTAGACTGGCTTTTTCTTTTTACATTTAAATTATTTTCATTGAGATAATACTAGTTTACAACAGAGTATATGATTTAGGGAGGTAGGTACACAAATCTTGAAATGTAAATGATCACACCACACCCACTACCAAAGAAAGCACTGGTAATCCCCCACATCCCACCTTTCCTTTCCACCTTCCATTCCCCTCTGAAGTCTAAGATTTTAAGTATTTGGTTTTGTATGTTTCTTTGTGTTGTTTGTTTATAGTCCCCAAATGAGTGAGTGAATCATCTGATATTTATCTGTTTCTTGAGTTATTATTTCACTTAACATAATTCCCTCCATTTCCACCCATGATTTTTCAAGTAGCAACATTTATTTTCCTTTTTAAAAAGAGTGGAGTAGTGCTTTAATGTGTACATGTACCACATCATTATCTACACATCTGTCCTTGGGCACCTATATTGTTTCCATAACTTGTCTATTTTCAATTTTTTGAGAAACCTCTAGCCTCTTTTCCATGGGGGCTAGATTAGTCTGTATTATTCCCACCAACAGGCTTCTTTCTCCTCCATATCTTTGTCTTTCATATAGGACACTGAAGGAGAATGTTAACCTAGTTAATATCTCACCAACTTGTCGTCTCTCTAGACTTTAAAGGTTTAAATTTTACTCCAGCCAGGAGGAAACTTAGACAGCTATGTGTTGTTTCATCTTTTTTGAAGGGGGGGTGGCCAAGGGGAATGGATGGGGAGGAGTAAACCTCACTTTCTCTTAAGATCCTATTTCTTCATTTCAAATGGCAGCTAATAAAGCAACAGTAATCATGATCTGGGATGATACCAGAAAATAAAGTATTTTTTTCCCTTTGGTCAGGTCTTCCGAAAATGCAGTTTTATTCCTGTCCAGCCCTTCTTTTCGATGCAGACTTGATAATTGTGTCTGTTCATCTAGGTGGAAATGAACAGAAACCAACCTCTTGCCCTTCTTTATTCTGGTTTACATAGACCTTCAAAGCAGATTAAAAAAATAATTTCTTCAATTGTTCCAGCCTATATCACTGGTGTTCTTTATAGGGCTGTGGGAACAAAATGTCAACCAGTAATAAAGCTTTACTCTGCCTTACTTCCTCCTTTGTGTATACATCTCCCTGAAAGAACTCAAGAGAGGGAATACTGGCCAAATGCCATCTCAATTTCATTTCACTTTATTATTTCCCAAAGAGCAAACTAGATAACATTTTAACTCCCAGTAAGGAAACTAATTTATGGAGATTCAAAACAGAATGCAAATGACCCAAGGCCAACAAATGAGAAAAAGTTTTTTAAGGCATGTTTGAAATCCACTTTGGAAAGTCCTTTTCTTCTCTATTGCTTCTTTTTTATACATTTATTAATATCCACTTTAATTTGGACTCTATGGGCAGCCAAGTAGTGAGCAAAAGAGATTTATTTTCTAGTTTTTAAAGGGGAACTGAAAATAAACTAATAATGATATCATGGTATGTTCTTAAAAGTAAGTACATTTGTAGGATGGATATCAATAAGATAGGTCTGTCAATCTAATCTTACTCTCATTCCATCTCCTATCACCCACGTCATTCTCATATGTGAGTAGGTATTTGAATACAAGAAGCTATCCATGTACTTGTAATTGGAACATTTATAAGCTGAGGAGAAAGCATGAGCAAAATCCTAGGATAGGAGTAAGTTCACATTTTCAGAAACAGAAAGAAGTTAATGTATATGATATTCAGTGAGTTAGGCTAACAGTGAAGCAAAGTACATGAAAATAAAAATAAAACATCCAGAGTCTTTGATTGCTTGATCATCTTTTCAATAGTTAAAAAGAAAAAAAAAATGCAATCATCATGTGACCAACCATTGCATATAGCTTTCCTCAGTATGATCTAAATTCTTGAAAATATTCTTGCCTTAGAAATACATGGTAGAAGGAATTGAGAATTCTTACCTTAGCTACTACTATTCAATTAGTGTTCAACTTCTTGCAGTAATGCTATATTTTCTCAGATGGAACTTTACACTGTCAACATGCTCCTCAAACTTTCAAGATCATTCTTCTATTTAAATCTCAAAATCTGACAAATAAATTCAATTTAACTATAATAATTTCTGCAGGCACTTTTACAAAATTCAGAAGCTGATGCAAACACTTTTAAGTACCAAAAAAAAAAAAAATTGCCAAAACACAGTGAAAAATAAAAGAACACACTTGAAGTGCGAATGTTGCTTGATTTCAAGAGAAACGACTAAGGAGTAGTCAAGTGCAATATTTGTATCTTAATAACAAAACAAATCAAAATTTTTGAGTTAACATTGATTGACATCCTTGTTTCTGTCTTAGAGATAAGAGAGCTCCTCCTTCAGATGTGGTAATAATGCCACACCCAACAGCAAAGCATCACAGTCATTCTCTATCCATGCTTCTTCCCCAAATTGATCTTGCTCCTCCCACTTGCACTCTCCTTATGTTAGCCTCTATTCTGTTTTTTTGTTTTGTTTTTGTTTTTGTTTATTTGTTTGTTTTTAGCCTGGGTCTCACTATACTGCCCGGGGTAGTCTTGATCCCTCAGACTCAAGCAATCCCCAGCTTCAGCCTCCCAGGTAGCTGAGATTACAGGCGCCCACCACTGCACCCAGCTGCTTTTTTGAGATCAGGTCTCACTATGTTACCTGGGCTAGTCTCGAACCACTGAACTCAAATGATCCCAGGCCTCTTGCCTCCCAGCGCTTGTACTACAGCCATGCACCACCATGCCCTGCTTCTAGCCTCCGTTCTTTAATCATGTTTCTAGGCTTTGTTGTTGGGATGGTTTAACTTGACCTTTTATTTCTCTGTGTTCCATATATAAGTGACCCCATCCAGTATTTATATTTATTCTTTTAACTTCTCTTACCTCATGTTCGTTTATGGTGTTGCAAATAATTGCAGTTTATATATTTTTTGATAATTTAGTAATATTCCATTTGGACAGATAATAAATATAAATAAACAAAAACTAGAGATTATCATCAACAAAATATAATACTTGAGTTACACTATAAGGAAGTGTAAGAATCTGGAACAAAAAACAAGGCAGCTAACTACTTCTCCAGCTTCAGCAAAAGACAGGTAACCACAACCTTGTGCAATACTCTAAAGACCAACAGGAAAAAGAAAAACTGCAAATGATCAAGCTAGCCCTTCAGCATCTAATTCACCTCTAAAGGAATGGCAACCTCTAGAACTCAATAATGATGACTTAGAAGAAACACCATACCTGCCTGCTGTGCACCATTTGCAAACCAGAAAAGTCTTTTGCAAACCAGAAAAGGAAAGCCTCTCAACCAGTTCCCAAAAAACTAGAGGCTGTTGTACTACAATGACCTTCTGAGCTGGCTTCCCTAAATCATAGATAGTGACCACCTGCCTAACACTCCCCATTCCTCACTTATTCTTAGGCTTTAAAATGTTAATTGTCTCTCAGGTTTGTGTTTGTCTTCTTTGAAATTCAACAGACCCTCGCCCTGTGTCCCTATAAATACCCCTTCCTTTTGTTAATAAAGTTGCCTCATGGTACATATCTCCATTTAGCCCCTGGCTGTGGCTGAGTAAATCTCTTCTTGTAAATTCATTTCTTGTACCTTGCTCTGGTGGCCAACACCTGCCAGAGAAAGATTTCAAGATCAGTATGACAAAGGTACTCAAAGATTTAAGAGAAGACCACAGTCTCGAATTTGCAAAACACACAAAGAGTTAGAATCATATAAAGAGGAATGCTTTAAGAGGGACAACAAAATTGAAGAACTGAAGAAAGAGAATAAATCCCTAAGAAAGAGGCAAATAGAAACCCTGGAGTTAAAAAAAATACTAGAGGAGATTAAAAAAAGGTGCAGGAAAAATCCATGAAAACAGATTAACAGAAATAGAAGAACAAGTCAGTAATCTCCAAGGCACTGCAATCAAAAGGACCACGAAGAAAAAGAAAAAAGAAAAACAAATAAAAAAGACTGAAGGGAAACTCAAGAGTTCTTTCAGACTCTATGAAGAAAGGAAACATAAGAGTAATTGGGAACCCAGAAGAAGAGAGAATCAAGGCCGGGCACGGTGGCTCATGCCTGCAAGCTTCAGCCTATGAAGCGGCTGGGGCTAGGGATCAAGGTTCGAGTCCCGCCTGGGGCCTGTAATGAGACCTAGTTCCAAAAAAATGGCTGGGTGTGGTGACGTGCACCTGTAACTCCAGCTACCTGGGAAGCTGAGGCTGGATATTGCTTGAGTCTGTGGTACCCTGGGCAACGAGAGCCTGCGGTTCCACAGGCAAAAAATAGCGAGACCTAGTCTCAAAAAAAAAGAAGAGAGTCAAGGGACCTGAAAACCTATTTAAAGAAATAATGGAGGAGAATTTCCCTAACGTGAAGAGAGAAATGAAAACAGATATACTAGAAGTCAAAAAAACCCAAAACTACTACAATGAAAAGAAAAACACATCAGGACACGTAATCGAGAAATTTCCCAGAGTCCAAGATTTAGTATCATACCTTCCTGACTCAGTCTTCTATTTTTGGGCATTTAGGTTATTCCTATTGCTTGAATATTACGAACAGTGCTACACAAAATTAGATGTGCAAATTTCCCTTTGAATTAGTGTTTCTATTTATTCAGGTAGAGACATAGGAGTGGAATTACTGGGTCATAGAACAGATAGAATTTTAATATTTTAAGAAAATTTCATCCTGTTTTACAAAATATTTTCTAACATTTAGTAGGGTGTCTTTTTGTTTTAGTGACAATTTTCTTTGCAGAGCAGGGGGTTTTTAGTTTGATGTATTTCCAGTTGTTTATTTTCTGTTTTTCTTTCCCTTATTATTAGAGATGAATTCACAAAGACCTTTCGGAAACCTATTTCATGGAGTGTTTTGCCTATGTTTTCTTTTTTATATTTGATGACGTGAGATCTTGTATTTGAGTCTTTCATCCATTTTGAGTTTATTTTTGTCAATCTTGTGAGAAAGAGGTATGGTATCATTCTTTGGCTTGCATTTACTTATTAGAAAGATTTTCCTTCTTCCAGTGTACATTCTTGGCACCTTTGCCATAAATTAAATGTAACTATATGGGTTTTGTTTTATTTCTGGGCTTTCAAGTCTATGCCATTGGTCTGTGTGTCTGGTTTTGTTCCAGTACCATACTTTATTGAGTATTGTAGCTTTGCAATATAGTTTGAAACTGTGGGTGTGTGATGTTACCATTCTTCCTCTTTTTTGTTAGAATCTCTTTGATTATTCAGGATATTTTTATCCCTTATATAAATCCCACTTGGTCATAATCTATGATTCTTTTAATCTATTGTTGGAATCACTTTGCTAATGCTTTACTGAGGATTTTTGCATCTGTGTTCATTAGGAAAGTTGGTTTGCAATTTTCTTTTTTGTGTGTTGTTTTTGTCTAGTTATAGTATTCAGGTATGTTGGCCTCATGATATGTGTTGAAAATGTTCCCTCTTTCTCAATATTTTTTCTATTGAAGTATATTTGACATGTGGCTTAATTTATTTTTTTAAAGTTATAATTCTATAAAAATGTCTTGTATAATTATCACAATAAACAATCTCTATAACATTATACCACAAATCCTATATTAGCATTATGAAAATATTTTTTTAGTGAATAAATGGTTGTTCTCTCCCCAGCCCTACTTTCAACTGTTTTAAAATATTAAAATATTGTGTCCTAGTTTACATAGTTTTTGAAAAAAGTTCTTCATTTATTCTTATCCTTAGCCATATTATTCTATATATTTTTTAAACATCTGATGAGTTTTGGTAGTTTACTTTTCAGGATTTTCAGCAATTTGATTAAAAATTGATATATTTTGGCATATTTATTTGCTTTTTTATCCTATTAGAGTTCATCCCAGTTTTTTAATCTATGGGCTCACAACTTTTTATCAATTTTAGAAATGTCCCAACCTGTATATTTGCAAATATTTTTGATGTCATCCTTTTAACTCTCTTTTAGGATCATTTATTTCAACTATATGTATGTTAGACTGTTTAATTATCCAATAGATCATAGTGACTCAATTATTTTCAGTCCCCTTTCCCTCATTTCAATTTAGTTTGGTTTCTTCCAAGTTCACTAATTACTTAGGTACCTGAAATGAAGTTATTTGGTCAAAGAGACTGCTGTGACTTTACTATGTAAAATAGGACTTTGTATTTTCTCTACATATCCCCTTTACAATGCTGATATTTCTTTGTAACACTTTTCACCACCTGACAGTGTGTTTAACTATACATGTTTATTTTTCTATCACCTTCATTACAGTGTCTGTAGTTTTGATAAATAGGATTTGCTACACTTGTTGTATTCTCTTTGGGGTATGTAGTAGTCCCACAGTAAATGTTTCTTTAAAGAGGTAAATAAAATATCATGAATACATAGCACCTGATACTGTTTTTCCACCACTATTTTTAGTAAATGATAAAGTGCAAGATGTGAATTAGTCAAGATTCCTTCCCAACATTTATAATTAAAAATGGAAAGTTTCCTGAAACTTTTGTACCTAGTTCTTTATTTTTATTTGAGGTTATATATTTTTAAAATTTCTTGTTTTCTTTGTAAATACTCCTCTTTTTCCTTTTAATTTGGCATATGAACTGCAACTAAAGTTAATAAGACTGTTGCTCTCTTTTTAAAAAAATTTTTTTTGAATGAGCATTTCATCATAACGTGAACTTTAGATGCTCATCATTGACATTCACATGTGTGCATACTACACTGAGTTTACTGCTTAAGTCCCTTTCTACCACTGCACCAATCCATTGTCTCCTTTGTCCCAGTTTACCTGTCCTCCTTCCCTCAAGAACATGTTCTCCTTTGAAAGTTTTCTAGTGGATAGTGTTTGTGCTTTATCAAAATAGGCTCCTTTTACCTTTTAGTTTTGAGCACTTGTTCAGAAAACAACCTGGGAGCTATGCCCACATACAGAGATGTAAGTAAAGCTTTGTCAATGATCACTGATTGTTCAATATAAAACTCAAGTTCTTTTCCCTACAGGTATACTCAAAGCTATCATTTGTTTTCTACTATTTTCTTGACAGATGATGCTAATGCTGTCTGATATTGTAAGTTCTCCTTGTCTCCTTTTTTTTTTTTTTTTTTTTCCTCTTTCTGTGGTCACTCTCTTCCTAGATTTTCCTGGTAGGAATTTGTATACAGGTAAGTGAATATGATTCCTTGTGCAGTATGATGCGTATTCTTATCAGGCTGTACGATTTGATGATTTAAAGATGGGAAGAGAGTTAAAGATCCTTACCAATGGCTATAGCCTAATGCGTGAGGTTTATTTCTTCCTGGTGTTGTATGTTTATCATAGGCCAGTTACAAAGTGAAGGGTTCTTACAATACTCTAGTCTGGTCCCATTAATCTGGGGTCCCACAAGAAATAGATAACACATTTAAATTATTATAATTAAAGGAATGTTTAATAAAGAGATCATTCACTCGAGTGTTAGCAGAGTGCAAGGAAAACATAGGAGACAGAAAGTTCTGACAGAGATAATGCTATTTCACTTGCCTTACCTAGAATCTGAGACTACTTTGAATACTAGAGTTGGGAAGAGAGACTGAGAAGTCAAACATGGACTCCACAGTTTACCAACCTTAATATAATGTACCTCAGGTTTGTTCATTTTATGTGCCAGAGCTTGTTATAGAGCTTACCTGACTGAAAACAGACTTATATAATTCTTTTGGTCTTCTTGCAATTTTCTTTTTGTTTTTTGGCTTGTCCAATGAATGGATCACACAGTGGATTTACTTTCAGGAAGTTGATACTTATTGCATAAATTGTGCATTTTTCAAACATACTTATCAACTTTTTGAACTTTGATCAGCCTTCAAAGTTAGGTGTCTTCAGCTGTCAAGTTTTCATAATCTCTATTTTTGATCAGTATAATTTTTTAATTTTTGATCGATGTCATAACTGAGCAAGGCAGATAGGATTCTGGGTAAAATTAATAATTAAACACTTTAAAGAATTTTATAAAGCAACTTTCTTTTCATGTGATCAAAGTGACAGCTTGTTGACAGATGACTGTTATATGCCCTCCAACCAGGGTTTTTTTTTTTTTTTTTTTTTTGAAGGAGAAGAATATCACTGAATTCCAGGTTTATATTTTAATATATTCAGATAATAGGAGTAATATACTTCTTTATTTGAAATAAAGGTAATAAAAATATGTATCATGTATTTGTCAGGACAGGTTAGATTATGCTTCAGTAACAAGCAACCCTAAAAATCTCAGTGGATTAAAATGATATGTTTACTTCTTATTCATGAAACTTGAGCTTCACTGAGAAGCTGATGGGGTTTCCTGTGCCTCATCCTTGTGCAGAGACATCAAGTGAATTGGATTGTGTCTGGAAAACATTCATAATTGCAAAGGCAGAAAAATTAAATCAGAGTATTAACTTCTGAAATTTCAACCTAGAAGTCATACATATTTCTGTTCTATTTCACTGATCAGTGCTGATTGTACTGCCATTTTAACTTAAAGAGATAATAAATGGAATCCTACTATTTATCTGAAAGGAAGACCAGAAGAATTTGGTAAACTGCTAAAGATTTCTACACTGAGGAAGGGAATTATCTGAATTTTCTAGAAGTGAACATATTTAATGTATACAACTTTTGACCCTTGGTAATTCTTTCAGTTAGCTACTGGTCCCTTTAAATTAGCTCCATTATCATGATGATAACATTATTTATTTATGTATTTATTTTAGCATTTCCCTACTCTTTGGTACTATAAGATGTTCCAGACTCATATATTTCTTATTTCATTCCTAGAATCAGTTGTTTCTCTAAGTAACTCATATTCCTGCTATCAGAGAAATGGTAATAGTAACCAATCTCTTGGTGCTAGGAATTCTGACTGACTGAGCTGGGAAATAAGTGAGCATGCTAACCTGTAATATAAAAATGTCTGTTTTTTCCTGATTATAATCTATGTCTATGTACAAATACTCCTGGAAACTAGTGTTAATCACCCAAATCCATTATCACAGGAATTATTATAAACTTTTCTCTTGCTTATCTATAACCTCTCATCCCAACAATAAGGAAACTCCACTATCTGTCAAAATTTATTTAATCACTTAATTCCATTATATGTCTATAATGATTTCATTTTTTAACCTGTATTCTACTAGCAGATTTTATCAACTAGAATACTATGCTTATATAAATTTTCTATAACTACAGTTGCTAGAATCTACTTCTTTTCCCCCAGTGGCATTACTTTTTTCTGCTCCCTTGATTTTGTGCTGTTATAACTGCTTAAGAGAAAAAAATGTGTCCTGCAGTTTTTTTAGTTATGGTAGACTGTAATCAATTGTTCTTGTACTAGAATCCAGGTGGCATGGTGCTTCAGTGTAGTAGGAAGAGAGCATTGCCTAATTCCCACTAAATCTGAAAGTTTTATTGGGACTGTCTTTGGGCTGTAACATTCATAAGCATGCAATGGTAGGATTACTGCCCTACTCCTAAATTCCCTCCCTGAATGCAGCATTTTTAGTCTACTTCTGTTGACTATGGATTTCCCCCTCCCCACCTTACCTGAGACAAGAAAACAAGTTGGGGAAGAAACAGGAAATTTTGCCAACTGAAATAAGGCTCCATGAAAATAATTTTTCCTGGAAAGTTGGCTTTAGTCATGGAGTAGGATTTGGGTTTCTATCATGTCACTACTCTTTTCTATTATCTCAGGAGTCAAGAGATTATCTCACCCAGATCTTCACTTTGAGAAACGTGGGGGAATTCAGTGAGCTAAAGTCTAGGAAACTGTGCTTCCTCCCACAACTGCAACCCCAGGAGTTTCTTGCTCTTATATTAATTTATCCTCAGTATTCTGCTGTCTATTCTTAAATAAAGGTGAGTGTTCCTACTGGTTGAAGCCTCCAAAAGCTTTTGCTTCAGTAGGCATTCTCAGCTGTCTTTCTGAATGCCCTTTCTCTTGAGATTTTGGAGTAACCTTTGTTTTTGTGCAACCTCAGGTCTCTAATCATTCATTGATTTTACATTTGTCCAGCTTTTTCTTACTGTAGGCAGTTGAGTGGTAACTAAAAACTTTGACATGGTGATACTGACATCCTGCAATGATTTTTAACTGTTTGAGCAATGCATGGGAAATAAGGCAAGTATTACTATTGAGGTACTTTTGAAGTGTAAATTTTTCTAAATGACTTGTGTTCTGATTTCTAATTATTCATAAATAATATAAAGCATTTTAATAGTGGTGAGATTGGAATATATTACTAAATCAGAAAAGCCAGAATGAGTTTTAGCATATATATACATATTTCCAAATTTCTCTTAGTCTCCCAAATATGAATTTGTCTGTATATATATGTGTGGGTGGGAGGGGAGATGAGTGTATACACATATATATGTGTGTACATATACACACATACCCATATACACCTATACATATATACCCATGTGCACATATAAATATGTATATGTGTAATTTTCATTAGTGAAAAACTGCCCATGAAAGTAATAAGTTATATTGGGTTGCTGCCTGAGTGTTCTCTCTATATATTTATAGATAGTTTGCAAATTGATTCAGGCATTCACTATTGATATATCATTAAATTTGTTGAAGATTCTATTAATTATTCTGTTTATGTTTTATATTATTTAAAGGTCATCAAGAACTAGGACCTGACCTGAAATAGTAACTATTGTGTGGGTACATTTCATTTAGACTTATTCAGAACTGACTGCCTACACCATCTTACAGTTATCTTAGTCCTCTCAAAATATTGATTAGCTGTATTGTCTATAAAATGTGTTTAAGATCAAATATAAGTTTTGTGATTTCTTTGTTCTGTCTCACGCAATTGTTTGCCTACTTTATTTGTTGCCATTTGAGTCAGTTGCTTAATCAAAAAATACATGTCATGCCACATACTGGAAAGTGTAGTTCCCAGGATTCTACAGTGTTTATGCTGACATAGAAATTACTAGCAGTTTTTATCAAGAAAAGTAGCCTTATAAAAATTTTGTTAAAGATTCATCGAACTTAACTTGCATTTATCTCAATTGATCAATTGCACTTATACCAGCAATTTTCACATTTGTTAAAATGCACATAGAAAAGAAACATAGTTAAGGGTATAAATTAGTTCCTATTTGCTGTAACTACAAACATGAAAGGGAGTACATTAAAGCTAATCATCCTTCTATTACCTTGTCATTGCCACATTTTTACTGATACATGATGTGAACTGAAAAACAGCTTTGGGAGCATGGTGATAATGGAACGCATGAGCGATCAGCTGGTCTTTCCTGCTTGCTTCAGCATCTTGTCATTTGGGCTGTTTAAATTGGATTCTAAACTATAGGATTTTGATCTTTTATGAAGAATAATAAAATGTGCATTTTGAGAACTGGCTAATAATGGCCCATGTAAAGTGTTAATATTCTCAAAGACTGTATTTTATAAAGACCACACATTTATATCTTCACTGCACAAATATATTAGCTATTTTAGGGACTATATAATTATGTCTAAAATTAAAAATGAAATTGCAAATTTTAGTAAAAATTATTAGCAGGATCTAGTTTAATTGACTATATTTCTGTTAGTATTCAAACTTCTTGAAGACATAATATTCATAGAAACACTTATGCCAGTTGGTACAGTATGCGTTTTATACTAGATGAGATCAAGTGGATGACCAGCTATCTAACCCTAAGAAGGACAATTGAAAACAAATGACTTTTGCTTTGAGTAAAATACACATTAGAGGATTCTGAACAGAGCTGTTGAATGATAAGAACATTTTTCATGCGACATTTTGTTTGTTTTAAGAACGGAGAACAGAGTTAGAAATATGATAGGAATCGGAAGCAGTAGGCAAAAAATAAATAGCTGTTGCTATTTAATGAGGTGACAAGTGATGATGTTCCTGTGGAGGAAAGTAGTCAAGCTTGGAGTAGTGGAGGTCAGAATCTGTATATATACTGGGACTACAAAAATTGCTGGTGGATTTCGTTGTGGAATCAAAATCAGATTGTGCAAGAACTTATCTTTATTCTGGCAGAGAAGGCTCAGCCAGCAACCCCATATAACTCATTATTTTCATGTACCATTGTTTGTTTTTTTTTTTTCCAGCATTCTGGAGAGTCTATTTTTCTACTACTATGAATGGAAAAACCAGTATCATTTGACTTAAAGAATTAAAAATAAATATGGACAAAACTAAGGCATGCAATCGTAACAAGACAGTATTCTTTCATGAAGGCTCTGTGTCATAAACCTATTCTTTGGTAGATTAAGCATGCTTGAGAATAGTGTTCAGGACATACCAGCACCAAATTAAGTGTTTTTTGGTGTTTTCAGAAGGAGTGAAAGATGGATAAAAAAGAAAATGACTTTCTCAATATGAGATTTTATATTTCCCTGCTTTTCACCTAAAATTATTAATGTGTCACGTGTGGGAGAAGTTCCAGTTTGTGAGTCGTTCACAGCATCAAAGTATATACGGCCACAGAACTCTTCACAAGTTCCTTTCTGTGAATCCTTCATAGACTATATAAATGAATTGTAAGCATTTCTTTCAGTTCCTTCCCTGGTCTTCTTATCAGTTTAGTTGTCCTTTGCTTCAACATTTGTGATGCTGTATTTGCAGTGTCCTTTTGGGTCTCTGAACATTTTCATTTCATATATTATTTACCTCTTGTATTCTAACCAGTCAGTGAAAAATTACTTATTTAAAAGTTATTTTTATTCAACAAAACCTTGATTATTTATGAGAGAATATTATAACTTTATAAGAGATTATATATTTTTGTAAGCAGTAACTCAAACATAAAGTTATACTTTTTTAAGACCCACTTCCTAATAAATTTTTTATGAAATGAACTTAAAAAATGGTTTTGATCATGATTTTTGTCATGTTACTTATTTACTACCCAAAGGCAAATGATTCTTCGATTTAATGATGATAACAGGCAAACAGAATTTTCAAGGTTTTTAAATTACAAAAAGAATGGACTAGAAATACTTGAAGGAAAGTGTGTGAAACAACAGTATGACCTCAGCAATGAGAAATCTATTGATATAAACTTTTATTATTTATCACATCTTGCATTAGGTAATTTGATGTAGTAAGTAATCATCTCCTTTAGTCAAGTAATATCTGCGTAAATATCAAATCACTTTTTGATATCTGATCCCAAGGGGGCAGAAGCCTCTAACCAACAAGCCACAGGTCCACATCACCTGCCTGGAGCAGCTGCCAGTCAATGCAATTTAACAACAGGGTTTTATTAACAAGGGAAATTAACCAGGAAAATAAAAAGTCCTTAATGACACAAGTGACCAATTATTTTACTCCTGTCACCATTTTTAGTCCCCAAAGTCCCAAAGATACATGTCCAAGATGGTGCCCCTTTGCCCCTCCAAAACTGACAGTTACTACAAAGTCCAATCTTCCTCCAGCATCTTATCTTCTTCTCCAGTGTTATGAGCTGCTCTGCTTCTCCAATGCTCTTCAAATTTCTTCCACAGTTGTGGATGCAAACCAGCGCTCAAAATATGCTGTCCTGCTGTGACTCCTGCTGTTTCTTTTACTAGGCCCACTTTCAGCTGCATCTGGTCAAATCCACCAGGCCTGCCCTCAGCACCCCCTGGCCCCCCCTCATCTGCAGTTCTGGTATTTGATTTCACTGCTGGCCACTCCCCCACCTTGTGGCTCCTTACCATCACCAGCTCACTCTTCCAGGGGGCTTACGCTGGTCAGGCCACATGGGCTTGTTCTCTCAGTCTGCCATTCTCATTCTCATCTCTTTTCTCATCTTTTTTTCCTCTCTTCGCTCCTCCCTTTTTATACCGCCCTCTCTTCCCACTTTCCATTTCCTCTCCTGATTCTTTCAGACTCCGCTCACCCTGGTATGTTGGTGCCAATATAGTTTTTAACTGTGTCACTACCCCCTATCACTTTTACTATCTCAAGTCATTTTGTTGTACTTGCCATTCAGTACATAATCTACCATAATAAGATGTGTTTTTATTCTGACACTTAACCCATAAATCAAAAAAGATGATGAAACAGATTTGAAAATGACAAAGTATTTTGTAAAAAATATACGAATTTAGTGGTAGGTGAACCCTGGGGAAATGCGAAGATGTGAAATATATATAAATAAATTATTAAAAAATACAAGAATTTAAATTTAAAAAATGTACTTTTTATTCTAAACTGAAAAATACTTGGAAATAGTATGTGTGGCATTCCACTATGTCCCTATGCCTAACAATATATAAATAAATAAATGTGTGTTCCCTACAGTGAAGAGTGATTCATGGATTAGATAAATATTTAGATAATAGTTGTCATGTTTTATATAATACCTGTGTGTTTACATATATTTT